>CM077805.1:25159622-25207122 GCA_039737535.1 Lagodon rhomboides
TTTGCCAGGTGTATTGACGGGAGCGCTGTTCAAAATCCCTGCTGTCTGAGCTTAACGAGCACATCGGCTAGTTTGCCCCATCTTCGTTTCCTGAACATCCCATAGAGAGCTGCTGCTCCTCCAAATAAAAGTTCCGAGAATGTTCCAGGTTCGATGGAAAACCGCGAAAAAAGTGTGACCAGTTGAATGTTCAGACTTTAAAAGTTCCTCCTGAGTGTATTGGATGAGGGAAGGACAATTTAATACGTGACAAATAAACAAAAACAAACAAAGTACTGCAGAGCGAAGCACCAAGGCAGCCGTCCATGGCGCCATCTTCTCTTCTACTGTATCTGTATGAAACTTCTACACTGTAATATTTCACTTTGGTCATATGTGTGCATGTTAGGGGTCCAGAACACTGATGCAGCCTGGTACCAGTGTTTGACAGCTCCGCTCAGCGATGACCAGAAGAAACAGCTGCAGGAGATCTACAGCATCTCACAGCAGCGGAGGAGCACGGCTGCCAAGGGACAGTGGTGAGAGACAAGCACACACCAGTGTAGAATACAGACAGGAAAGGAGAAGAGAGACACAGACAGGGGATAATGGGTCTAAGAAAAAATTCAGTCCATTCATTTAGAGATGATTATTAATTGGTACAATGAGGGGTTGTTCTGTCACAGTTAACTTATATACTCAGAGTATAACTTTCTGACACTTTGTGGAACACAGCATTAGGACCAGTGGACATCATTCAGTCAAATTCTTCAGAATAAAAGCCAAACTTTAACTGCCAAAAAAAAACAAAATCACAAAAACTGTCAAGTCAGACGGCTTTTTCTAAACAACATATGACACTTTTTTAAATCTTAAACCCTTGATTTTGACCATGCATAGTTCAAAATTTTAGGAAGATATATATATTCTGAGTGATTCTGATGGATAACAGCTGGTGACTTTTGTGGGCTTGTCTGATACACCCATTAGACTCAGCCACAAACACAATGGGAAAGCCCAGCATTGATCTGAAAGAGCCCATTATTTATTTGAACAAATCAGGAATGTCACTTGGAGCCATTTCAAAGCAGTTACAGGTCCCAAGATCAACTGACCAAACAACTGTTTGTAAGTATAAAGTGCATGGCACTGCCACAATCAGGAAGAAAACACAAACTAAACTACTGAAAGCTAAACTCCTGAAACAAAAAATCACCTGCGGCTGAGAGAAAATTGGTCAGGATGGTCTAGAGTCAACCAAAAACCACCAAAAAGAAAGTCTACAATGAATTTGAAAGATGAATGTCCAAAGTCTAGTGTGTTTTACATCAACATGAGCTGAGAGGCTGCCGTGCAAGACAGAAGCCCTTTCTCCAGACGCAGCACCTTAAAGCTCGACTGAAGTTTGCTGCTGATCACATGGACACAGAAAAAAACTCAGTGGTCAGATGACACAAACATTGAGTTGTTTGGCCACAATGAGCAACAATATGTTTGGAGGAGAGAAGGTGAGGCCTTTAACCCCAAGAACATCATACCTACTGTCAAGCATGGCAGTGGTAGTATTATGTTGTCAACAACGATTGTGGTTTAAGTAGGAGCTATGTGCTGTAACTATTTTTTGGTGACCTTGTGCAGCCCCCCCCGAGTCTTGTTGTTGATGTTGGAAAGAAGTAATGCTTCTAGTGCTTTCAGTCTAGGTATCCTCAATATTACACACATTTTACAGCTGTCAACTCATTTTCTCACTATGGGGGCAGTGGTGGCGTAAAGTTTAGAGAAGCGAGCTTGTGGCCAACAGATCAGACTGTGGTTGCACTGAGCAGCTTCCAGGTGTGGGGGTTCAAAAAATATAAAAAATACCAAGCCATGCTACAGAAGAAGTACAAGGTGGATGGATTGACTCTTAACTAAAATGACGGGTCGACATTTTTACATTTCTGATTTTGTATGGATAAAATAAAGTGTGAGCTTTAGAGGTGTTGAGAGGTGTATCTTTCAGCTTCGCACTTAACCAGGCTAACTGTTTCCCCTGATTCCAGCTTTTATGCTAAGCTAGACTAACAAAATCCTGATTCAAGCTCTGTACTTAGACACAAGATCACTCTTGTAAACCAAATAGGCATATTTCCCAAAATGTTGACTTACTCCTTAAAGTACATTTTTAATTTTTAATTTTATATTCTATTATAATCGCGCAAGGGGAAATTCTTTTTAGTGGGTATGATTTATACATATAAAATACCAAATAGCAGGACATTAAAACAACTCTATAAGGTTTGGCTTTTATTTTGAAGTCCTACAATCTTGGGAGATCTTGCAAAACTTTTGTAGATCCCACCAACAGGCAGAGGTTTTTTAGACAACCACCAGCAGAATGACTATAGAAGCCTTTAAAAAACGGACTGTATTGTTCTTGATTTGAATTTAAACTTGTTTTGTTCACAGAGCACTGAGGAGACAGACAGACTGCACAGTCAGAAGTGGGGGACAAGGAAGAGAGAAGCTGGTCTGACCTGACCTGGAATGGATTTCAGTCTAGACTGAATTATCTCAGTCCAGATCAGACCACATCAGATTTAATGGATCTCACAAAACCAGGTCCTAGGGCCCATGCCATCAGAACTGGATTGAGTAGCAGGGGCAGGCATGATATCAGTTTGGGACCTGGTGCACTGTAAAGAGCCCCTACTGGAATATTCCTATCACCAGGACAGGACCGCTGTGTGTGTGTGTGTGTGTGTGTGTGTGTGTGTGTGTGTGTGTGTGTGTGTGTGTGTGTGTGTGTGTGTGTGTGTGTGTGTGCGTGTGTGTGTGCGCGTGCGTGCTCCAGAAAATGGTCTGCATTACAAATATAAATGTCCTTGACCAGCAAAATTCGTTTTAGGTTCATGTACAGTGCAGTCCTTTGATCTGTAACTAAATAACTGTGTGGGTGAGAAGGAGAGACAGAAACTGTAAGAAATAAAAACACATCATCAGAATGTGTGTTTGTACGTACTGTAAGCACTCATCTCTGTCTCTCTATAGTTAAACACTTTGTATCATCTCATGAAGCAAGGGCCTATGAGGAGCAAGAAAAGCCTGATTTTCATCAGGGTGCCTTGTATACAGACTGTGGATGGATGAGAAGGATCAGGTCAAAGGTCAAAAAGTTATGGCCTCTGGCTGTGACATCACACATGAAATGGGGAAGCAATTTTTTTTTGTCTTTCTGTTTGTCCCTGGATTTTGTTTTTGTAACAGTTTTCAAAACTAATTTAAGAAAATCATAAAAGTTCATGTAACATTTTTCTGAGTTGTTTTGTTATTCCATCTTTCTTTACTCCTTCTAACCTTTACTAAACAACGTCTTTGGTGTTTTAGCTGTGTTGATGTGCCTGCATATTAGATTGTTAAACACTCAAACACACAGTATGCTAATTCTGCCACAAGGGGTCTCTCAATCAAAACGAAAGATACAAGTAGTGTGGGATCATGGGAGTTGCTGTCTTCATTGTTAAACAACCTGTCTGATGGCTGTGTTGAAAGTAGGTTCAAGTATACACCATTTAGAGTTTGGGAGCTACAACTTGCAGAAACCCTTCTATGACCTTAAACTGTGCTGCAGAGTTGTGGGACAGAGAGGATTTTAGTGCTGTCCAACAGCCAGTCGTTCCTGTTTTCACTCTCTGAATTGTGTACACAGTCTCTTTCTTTTGCAATCACTATGCTGGCCTCCTTCCTTCTCTCTAAGTTGGTATTCCCTGTGTGTTCTGTTGCAGCTTGTGTGTTGTAATGCTTCTTCTTCTTCATCCCTCTGAGAGTATGTGTGGGACAACCGAGCAGCCAAGCAAAGAGGAGCTGTCCTGTGGTGGAGGGATGTGGGCTGTGGACAGTGGGTTTTTCACTGGTGTATATTCTCACCCTGTAGCCCCTCGGTCTAAAAGCACTGTGGGGAATTCACAGTGTGGTGGTGGACGCTGTCTCTCCATCGTTAGCTTTCTGTCTCTCCCTTGCCATCTTTCGCTGACATTCTGTGCAAGCGTTGTAATCATTTGTCCTGCATGCGAATGACACCGGCTGGTAGAACATGTTGTTTTGGCTGACATATCTAGGCCAAGTGAGGATGCTGCAGCAGCAATAACGAGCATTCCCATACCAGGAGAAGAGAGCTTGAGGATGTTATCAGGAAGAGAGTTGCACAGGAGAAAGGAAAGACCAGTGAAAAACAACCACAAACACTGTAAGGCCCCAGCTGATTTGCAGCCCCACTGAGCCTTTCTTGACACATGGATGTTATGTGGAATTGTAAAAAGTTGAATTCATCCTTGGATCAGAGTCTGTAGCTGTAATGAAGATGAATAGAGCAGACGGCCTCTTCGGCCTCTTATGAGAATGCGTCTAAATCTGCAGAGAAGAATACTGAAAACGAAGCCAGTTAGCTTAACACGTAGTTGCTACTCATGGTTGACTGAGAGTGTAAGTGGAACTAGAAAAAAAATCACATACTGTCCACACACAGTATGTAGCACCTATCAAACACTTTCCCCACAATACTGTTGAGGCTCCATTAATAGTGAAATACCCTCTTGACCAGGGCTGCCTTAAAGGGATAGTTTGGATTTTTTGAAGTGGGTTCATATAAAGTACATATCTATAGTCGGTCTCCTTACCATAGCTGCCGATCAAGCGCAGCCTCAGTTAGGAGAAGCAGAGAGCCGCTCCAGCCCAGACGCTCAGCTTTGTACTGCAGTGAACGGGTCCAGATGAAAAGGGAATTTTAACCACCTAAACAAGGCTCACCTAAAAACATCTATATCAGTTCAAGTGTACGTTCTATAAAGAAAATTCACACCGCTTTACACCGCCGTTCTTTTGGCACTACATTTTCTCAACCGTAGAACCTCTGTATCCCTACGCATTAGCGCAACTGGGCCTCGTACTGAATTTCGCCGCTCACAGAGGTGATCCGAGGTACTGAGTCACTGTCATTATGTATCATTTCAGTTGTTCTTGATTGTATGTGTATTTGGAAACTGTTGAGAGGAACGCATACTAACAAATGCAAATCAATGATACATGGACAGTTTAAACTGTATCAGTTATAATGTAAAGGGTATAAGTAGTCCAATTAAGAGAAAAAAATATTCAACCAACTTAAACAGCTACACTGTTCTATAGCAATGATACAGGAGACTCATTTGTCAGAAAAGGAGCATCTGAAATTAAAGGGTCACTCCACCCAATTGCATTAAGCTTTGCATTGTTAGAAACCCAGTCATACTTTTGAATGGTCGTGCAACACAACTCATTTTCCCCTGAGACAGGAGAAATCTGTATTTCCCTCTTACACTTCCTCCTGCAATGACGCAAAAATCGTTGTTTTGCGTCATTGCAGGAGGAAGTATAAGGGGGGGCATTTCTATTGAGACTACAAGCACTAGTTCCCACCCTTTCAAACCCGCCCATAGGGGGTGGGACCTAATGCGCTAACAGACCTATCACAGATCAGTGGCAGTGCGATAGACTTCACCTGCAGAAAACATGGCTGAAGGTACTGAATACGCAGACTGATACAACATGGAGGACTGGGATTTTGAAGACGTTATGGTGGAAACGGATGTTCGTGGCTACCTTTATGAGCCACAATATAGCGACGAGCAGCTGTGGGCTATGGAGGAACAGGAGGCGGCTGAAGCTGCTGCCGCTACAGCCGAGGCAGACGACCGGCCTGCCGCAGACGAGGAGCCCGCAATGGCTCGAGCTGGGGCAGATCGGTGGTGCCTGTGCTGTCACTGTGCACCAGTGGACACAGAACAAGAGTCTGTCTGCTGCCGAGAATTCCAGCGGTGCCAATTTCTTCTGGACGAAATAACTGAATCGGTAGATGACACGGACGTGTGTGTTGTCTATCACCCGAGTTTCGCACCCCACATGGTTAGCGGCGCCCTGAGACCTACTTTAGGATACCTACGGTCAACTGGAAACGGCAGCCAAAGCCTACAGGGCCAAATGGACGTCTTTCTGTAAAGTAAATTTATTTTCTTTGTTACTAATGTCAAGGAGTAGTCTTTGCTAATGTGGCATGTTCATTGCACAGATAGCTTGCAGTTATGCTAGCTACTGTGGCATGCTAGGCTCAAAGACCATCTCTCACTTTTTAAGTTTGTTGCAAATCAGTTACCATCCCGGTACCATGCAAGTGCACACCATTTCGAAACACAAATTCATGGGCGGAGTTCAACCATTGAGTTCAACAGTGGGAGTGGCCTGCGGAGCTGAGCATTGCAATGCACTATGGGGTTTGTTGTCTGCAATCCACAATCTCTAAAAAGTCATTTTCTGCCTTATCTCGGTCAAAAAAGCACCGCATATAAAATTTATGCCACTATTCAACTACATATATGATCCACTTTCAATACATATTCATGTCTGCACTGGTGGAATGCCCCTTTAAGGAGAGAATGGGTGGACCAGATATATAGTTCCTCCTTCAAAAACGGGAGGAAAAGAGGAGTCGCCATCCTGCTAAATAAATCAGTTTACTTTAGCCACGAAAAAACAATTGAGGATAAAGAGGGTAGAAATGTGATGGTGATAGGCACTATTGGAGGTACTAAAATTACACTGGTTAATTTATATGCCCCGAACGAGGACTGTCCAAATTTCTATAAGATGATGTTGTCTCTATTAGCATACATAGCAGAAGGAATTATTTTGATAGGCGGAGATCTCAACTGCCTTCTGAGGCAGACTGTAGATAAGCTTCCAGCAGAAGTGGGCTCTATGTCCAAGAAATCAATAACTCTTCATGCAGTGATGGATGAAATGGGCCTGGTGGATGTCCGGCGTCACTTACATCTTAGAGAAAAGGACTACACTTTCATGTCCCAGGTACATGGCAGCCACTCTAGACTGGGGAAGCAATTCAACAGGAAATCTGTAAAAAAAATTAACAAACTATCTGGAATTTAATGATAATGACATAGTCTCCCCCTCTAATCTTTGAGAGGTGGCCAAAGTGGTGATGAGGGGCAACATTATTGCCATCTTGTCCAGACTAAAAAAGCAAAGACTAGCTCAGCAAGTTGAATTAGAGAGGGAAATTAAGAAATTAGAGACACAGTATCAACAATCAAAAAAACATCAAGTTTTGGTATTATTAAAGGAGAAGAGACAGAAACTGGATGATCTGTTGACTTACAAGGCAGAGGGAGCAAAGCAATTTATAAATAGAAAGTACTATGAATTTGGTAACAGAGCAAGCCGTTTGCTGGCCTTCCAGCTGCGTAAAGCTCAATCTAACAGAGTAGTGCATAAAATAAAATGCCCAAATACTAACCTGGTGTTAACCCAACCAAAAGATATCTCAGAGGCATTTGCTTCTTATTACCAAAAGCTGTACACAGGGGAAGACCAACCTCATAAAAAAGAAAAGATTGAATCCTTCCTTAATTCAATCAATTTAACCAGATTAACAGCAGAGGAGGCAGATACAATGACACGTCCAATCACAGAAGAGGAATTCAAAGAAAATATTCTCAGACTTAAAAATAACAAATCCCCAGGGGTAGATGGCCTTCCTGGAGAATACTACAAAACTTTGCTAAATGAGTTAACTCCAGTTTTGTGTAGGGTCTACAGTTACGTCCTAACAGAAGGACACCCCCCTGGGTCATGGTCAGATGCAGTGATAAGTGTTATTTATAAGGACAATAAAGATCCGACTCTATGTACATTGTACCGCCCAATCAGCCTCTTGTGTGTAGATCTTAAAATCTTGACCTCCATTTTAGCAAGTAGAATACAAAAATACATTAGAAAACTTATAAAACCAGGTCAGACAGGTTTTATTAACAACAGACAGGGAACCGATAATGTAAGAAGAGCTTTAAACCTACAATCACTAGCAGCCAAGAGGGACACCCCGTCGATGCTTCTCAGCTTAGATGCTGAGAAGGCATTCGACAGAGTCGACTGGACCTTTTTAGAACAGACTCTCAGCAAAATGGGTTTCAATGATATCTTTGTGAAGTGGATTAAAACTTTTTATAAAAAACCCAGATCCAGAGTTAAAGTAAACGGGCATTGCTCGGAATTTTTTCTGCTGGGACGTGGTACACATCAAGGGGACGCTTTGTCACCCTCTTTGTTTGCTCTCAGCATTGAACCGTTAGCCGAACTGATAAGATCTAACCCCCTTATACAGGGAATACTTGATGAAGGAAATAATCAGCACAAATTGGCACTTTTCACAGACCTCTATCCCTGCTCTCCTACATAATTTTAATGAGTACAGTAAAGTCTCGGGCTATAAGGTTAATACGAACAAATCTGAAGCCATGATGATTGTTGGGGACTGGCCCTCTGAGTTAGATGACGTGGTTTCTTTTAGAATAGCCAATCAGGGATTCGGATATCTTGGTGTTTTTATTACACCTAAAATCACACAACTATTCTCCTCTAATTACGATAATCTGATCAAAGAAATTAAAAAGGATTTGAATAGATGGGATGCGCTCCCCTTACCACTTTTTGGCAGAATAGAGTCTGTGAAAATGAATGTTCTACCAAGACTACTATTCTTATTTCGATCCCTCCCTATCTTAGTACCACAATCCATATTTAAGTTATTAGAAAAATTTATATCAGAATTTATTTGGAAAAATCAAAGACCAAGAATATGTTTGAAAGTACTGATGTTAGCAAAAGAGAAAGGAAGCTTAAACCTGCCTAATCTAAAATTCTATTACTGGGCAGCTCAGCTGCGAGCGGTGGTGGCATGGGTTGTTGGGGACCTGGAGACCGGATGGGTCTCTGCCGGGGGTACTCCTGTCTAGTCTTCCATTTCTTAGCCAGCAATCTCAGAAAAAACTTAAAATCAATAATATGTGGGTCATACATACATTGAAGGTCTGGAATTTAGTCCAAAAGCAACTAAAGGGAGTTGTAGCTCTGTCACGGGCCATGCCGACAGTCAGGAGCATAGAGTTTTTACCATCCATGTCAGACAGGGCTTATAAATGATGGGCGGAGAATGGTCTGATAACAATAAATCAACTCCTGGATGGGCACATATTTAAATCTTTCTTACAACTTAGAGATAAGTTTGCCTTGCCTTCAAGTGACCTATATAGATATTTACAAATCAGACATTATGTTACAAAAAATACAGATTGGGAAAATTTACAAAAGGAACCTACAAATATAGAAAGTCATTTTATACATCTGTCTGAACATGGTTCCTCAACAAAAAAACAAGTATCTCACATGTATAATAAACTAAGGCAAGATGTGTCGGATAACACACTACACATCAAACAGCAATGGGAACTGGAGCTGAATGCAATAATAGAGGATGACTCTTGGGAAAACATATGTTCCAGATGCCATAAGGGGGTTGGAAACCAACTCTATAAAGAATTTGAGTGGAAGGTCAAAACCAGGTTCTTCAGGACACCGTTAAGAACTTTTGCCTCCAAAAACAACCCCAGCAACAAATGCTGGAGGAATTGTGGTATGATCGGTGATCATACTCATATATTCTGGGACTGCCCGAAAATACAAATATTTTGGAAAAATGTCAAAGAAGAACTGGAAAAAATCTTGGCAATGGACCTTCCCATGGACCCTCTGTTGTTTTTGTTGGATGTATTTTCTGACCACATGTCTAACACAGAACAATGTTATATATTACATGTTTTGTTGATGATTGCAAGAAAAATGATTACTATTAACTGGATAAAATCTAACCCCCCCATGATCGCTCAATGGTTACAGAAAGTAAAGCATGTCTACATGATGGAATATATGACTGCCCAGTTACAGCTAAAAGTACCTATTTTTATGAGAAGATGGACTCTAGTTATTGACTATCTCACTTAAGACTCTTATACCTCAAAAGCAAAATTTTATTTGAATAACTACTGTCATTACCACCATTTGAATTATTTTTACTAGAAAAGTGTGTATGTGCTCTACCTTTATACAGTGATATCTTTGTGTGACAGATGAGACCCAATCTCAAGATGATTTTTTTTGTTTTGTTTTCCTTTGTGATGTTAATTGCTTGTTAATGTGCATAAAAGGCAATACAGTTAAAAAAAATAAAATAAAAAAAAAGTATATTATAAAGGGTTGGTGCTGAAGTCGATACTATCTGCAGAGTTTCAATCCTTGTTCAATAGTTGCCTGGATATTTGCAAAAATGCTAACTGTTTCCTTAAAGACTTTATTATTGAATGCAAGGCTCTATAAATAATTTCAGTGTCTTGTTTTGTGTGTAGTATAATGTAGTTTAGCACTACTGCTTGAATTTCAAAGTACAACACTGCATTTAAAAATGATAAATACTTGACGCTTGAACAGGTCAGTTATTCCGCTCATCCTTTCAGGTCAAAAGAACCAGTTCTGAAACTGGTTTGAAAATGATGTCTTTATCTGTTTACTGCTCTAAATCAGTCTCCAACAGAGTGCATTTAAAGATCTTTTGAATACTGACAGCTACCATTGAATGTCAGATGGTCTAATTCGTAATCTTCTTTCTTGGACTTCTTGATTTGTTTCAAAATATTTCAATATTTTGACCATTAATTTGGTATTATAAACAATACCAAGCCCTAAACTGTCAAGAACAGCAGTGCCCAAACTTTTTCCCTTGGAGGGCTAATGTGAAACTTTATGCTGGACCATGGGCCAAAGCAAAGATATCATACTGTATTGTTAAGATGCAAAATGGTACTAGGCTCCCATACATTGATTGTCTTTACCGCTTATCCTTCGCAGGGTCATGACATATACAGTACAGTGCAAATAAGAAGTATTCACCCCATGGATGTTTTCTCCTTGTATTACTATTATAAATAGAATCATGGTTAATATAATTTGTATGGTCAAGAAAAAATGGTCAGACCTCAAACTTGCCACCGAAAAGCATTCTTCAAATGGCTCCCTGTTTTGCGCAGTATTGTGCAGAACCCCACAGGCTAAACTGATGTTGCAAACTTTCTCTGACGTGTACAATAGGGTTCCCCCCGTGGATCCTAGACAGAGCCATCTGCCCATAAGCAACCCGATAAAGCGCTCCAACGTGGCCCGTGTGCGTAATGCGCATGGTTGAATCTGCGCTCCTGCTCTGTTGCAGGGTTTGCTAGTGGAGTTACCAGGTATTCCTGGAGGGGATGAACTTTGTCACCGAGCACATGAATCATTGCATGTATTGCTTGTAATTATGTCACCTGCCTCAAAATCTTTCTCAAAATGAAAAATAAATAATATTACACCAATAAACTGTTAACCCCGTTAATTGCAAACTATTTGAAACTAGTAGGCTACCTTTAATGTCAGGGATATATGGTCTATTAACAATTCTCGGACTCCGCCAGATTTACTATGCTGCACCGCAAATCAACACTGACTTGAAAACTTGCGTACACAAGTTGAGACTTGACGTGAGATTTGATGCCGAGCTTTGCGTGGAAATGACCGTACACCCAGTTTTCTGTTGTATGTTCGTTTGATAAATGAGGGCCAATGTTTGGCAGGCACCAAACATTTCACATCCCCACAACACAACACCGTCCCCCACCGCATGGTGGCAGCATCATGCTGTGGGGATGCTTCTCGGCAGCAGGCCCTGTGAAAATTCAGTTTGCTTTATTTTATTTTTGTGACCTGTCTGGTTTCAATGCATAGGTTGCTGCCGTTTCAAATTAATTCTTGAAGCATTTGGTTCCTTAATAGTTTAGAGTAATATAGTCAAATCTGTTTTGTTTGTTTTGGCAAATGAACTACCGAGTGATTAGATAACTTGTTGTAGAGGCTATCTTGCACAGATTAATACAGGTGTGCTGTGAAATGTTGTCTTGTCCTCTGCTGTGCTTTGGGCACTAAAGGTTTGAAAACATCTGTGTAAAAAAATATTTTCTTCTCTCATAGAATACAGTAAAACACATTGATATTTGTCACCAATCTTAATTTTCTCTGCACTGAATTATAGCAGTTAGCTGACATATGCTAGCTAGCAACAGTAACATCAGCCAGTGTTTGCAGCTCTTTGAATTTGAGTCAGTGAATGAGGCCAGAAATGGAATGTAGTTTTCCTCAGCTGCAGCATGACGGAGTCTTAGTTAACGGGGTAACACCACTATTTCTGGTGTCCCCCTTAGGAATTCCTGTTTTTGTCTCGTCAAAAACTGAGATTAGATTTTAGCCTGTGAATCCCTGAGAATTATCCTCGTTGCTCCAAGTGTTAACTCAAGTGTCTGCTCTACAGAATGTGACAGGAAAGGCTTCTATCCAAACAAACAAGCCAATGAATGCACTAGATTCAATCTGTAAATCATAAATCAAATAAAGACATCTTCCCAAAAAGGGACAAGACCAGAATGTATGACCCCTAGCACCTTTTGCTGTGCTGCATATGTCATGAATATCATTTCCATTAGGATAGATTTTGTAAGTCTTTTCTTCAGAATAATGCGCTGTATATCTAAGCTTATCCTGGCCACTCCCTTCCTCCACATCAGGATCTATGTGTTTTTATAACTGCTTTACTTTTATGAAACAAAGCAGCTAATAAAATGCTTTGAAGTTGACTCAGCTGTAAATATTTTTGTGTTGACTGAAACTGGCACTGTTTTAAGTTCATGTTTGCTTAAATGTTTTAAGTTGAACTGGCTCAAATATTTTTAATTGGCTTAGCTTAAAATGTGGAAGCAAAGTCAAAGTCACATTCAAAGGTCCAGATGCAATACGTTGAAAAGAGGAGGGAAAAGAAAGAAGTGACAAAACCTCCTGAGAGAGACAAAACAGGAAAACAGTCAGAGCCTTTTTGAAATGAGAAAGCACTTTCAGGAGAATGTGTGGAGAGGCAGATACAGAGAGCAGCAACGTCCAAAGAGAGACCAGTCGAAGCATGGCAAGTCTTCACCGTGACAGCTGAAGATATGTGTTGTACTGTTTGTGCAGTGCAGCGGCTCATCCAGGCAAAAAAACTGACTCAGCTGAAAGGTGTGTGTCTGTCAGAGGCAGCGACCTACATACATGGAAGACGGTTCAGGGCACATAGGTGGAGGAACAGCCCAACTTTCACATAGTTTTTTACTCTTCTGCTGAATTAACATACAACACATCCTCAACACTTTCACAGTGCAGAGAAACTGTTTAATGTCCCTCAAACATGGCACAGAAAAATCCTCCTCTGCCGCGCTCCACAAGCAGGCTGTCATTTAGCCTCTGATACACGTGTGTGCGTGCGTACACAGTTTGATCTGAGCAACGATCATCACTGACTTGGATCTAATGAAGTCTAATAAAAAACATTTATTGAGCCTTTGAACAGAACTAAAAAATATATATTTCCACTTACATTCTCCAGCAGAACTTATTAAGTTTCCTCCGCACAACAGCACAACATTACAACATTACAACATTACAACATTACTTCACCTTTTATAGTAAACCTTGAATCAAATGTTCCTCTATCTTGCTTCTTTATATTATGGACTTCTGTTTTATCTTCAAGCTAATTTAGCAAAAGCACTGAGCTTGAAATCCTTCCATTAGTATCTGTAGAACAGTAGCTGCATACAAAATCTCAGCTCAGTTCAAAGCTCATCATTTGACCAAATTATCATTTCCTGTTTTCATTTGGGATCTGCGGCCCATTGGTCCAATATCTACTCTCCTTTTAGATCCAACAAAATATCTCAATCTTTAGCTGAAATGCTCCACTCACCAGTGAATCACAAACTGTCTATGTGATTTTGGTGCTGAGTAGGTAGTGTACAGCGGGTTTATTAAAGCAGAACTAGGGCCGTAGCAAAGCTTAACAGTATGTTCTGAAAACAGCTCTGTCTTTTGTTTCAAATATTAAGTGATAAAGTAACTTCACCCAAATGAAAGTGCATATTAAATAACATGAATAGTCTTGTCACGTCTTGTGACTGTGGCTAAGTCATTCTGTATCTACATTGTTCTATTGAGTGGAGTTTGCTTGCTAAGTGTGTTAGCTTATGTAGCAGTTAGCTGCACTGCCATGTACTGGTGTTTAGAGTACTGCACAGTTAAAGGAACTTGGGGCAGGATCAAGAAACAAGACTCAATAGTGACAGACGGCCGTTAGGGTAACTGCAGCCATCAGCCAAGCCGGCGCTGGAACGTGCATGAACTCTTCACAGCAGAGCAGCTGATGCTGTGACGCTGTTATTTCTTTACTCGCTGTTCACGTGACTGTTTACTGCAAGACCTCGTTGACCTCAATGACGTTGGTAGCCTACAACTGCGAACAGCATCATGTCAAGCGACGAAGTATGTAAACTAACAATGTTTATTTTAAGTATACTTAAGTATATTTCTTTGACCACATTAGGGTTTGTTTATTTGTTTGTTTGTTTATTCGGTTTCAGACTAAAGGACCGTGGAAAATGCGCAGTCTGTAACTATTCAGTGTTATACAGCGGTGGACTAAGCAACATGTTAGCAGCTAACGCTACTCATATGATTTCAAATCAAGCTCTAAACATGACCTGTAGTGTTTTCTTACCTGGTCACTAGGAAATGAGCCATGTCAGCATCTGTTTTCAGTCCCAGTTCAAGTTGAAGCTGCCTCCATGAGTAAAACGCGTATCCGATGTTTATTCTGGTGCCAGCCCGGCTTTGGTCATAATTTTGTTTCGACTCACAACTTGCCGCTGATAAAACCTTTGTTTTCTTCTTAGTGTGACTTTTTAGTGGACTTTGTGTGGTGGTGGGTCATTTGTCATTTGCAAACAGTAGTTTGGGTCCACTGTGCTTGTCTTTTTCCCATATCCAAGTCAAAAGCTGTCGAGGACGCGCATCGCTGAATGTGTCACGTCACGTCCGCAGGACTGCGCAGGAAATTTGGACCATGAATTGCAGCACATTATGCAGCACACAGCCTGTTCAAGGCAATGGAGATATACATGGCTGGGCTCCATTGGCGAGGCTAGCCCATCCAAAACTTGCCTTAGCCCATCCTATTGTTTAGTCCGCAAATCGTATATCAGTGTTTCGCCACCGCAGAATGGATTTTCAGCGCCACCGCAAAAAAAAAAAAAAAGAAGACATCCGTTTGGATGCCGGGATCCTCCCCCAATTCACAGTGTCCATGGAATCTCTCGGAGGCGGCAAAGGGGGGAATTTCGCTCTGGCGCTGATCTGCCTCTGACGGTAATATCAGAGGCGCAGTATTGGCGAACCGAACCAGTGTGAATGGATCAGCTGGCTGTGGTATCGAGGGCGTGTCGGTCTTACAGTCTGATAACTACACAGGTCCTTCACTCAACTAAATACAGAGAAATGTCCCACAAAGCAACGTTACAGGACCAAACAACAGTAACGTAGTAACTGTAACTGTCTTTGGCAACTTACAGGAGGGAAAAAATACTGAAGATATACGTGGAGAAACGTCTGTCCCGCCTGTTCTACTGACTCTATCTCACATTTCTGCCTGAAAAACAGCATCCGTCACCAGCAAAAAACTTTATCTCACCTAGTGTCTGTGTTGAAAATAAATCACCGCGACCGTCAGCCCTCCAGACCGAGACTTCAGTGAACTTTCCCCCAGAAAACAGCCTCCGTCCCAGTGAGTCACAGAGTCACAGCATCCAGTTTACTGATGGTGATTAATTATGTAATTTAGAGCAAAAAAATTTAACTTTGACACTTTCCGGGATGTTTGGTGGGTCAGGATCTTAATCACAACACATTATAACAGCAACCATATAATTATAAACTGAAACCCAAACACAAATTATAAACTTTGTTTCTGCCCAGTTCAAGGCACATTTGTACAATGATCTGGTCTCAGCAGATGCCTTGAATCTGTTGATTGTTATATCATTTGTAAGAATGTGACTCATTTTGTAAGTCTCAATCTGTCAATTTTTTTAAAAAATCTCACAGTCTCAACTAGTGACCATTTAAAGGGTTATTTTTCAAAATGTTCTTAGGGGGGGGGGGGGACTCAGAGCACAGCTGCTACAAAAAAATGGGAAAACACTGTAGTGCAAGATTGTATGTCAGTGGAACTTGTACATAGATCCTGGTTGGATAAATCAAGATTCCTGTTATATATGCTTTTATGAAAAATCTTAGCCTCTTCTAAGAAATTAAAAAACTGCATTGAATTCGGTAGCCTCAAAAATTCTTGTCAAGGCAGGATGTCAGCTGCTTCCTGGGGGCTGAGCGCCCCCAAAGGTCAGATCCTAGAATTGCCCCTGGGTGGGTTTATTCTTTTTTTTGGTTTCGAATGCTTCATCACCCATTAGCAAGCCTGGAATTTCGCATTATCTCCGCAGCGGCCAATTCTCCGCTGATGGTGATTCACACAGAGCAAAGAAGAACCACCGTGAATTCGCACAGAAATCCGGCGCTGCGGCTCCTAAAGAGGTGTGATGGTACATGTCATGATGATGACGTTGGTGTGTATTTAAGGTGTTTCACAGGTGTCCTCCTGTCAATCTAAACCTGCGGACAGTTTACAATCATATGGATGCTGTTATATTGTGTAGTGATTGAGATCCTGATTCACCAAACATCCTGGAAAGTGATGAAGTTAAGTTTTTCACTCTAAATTACATAATTAAATAATCACCATCAAACTGGACGCTGTCTGACTCAGTCACTTGCGAACAGAGGCTGTTTTCTGGGGGAAAGTTCACTAAAGTCTCTGGTCTGGAGGTCTGACGGTCGCGGTGATTTATTTTCATCCCAAACACTTTGTGAGTTAAAGTTTTTTGCTGGTGACAGACGCCACGAGATGGCCCTCGTGAAATTCCTGCCCTGCCCATTAGCATTAAAAAACTTAAAATGCAGGACCACCGTTTAGCTCAGTTGGTAGACCTCACGTACCATGTACAGAGGCTTTGTCCTCGCTGCAGTGGCCCCGGGTTCGAGTCCCGGCCTGGGGCCCTTTGCTGCGTGTCACTCCCCCTCTCTCTCGTCCTGTTTTCTGTCATGTCTTCAGCTGTACTGTCAATAAGGCCAAAAAAATATACTTATAATGCATGTTTATTTTTTTCACAAATCCTGCCCCAAGTTCCTTTAATGTAAATATGGCATCTGCTTTGGTGTGTTAATTGTATTCCTATTCAAATGTGTAGGGGCTTGAGCTGTACTGTATGATCCACCATCACCACCAACCACATTAATGTGTTTGTCTAACAGGTATGTTTTTATTTCCTGAATGGAAAAATGCTGTAGTTAGCTAGTTTTATTTAGCTCTGTTAAAGTCTTGGATAGAATTGTTAAATATTTTTCATATTAACTTAAAAGTGAGGTCATGGCAGTTTCTGTGATGACATGTTTATGGAAAAGCACATTTGTATTAGTAGACTTTTATTTTGTAAGACAAATGTATTTTTATTTGTTCTACAACATTCTATGACCACGCTGTAAAGAAGCTGTCAGGTAAAGGCTCCCCTTTGCTTGCTGATGATCTGAACTATGGGGCTGGAGCTGTACTGTATGTTCCACCATCACCACCAGCCACATTAATGTGTTTGTCTAACAACTGTGCTGGAAATAAATGCTGTGAACCTGAGAGAAGTTGTCAAGTGATTACTTCAGTCTGCTTTGGAACCTTTTGGTAATAATCACTGTATGCACAACTGTTTATCTCTGCCTTGTTTCCTCTACATTTGACTTAGAAAGACTCCAGTACTGGCCCGAAGATATTGTATGGACTGCCTACCTGTCTATCAATCTGTCCTCAGTAGCCCACCCTGCACTGACTCCGCTCATCACTTCTTGCGTGTTGCCGGGGTCTACGCAAGGCATTGCTGGAACTGTGGTGGCTGTGGCTCAGGAGGTAGAGCGGGTCGTCTAGTAATCGGAAGGTTGCTGGTTCGAATCCCGGCTCCTCCCCAGCATGTCGAAGTGTCCTTGAGCAAGATACTGAGCCCCAACTTGCTCCTGATGAGCAGCTGCATGGCAGCCTCCGGCATCAGTGTATGAATGTGTGTGTGAATGGGTGAATGTGGCATGTATTGTAAAGCGCTTTGAGCGGTCAGCAGACTGGAAAAGCGCTATAAAAATGCAAGACCAAGACCAAGACCATGTGGTGGAGTGAGCTCATTTTTTATGGACAAGAACAACAGAGAAAGTGCCACACACTTTTCATTATGAGCCGTACCTACAGCAGCTTGCACTGCCAAACAAAGCAAGAAAAGACTGAACTCGAGAAGGCTACAAACAAAAAGAAGTTGGATAGCTCAAGAGATGAAAGGAGAGTCAACACTGGAGTGGCTGTTCAACGATGGGCACATTTATGTGACATTTTACAAATGTGCTGATGCAGCCTATTTCTGTGTTCTATAGTTATGAGAGGGGCACATTGACTTCCACCCCCTCGAAGCGTGCAGAACCATGTTCGGTGAGTGTAACTTGATGCTTGAACAGCATCATTTCATTAGCTGGTCCTAACAGTCAAATGTTAGCCTCCTGCTTGAGGCTATTACATATTAGTTAGACATTTTGAAAATAGACTTTGCATTTCAATTCATGATTTGACTGATCTGACTGTCAACTGAACACAGTAGAAGGTGGGAAACACTGACCATAATTGCTGCACACAATGGGCCTCATTCATGAAACGTGAGCAGAACGAATTTGTGTGTAAACCATTTGCAGACGGAAATTTACGCACATCTCCGCATTCATCAATATTTTAGTAGCTCCGATCTTTTCGTAGCTACTAACAAAATCTACACATGCTACTGACCACACGTAGTGCTTGTGTAAATTTAAGAACGCATATTAATAATGCTTGTCACTATAGGAAATTACAATTTTAATTCATATTGCGCTCTGTTATGTACACAATACACAGATGCCTTTGAAACACGTGAGATAAACATGACAAACGATTAAAAATATAACACATTTAGTTAAATTAGTTGGCAACTGGCAGGATTAAGATTCAGATTAAGCTCATAATTGTGAATTATCTATCGAGTCAATAGATTACGCGTTCTTTTCTATGGGAGATAAGTGATAGGTCCGGCATTTCGCAACCGCCTATGAGCCGAATCCTGCCTACAGTTCTTAACGGTATTATTAAACTAATGCCAGAGTATATTAAATGTCCCTATGGCGCACAACGGCAGGTAGAAGTAATGCAGGGATTCAGTGCGATCGCAAACATGCCAGGTGTCATCGGTGCCATAGACTGCACACACGTACGCATCAAGGCTCTATCCGGTGATGCATTTGCTGACATAAACCGGAAAATCTTTCATTCCATGAATGTGCAGCTGATCTGTGACGCAAAGTGTGTGTTAAACGTTGTGGCACGGTGGCCTGGTGGGACGCATGACGCATTTATCCTGCGTAATTGCGCAGTTGGCATGCGTTTGGAGGATGGAGCTGTGAGAGACGGCTGGCTCATTGGTAAGAATATACCCTGCATAATTACATGTGTGTGTTATATATGGACTTACCCTTCTATATCCATAGGGGATAGGGGTTACTGCACTTCTCCCAAAATAATTTCATTCTCCGCTTCGGAATAGTTCTTTTTTCTTTCTCTTTCTTTCTTTGCGCCATGACTGACAGGTCGACAGGATGCCTCTACACCTCCTTATATGGTGGTCATTGGCAATTCATGGGCGGGGTTTTATGCTAATGGCTGATTACCGGGAGCGCGCTGTCACTTTACGATGGATTGGCATTCATGATCATACACACGTGTTTACGATCAGATCTGAGTTTCCCGCGGCGTTCATGAATCCAGAGTAGGTTTTTAGTAGCGTAGGCTTTTATGTGCAAATCTACACACAAATTTACTAACGTTTCATGAATGAGGCCCAATGCACCTACAAACCCCTTCAAATAATCATCCACCTATCCCCAGACTTCTATTTTTACTTTATTACATAGCAACATTCCTGTGTTGTCTTTTGAGATAAACATTTTTGTGCCCCATAAACAGATTAAAATGTAACTGTATGTAGTGTAAACACAATGAAATGTACCTTCTCTGTAATTTATTAAAAAAATTGCAGAGATGATGACTTTTCAGTCACAGGGATTGAAGAGTTGAACAAGTAAAGTTGTAAAGTAATATAAAAGTTTCACTAAACTGGAACTCCTTTCTCTTATGCCTTTTTGTTGTACACCAATGTGTACAACAAAAAATCCAGAAAGTAGAACTTGTAGTAAAAATGCATATTAAAAATAATAGAAATGTTAAACTATGTAAATTACTCTGTGTAACTGCTGTTATAAAATACTTAATGTTCATGATGGACAATTGATAATTGATTCATAATCCAGTCTATAGTTTCAATTGATAAATAAATAATTAAAAATGTAAGGTTAAAAATGTACATTTGACGTTAGATTTGTTTTGTACAGTTCAGGAAAATACTGATGTGTAACAGGTAAATTAATATATAAGTTTAAAAGGGTCATAGTCACTTGTGTACTAAAATATAAAGAATAGTCATATTTTGTTTTATATGTTTCTGTGGCGGAACCAATGTTCGTCTGTTGTGCCACTACGACGGAATTCATTGAAGGACTGTACACTCCAACTGGAGTTGATTTTCTCCTTAAGCTTAGTTAAATTGCATCAAAATGTTATATTTATTGCCATCTGAAGTAATGCAAGCAGTCAAAGAAACTTTAAGAAACTCTTTTCATGACAAGCGGCCAACGAGGTATTTTTGCGCTAAGCATCACTTTCACTTTGTATTTATTATTGTTTTGACGTTACTGGCGCATAAGGTGTTCATTCATTTTGTGTTATGTTTATTCATAATTATAGTTCTCACAGCAGGACTAAGACGTGGATGCATCAAAGAAACAAGACATGCACAAGCAATAAACGCCCATTTCAAAGAACCGACCTGTGTCTGTGTGTTATGAAGAGAGCGACCCTCTGAAAGTGAAATTTTGCTATCCCCCCAAAACAGTAGAATCGGCAAATATGACATTAATGTAAATGGTGCAATTATGATGTAACAGAGGCTATTTCTGGTTGAGGCCAGGAATATTTGTCACTGCATGAAATGCATGCAAAGTTGTGGTGTTAAATTGAAAGTAATTTCAAGGTCCTTGGAAAGCTGTATTAACTGTCAGATAGGTAATTGTGCTATTCTTTCTACAGGACAGTCCCTGCCAAAACAGTAGAGGATTGCAACAGCACTGACATCAGCCTAACCTGTTGGCTTACACTGACCTGTATTTATAATCAGTCAAGAAACCTCTGGACGTCCTTCCTGTATATAGTTGTTTATGCTAAGTATGCTGTATATAGTGTGTCTAAACATTAAAAGTTATACTATTTTTGTAATGTTATTTCTTAACATGTGTTCCTAAAAACTGAACAAGATACACATCTAGTGATACACAAGATCTACACATATAGTGTTAGAACTGTAATGGGTTGGTTGTTCATGCTGGAACTGTAAAGAAAGGGCATCCACCATTTTCAAGATTTTATTCAAACAAGTAAGAGATAATGCAGCACAAGGAATAAATACAGAACGATAAATAAGTAGGTGTCAGGCTGCGCTCCAGCACTTGATGTGATTGTTCCAAACATAGTCCTTGAATTCTGGCCTGTAAAGCAATAGATGAACAACATAATTAGATATTTCAAAGGATCAGAGCTTGAAGGTCCTCACCATGCTGTGAACATATACACTTTCAATGGTAATACTTGATACATTCCTGGACAAATCTGTACAGATGTCCCAGTTTATATGACATTTTTAATTCATGGTGATTCTAAATGCTGTATCATAGGCAACTGCACAGGCCCAACCTCACTACTGAGGAAAGGAATGTTGTGGCATCACTCAAAAGAAACCAGAACATCACCATCTTGCCGGCAGCACTGCAGTGCTAAACACAGCGGACTACCACACCAGTAACTGATCTGCTTAGTGATACTAATACCTTTGAGACACTGAGGTGAGATCCAGTAGCTACAAAAAGAAGGTTATAGAATATCTGCAAAAAGTGGAAAAGGACATAGCCATTGAGAGGCCATTATATGTGACTATACCCCAAAGAAGCCATCTCATGTATTTATGGACTCCCCAAGATACACAAGGAATGAGCACCACTCAGACCCATCATCAGCAGCATCAACTCAGTTACCTTTAACATATCCAAGCACTTAGCAAGTATTATTGCTCCTTTGGTCGGTAACACTCAACACCAAATCAAAAACTCACAGGATTTCCCCAACAAGGTGAGAAAAATAACACTGGACCCAGAAATGGTTTCTCATGATGTCACTTAACTTTTTTACATGCATTCCCACTCGATAAGCGATAAAGATGGTGAAGAAACACCCGCTACAGGACTGCACCCTGTCCAGTAGAACCACCTTCACCCCAGACCACATTTGTGCCTTACTTGACCTCTGTCTGATGACCACCTACTTCCAGTACAGCCATGCCATAGGCTGTGTCCCCAATAGTGGCCTCTACATTGAGTGCAGAGCCTTGATTACCTTCACAGGAACTGCTCCTACCAACTGGTTCAGGTATGTGAACGACACCTGGGTCAAAATCACATCAAGGGGAAGAGGAAGTCTTCACAGAACATATAAATGTTGTGAACAATAACATCGAGTTCACGCCGGAAAATGTCAGAGGAGACAGTCTGCCCTTCTTGGACTGTGCAGTATACAGTGAAGAAGCCTCAACATTGAGGTGTACAGAAAACCTACACACACAGATGAATACTTGCTTGACTACCATCACCCACTGGAGCACAAGCTGGGGGTTATCAGAACCCAGAATCATTGGGCTGAGACCATGCCCACATGGAAATAGGGGAAAGAGAAGAAACAGAAACACATCAAGGGAGCACCTAAAACCTGTGGCTACCCAAACTGGACCTTTGTCAAAACCTCTAAAAGATCCAGAGCAGACATCCATCTATTTCAAACTGGAACCGTCTTTGAACAGAGGAGGCGGCCTACGACATTACTTATCACCCACCTACAATGCAGGACTGAGTTCTCTCCTCAGACAGCTGAACAAACATTCACACCTAGCCCTAGCAAACCACATGAAGGCTCATGAATGAAAACCCACAGCCTTTGCCTCCACTTTGTCTAACACTGCTGGTTGCCCTCCTGTCGTCCTCTCTGATGTGATGACAACACAATATTCACGTTTGTCTGTGAATCACTGAGGGTAACAAAAAAACAACATGTAGCAGGCTCACCACTGATCTTTGCAATATTTAACGTTACCATAGCCAGCTGTTGCTAGCATACCAGCAATAATTTACAACATCAAAATACTGTAATGCTGTTAATGTTGTTATTATTATTCTATTGAACAGATATTGTTTATTGTATGTGATGTAGTTATGGCATTGGACCTCTGCCGGAGCTGCTTGTTAGTGACGGACTTCCTGTGTTGTGGTCAGAGAGTTCCGGTTTAGTACAGTGTTGTTGAAAATCGCTCGCCTGCTTCAGTGTGGACTAAAAGTCTGTCTGCATCGTAGTTAGAGCATTTCATGATATCTGTACCTACCTGTGTGTTCGGCAACTCTTCAGTAAAGTCCGTGAAGTGCGATAATCTCCAGAGTCATCCTTACTCACGCATGTACACTTATATCCCCTGTTAGCCGAAGCTAATAATTGGTGTCAGAAGTGGAATAACGAGCCGGCCAGGTGGGAGTTAACGATAGGGAGAAACGGACTATATGCATCGGATGAAGTAAGACCAAGGTGGAGAATTAAACAAAACAAAGACGAGGCAAAAAAAAAGAAGAAGATAGATAATAACTGGCTAGACTGCATGCTTGTGGCTAGCAAGTAGCCTGCAGCACGAACCACCAGAGTTTGCTGAGGAACGGTACGGAGCGTCATGAAGCTACACTATAAAAAGTGAAAGTTAAGTCAAGATTTAATACTTCTGGAAAACGAAAGTCAAGTGAAGATTTCAACACTGCAAAAAGAGGGTGTTAATTACAGGACATTAAAGTAAAGAACTGTTAATTGCAAAGAGAAAAACCTAAAGACACTACAATGAAGAAAATCACAAGTTGAATTAAGAGAGTGGAGGAAACTACAGCAAGGAAATAATGGATGGGAGTGAGGAATTGCTTGGAGCTACCGCAGCACCCCCAGACCCAGGGCCACCAGCTTGGCTAAAAAACATTATTGGACCACCAGGCTCAGCAACTCCAGCAGCTTGTGACACCAATCCTCCAACATGTGGCTGCAGAGCAAAAATCAACAACTAGAGCTGCGCCAAGCAACGTAGGCCAGTATCATGGTGCAGTACCCCTTCAGTCATCATTCCAAGTGGACAACCCAGCGCTTGAACAGATGGACCTTTTGCTGCAGAATTGGAGGTAATTCGACAGAGGTCACATAATAGAGGCCCATATAACATCCCAAGCTTGCATGACACAGCTGTGAGACACAGAGAGGAGCGGGTGCCTCAACGTCCTGCCCCAACACGCGTGAGTTCACATGAACCATATGGCACAGCCAGCAAGAGTGGAAATAGACAGGACATGGTGTGACACCTGCCCGATGAAGCTTATAAAATCAAACTAGCAACGTATGATGGCCAAGAGGACTGGGACTCATTTTTGTTGCCTTTTGAGTGCCAAGCACACAAGTATGGATGGACTGGTGCAGAGCGAGTTGATAGACTTCATGATGCCTTCGTGGAGTTGCTATCCGCTATGTCTGCTTTCTGCCAGAACATATCCGTGAAGACTATACACAGCGGTTTGGAGAAAAAGATCCCCCTACGACTGTTCGCAGGAAGTTGGGAGAGCTGCGTCAAGGAAAAGAGTCCACAGAAGAGTTCGCTGAGGAGGTGCAACGTCTGGTGAGTCTGGCTTATCCTGGAACAGACATACTTCTACAAGACCAACTTGCTACTGATGTCTTTTTAAAAGGACTGAGAAACCAAAAGGTAGCTTATGAATTAATGAACCGTGATCCACATTCACTGGCTGAGGCACAGAAGCAAGCTGAGGCCCACGAACATAATTTCAGAGCAACTCTGGGCCATGAAACAGAGATGAGGACAGGGAGAGCCAGACGTATCTCATGGGCAGATGGAAAAGATACTAGCCCTGATGAACTCTTCCCTGTCTCCCGACGCTTACAGAGCCCAAAGTATGTCACAGTCGAACAATTTAAAATGCTGATGGACAGAGTGAAGCAACTGCATTTTAAGTTGGAGCAACTGCAGCCTGTGGTTAGAGATTGTGGGGGTGTGGGTTCCATGGAGTGTTCTGAATCATATGGTGAGGGGACACATCAACAAGACCGTGGAAGGAGACCAACACAGCAACTGCCTTCACAAAGTTTGAGGATGCGGTCACCCAGCCCAAGTCCAGCAAGCAGAATGACTTGTTTCCGCTGTGGAGAAATGGGACACTTTAGGAGAGACTGTTCAAGGTCATCAAGTCCAAGTCGCCATAAGGACCTCACCCCACCAAGCAACCCAGACGCTTTCAGGGGCCCTCCAACTACTGAGGACCAACCCCTTCCTCTGCAGCTAGGACACACAACCAAAAGAGGTCCCAGCTTGCAGATCAAAGTGACAGCAAATGGTCTGCCCATTAAAGCAGGTGTTGACACTGGGGCTAAAGCCAAAGTGATATCTGAAGAGGTGTATAACATGCTCCCAATTGAAACACAGAAGCCTCTCACTGAGACCTCCCTTCAAAATGCGGGAGTTGGAAGCAAAATGTCTGCCATGGGAAAATTGGAGGTGACGCTGGGAAGTGGCAGCCGAAAGTTCAACTGGAAAGTCTTTATTGGCCACATTCATGACTCTTTCCTCCTGGACCTTGATACTATGCAAGCTGCTGACACAACTGTCCTCGCTGGTCGCAAAGTGTTTGTCGGCAATGACCCAGTGCCCTCCTGGGTCATCGAAGGTAATGGGGAAGACTACTCCGTGGCACGTGTGCTCCTGGAAGACAACATCACCCTACCACCTGAAAGTGAGTGCCTCGTATGGGGAAAAGTTGAAAACCCAAAACCTGGTCTTCCAGCAGTTCTAGAGCCCCTCGACTTAACTGAGACTGTGTCATCAGGAAGTGTCGCCATCTACATGGACCCCAGAATCCCTGTCAGACTCTGCAATTTCTCAAACGCCAAAGCATCCCTGCCTCGCGGTGTTTGTGTTGGTATCCTGATTGAAACCTTCCCTGTGTAGGAGAAACACTACTTTAATAAACGTAATTAACCACTGGGATCAATTATACACTCATAAATGGGGCACCACCTCCGTTGTTTGATCTATTTGAATAATCTGGAGGTAATGAATCAAATCTGGACTAAACAAGTTTAGCTTATAACAGTCCTAATCAATTTAAATTGACATATTCAATTTCATATTTCATAATTCAATCTCATATTCTAAAGCAGTAAGTTCTTTTTCACAGTTCCATGGTTCTCCACATTAAAATCAAACTTGCACAGACAACGACATACGATTATATATGTTTATTAACTAATAGTTCAGGGTAAATAAATGAAATGGTAATTTAGACGAACAACAACAGATAACAGAAAATGTGACTAATGTGCAGATGGTGAAATTACGGGTCGGGTGAAAGCCTTTAAATATTACGGGAGTAATTTTAATACTAACGAGACCCTAACGTAATTTCTCTTAAGATCAAAAGATAGAAATCAGAACCTAAGACACCAACTCATGTCTCACGTGTGTGAATCCAGCTGTATGGAGATGTTCAGCCTGGGAGTCAGGACGTCCGGGCCTTGGTCTCCTCGGGTGCTCTGAGTTCGACTGCGGTCTGCAGGGTCGGTCCAGCAGCCTGAGGGAGGTCACGGCTCATCCGGTACTCAGCTGATGTAACTCTTGATCCACGGCCCAGCGGGATGTCCGCTTGAGAGCGTTGGGGACAGAGCGTTGGAAACCGTTTGCACGGTTTCTGAAGCAGTCAATTATTGCAACGTCTGAACCAATAACGGAGAATAGATTCATCAAGTGGTGGTTCTTAAGCTCTGATTCGTAACTAAGTCAACTTCTTGACTAAGAAAACTGGAGGATGAAACGCTGGCCTGGCAGATCTTCTCTGTATCGTTACTCAATAGAGGATGAATTAAATTAAATTAAATTAAATTAAATTCACTTCCTCTGAACCAGGCGGTGATACTTAGCGATATATTAAACTAAATCAAAAACAAACAGAACTTCGTTCTGCTAGAGTTTTAAAAAGTAGAAGTACTTAAAAGAATTGAGAAAAATCAACACGTGGTTGGTTTCTGCAGAGATCACGGTGTCACAAAGTAAAAGTAAAATAAAAGATAAAAACTTAAAAAGAGGAGAAAAGAGAAGAGGACAGAAAAGAGAGAAGAGCAGAGAGTTTGAGAGTGTTGGCAAGAGCAAGAGCAAGAGAGAAAGTTTGTCTCTCTGTTTTATTAGGCTCCCTGGAGGGTGGAGTGATGGGTTCACGCCTTAGACCATATTATAAGTCTAAACTCACAAAACTTAATTTAACGAAACTATAGTTTTAATGTTTCAAGATCGTGTTTCACCTTTCCTAGAATTTCACCATGGCTTAATATGTGGATTATGCCTACGTGAAATAACATGGCAGGGTTGCTTAAAGTTCAAGAAGAGATCAAATTCAATTAAAAATAAAGTACACTTGAATATGCAGTAGAACTGAGGACTTATACACAGGGGTGCACATAACTGGTACGCAGGTACGCATGCGCGACAAAAAATAAAAAAGCGTACTGCCACTTGGGTCACTACCGCGCTCTTGCGTACTGACTATCCCTCCTGAAACATTTCACATGTGTATGTTGAATGGTCGTATTTAACTAGTCAAACATGTCCAAAAAGAAACAGACAACAGTAAGCAGTTTCTTTGGAGTTTCGCCACCAACAAAGAAACAGCAAGTGGAGCCAGAGCTGAAAAAAAGACTTTTTTCTGAGAAGTGGCTGCAAGAAGTACCGTGGCTTGATGCTAATGATGAGCGGACTGAAATGTGGTGCAAAATGTGCCGTGCCCATCCACAGCTAGCAGACAAAACAGGCGCGTTTTATAAAGGCTCGAAGAATTTTAACCATCCGTTATTTAACAAACACGGAAAGAGTAAGGAGCATACCAACGTAGCACAAGCCATTGCTAATAAACAAGCTAGCCGAGCAGAGATAGCAAGCCGTCCACTTAGCAGATGGCGAGACAAGCTTACTGAGGAACAAAGGCAAGCACTTTTCAATATTTTTCTTCTTGCTTTCCATAAAGCCAAACACGCACGTCCCATGTCGTCATTTTCAGAGGATATTCCGTTGCTTAAGCGGCTAGGAGTAAATGTCGGGACTGCTTATCACTCACGTTGTGACAGTCAGCCTGTCCACGCCCTCCTATCCACCCCCTAGGTGCGCTGTGCGGCGCCGATTCGCCCGGTCATCAATGGCGGAAAGTCTAAATCTCCGCCTCCCCCGCTGTCATGGCGGTTGCAGCAGAGTGTCGGATGCGTCGGAGCTCCCATGCTCGGTAGTTTAGAGACAGTGAGTAGTCAAACCCTCAAGTGCTCGTTCCACCAACGGGAAAACTGCGCCGAAAAACCCGTCGTCAAACGGCTGGTACTGGATACCTTCGTCCTTCCGGAGCGGATTTTCCCCCTGACTGACATATTGCTGGCTTTGATCTCAGGTACCGCGGTGTCTTTCTGTTACGTTGACGGAGTTTTCTTCTTCTGTGGTTTTGTGTTTCCGGAGAAGGTTTTTTTTCTTTCTTCTTCTCTTGAGGAGTTTTTTCACTTAAAGGTACAGAGGGTTTTTTCCCCTCTCGCTTTCTTTTCCCCATTTTTCTACAAATAAACTGAAAAAGTAAAGGATGAACTGATTTTTGTGTTGGACTTGAATTAATACAGTTCCTTGAATGCAAATGTTTTTGTGCTTTATTGTTTGGTTGTTTTGTGAACTCTGAGGTTCTGGTTATATATATATATAAAAAGGGATACTTAAAAAGTATTACCTTTGTGTGGTTAAACCGGTGACAGACTGACTATCTTACATGCCAGGAGAGAGACCTGGCTGGCACCCCACCTATGACCCCCCCAGACACAGTCACCTGCACCTAAACCGTCACATAAAAAGTGGCACCCCAGATGGGACCTTCAAAATAAAACAATAAAACCAGAAAACCTTTTGGAGGACGTAAAGGATCAACCAAACCGAAGCAACTACAAGCAATTGTTTCAGTTGTAAGAACAACTAAGGAACAAAGGAAAACAAAATGGCTGCTCAATCTCAAACCCTGGAAGGAATAGAGGGATCAGTGGAGACTAAAGACGCACAGGAGATGTCCCTCACTTCTTATTCGTTGCTGGACATGGACCTCACCATATATCCGGACCTTACAACCCCCTTAACTCCCCAAAATACGGAACACACTGCTGAAGGGAAAGAGGAGGGGCCTCAGCCTATCATTCCCACTCTTCTGGACCAAGCCTCGGGCTTCAGGATTCAGCAGCAGCTGCAAAAACTGGCTGAGAATGAACACCACCACCAACAGGAGCTAAAGGAAAACATGAAACAAATGACAAAACAACTGACTGATTTAATACATGAGCAACAAAAGAACGAAAAAGTAACCAAAGCACTGACGGATCTGATACATGAACAACAAAAAGATATTTCTAAACATCTGGAGCAACAGTTTGAATATATGCGGACACAATTTAATGCAGCACTTGGCTGGAGGTTAAAACACCATCACACAGAACTGCTAAAGGATCTTCATTCTACTTTTACCCCAGTGGCAGAAGCCAAAACTCACCTACAGGAGGAGCTGTTCTGTTGCAAAGAGGCGATGAAAACTCTGTCGGAGGAAGTGAGCACAGTAAAAATTTCCACCATCTCTGGGCATGCAAGCGTTCAGACCCATCCTCCAGCCTCACTGCCCACCGACACTCGAGACAGGTTACACTCCACCGCACATCCAGACATGCAAGAGGTCAATTTTGGGTCACCTGGAGGATCCACCATTCAGGGAGAAATAAAGAGCAGGTTTATAGGAACATGTCCTGTCAGGCTACAATTCCCTACTTTTGGAGGATTGAGTGACCCACCAGACCCACTTCAGTACCTGGAGCGATGTGAGGATTTTCTGGCCCTAAACCCACTCACTGAAGAGGAGCTCATTGCCACTCTGAGAAATGTGCTCCATGGGACTGCGAGAGATTGGTGGGATGTGGCCCGCCTTAAAATTCAAACCTGGAAGGAATTTCAGGCACAGTTTTGTGCTGCATTTCTGTCTGAAGATAACGAAGATGAATTGGCAGAGAGGGTACGTAACAGAGTTCAAAAAGAAGGAGAAAGTGTCCGGGATTTTGCCTACATGTATCAGGCCCTGTGTAAACGCTGGAAAACACACATTGAAGAGGAGGAGATCATTAAACTGATTTTGAAAAACATAAACCCGCAGCTTGCCAGTCAGCTGAGGAGCAGCCGAGTCACCTCTGTTGCTTGTCCGTTTGGGCCAGCAACTGGAGAAGGACCGGGAGAATCAGCTGCAATACGAACAGAGGAAGACATTAAAAAACCCACCATCTAAACCTGCTGCATCTGAACCTGCTGCACTGCCCTCTTCCAGAGAGAATCCTTTGAGGCAAAACCAACCCAGCCATAATCGACCCCCCCAAGTGTACTGTTGGCGCTGTAAAGGAAGCCATGCCCCAGCCTCCTGTCCACAAATTAACTCAAACAGAGTTTCTTCTTCACCTAGGCCCCAGCAACAGCAACCAGACAAACCCTCCTATAACCACGGAGCTCATGCTACTCTTGGCTCCCTTGTAACCCACAGCAACTCTGAAGCAGCCACCTCTGCATTTCCCCCTGACAGTACCTTACCCTGCCAGCTGATGGTGCCCTTGAGCATCGGACCATGGAAAGGGACTGCCATCCTGGACACCGGATCATCCTACACTCTGATCAATGAGAGTGTGTGGTCAGGAGTAAAAGGGCCACAGGATGTGATGAAGCCCTGGACGAGGGGACCTTTGTATCTGGCGGATGGAGAGGGACGACAACCTTTAGGATGGAGTGAAATGACTCTCACAGTCCAGTCTCAATCAGTGACCTTACCCTGTGTTATCCTGCCTGTTCACAGCCTCGCCTTTCCTGCTGTAATTGGACTCAACTTCATTTACTTTTCCAGCCTGCAGTTTGATGTCTCTGACAGTCGCTACTGGTTTAAGACTAATAAGAAGCAGCAATATCAGTTTTTGAGAGACTCTACGGTGAGACCAAATGTAGAGCAACCATATCAACTTGCCTTTTTCTCTGCTGTAGCTCCCGTAAATCTGCTACCTCTGCCGCCATGTCATGACCTTCTGGAGGCCGCAGTCAGCAAAGCTTCCCTGGATGAGTTTGGAAAGACTCAGTTAATGTGTCAAATACAGAAAAACTCTGATGTCTGTACCACAGCACTAGGCAGTACTAACGTGCTCACACACAGAATTTACCTCACACAGGACGTGCCCATCAAGCAGAAGCCCTATTGTGTATCGCCAACCAAGCTTCAAATCATAAAAGAACAAGTGGAGGAGATGTTGGAGAAAGATATCATCGAGCCATCTACTTCATCATATGCAGCTCCAGTTGTTTTAGTGCCAAAAAAGAATGACCCGAAACCAAGATTCTGCGTGGACTATAGAAAGCTGAACACTGCTACACAGACCGATGCATATCCTTTACCCAACATCCAGGAGATTCTGGAATCCCTGGCAGGAGCTGTTGTTTTCACCACCTTGGACCTCAACAGTGGTTACTGGCAGGTGGAGATGGAACTGGACAGCAGAGAAAAAACAGTATTCGTCTGCCCCTTCGGACTTTTCCAGTTTAAAGTGATGCCGTTCGGCCTTAAGAACGCCCCAGCAACCTTCCAACGACTGATGGAGCTCGTTCTGGCTGATCTGCGAGGAAAAATCTGTTTTGTATATCTGGATGATATCATCATATATTCAACAACATTTGAACAACACAGTTACGACCTCCAGGCCGTTCTTGACAAGCTGGGAGAAGCTAATCTCACCGTCAACATGAAGAAGAGTCAGTTCTTCCGCACTTCTCTGAAATTCCTTGGCCATGTTGTTTCAGCCGCTGGGGTTGAGGTGGATGCGGAAAAAACGAAGGTCGTACAAGACTTTCCCATTCCTCAAAACATTAAAGAGCTCCAAAGGTTTCTTGGGATGGCAGGCTGGTATCACCGGTTCGTGCCAAATTTTTCCCAGCTGACCGAGCCACTCAATGCTCTCAAACGTAAAGGAGCCAAGTTTATCTGGACTGTGTCATGTCAGGCAGCTTTTGAGGCCCTGAAGCAACTCCTGATTTCTTCCCCAATCCTAGGACATCCTGACTTCACTCTCCCTTTCATCGTCTATACCGACGCTAGCGATATAGGATTGGGAGCCGTGCTAGCTCAGCAGACTGGACTGGGAACAGAACAAGTAATTGCCTCCTATAACTTCATCCAGGTTACGGATGAAGCTATCTGGAAGGCCCAGCAGGAGGATACGGAAATCCACAGCCTGTACGAGAAAATTACAGACACCGGAGAAGTGCACGAAACACTGACCACCAAGTTCACCATTCTGGAGGATAAAGTGTACCGAGTAGTGCAATTACCTCACAAAACCCTGTACCAGGTATACATCCCTCCTTCACTCCGCCCACAGCTACTCCATCACTACCACAATGACCCCCTATCTGGCCACCTGGGAAGATATAAAACCTATAAACGGTTGCAAGCTCTTGTGTATTGGCCGAAGATGAGCATGGAGGTGAGAGAACATGTGCGCTGCTGTGCAGTTTGTCAGTTATACAAACCTGAGACCCGCAAACCGCCTGGGAAACTACAGCAAACTGTGGTAACTGGACCGTGGGAGATGCTGGGAGTTGACCTCATGGGACCTTTTCCTCAGAGTGTGAATAGGAACCTTTACCTCCTCGTCTTTGTTGACTACTATACAAGGTGGGTAGAGATGTTTCCTCTCCGCAAAGCCACCGCTGAGACGGTCTCCCAGATCCTGATAAAGGAAATTCTGACACGCTGGGGTGTCAGAATTTGTGTCCTCTCGGATCAAGGTCCCCAGTTTGTGTCAGCCATCTTTGAGGAGACCTGTTCCCGGTGGACTCTGCAGCAAAAAAGGACATCATCATACCATCCACAGACAAACATGACCGAGCGGATAAATCGCAACATTAAGACAATGATTGCCTCCTATGTTGAGGACAGACACAAAACTTGGGACAAATACCTGCCTGAATTCTGGTTTGCGCTGAACACAGCAGTGCATGAATCCACTGGAGTCACCCCTGCGGAGCTCAACCTCGGTCGAACCTTAAAGGGACCTTTAGATGCTGAGCTACGTCCCCAGCTATGTGACCCTGACACGCCTGCATACGGCACTGCTGACCGGATAGAGGAGTTCAGAGGATTTGTGAAACAAAACCTTGATAAAGCCAGGAAAAGACAAAAGAAAAATTACGACAAAGGGAGGAGAGATGGAAATTTTTCCTGCAAAGACCGTGTGTGGGTCCGGACACACCCATACTCAAAGGCTGACAAGTCTTTCACAGCCAAACTGGCCCCTCGTTGGAAAGGCCCCTACCGTCTCATCAGGAGAGTTGGACCTTTGACGTACGAGGTGGTTTTGGAGGATACTCGGGAGGACCTCCGTGTCCTTAATGTGGCCCAGATAAAGCCTTGTTATCCCACGGCTGAAGAGGTGGACAGGAAGCAGCGTCAAAGGCTCCTGGAAATATTTCAGCAGGACAGTGACGAGGAGGACTTCCTTGGCTTTTCCACCTCAGAGGTGCACGAGGGGGAGAAGAAGAAGTAAGACCACGTGAACACTTTTCTCACGGGGGAAGAAGTGTGACAGTCAGCCTGTCCATGCCCTCCAATCCACCCCCTAGGTGCGCTGTGCGGCGCCGATTCGCCCGGTCGTCAATGGCGGAAAGTCTAAATCTCCGCCTCCCCCGCTGTCATGGCGGTTGCAGCAGAGTGTCGGATGCGTCGGAGCTCCCATGCTCGGTAGTTTAGAGACAGTGAGTAGTCAAACCCTCATCATCAAACGGCTAGTTTCCCATTTTTCTACAAATAAACTGAAAAACTAAAGGATGAACTGATTTTTGTGTTGGACTTGAATTAATACAGTTCCTTGAATGCAAATGTTTTTGTGCTTTATTGTTTGGTTGTTTTGTGAACTCTGAGGTTCTGGTTATATATATATATATATATAAAAAGGGATACTTAAAAAGTATTACCTTTGTGTGGTTAAACCGGTGACAGACTGACTATCTTACATGCCAGGAGAGAGACCTGGCTGGCACCCCACCTATGACCCCCCCACGCACAGTCACCTGCACCTAAACCGTCACAACGTGAAGGGGGGACAAGAATTATGCAGCGCATCGCTCACACCATCAGCGGGGAGCTACGAGCAAAGTTGCAGGATGCTCAGTTTTGGGGGCTGCTTTTTGACGGATCTGAGGACATCACAAAAACTGAGCAGGAAATTGTCTACATTGTGTCAGTATCCACCAATGGAGAGTTTTTGTCAGACTTTCTTGGATTGATTGAATTGGGTGCCGACCGAACCGCACAGGCAATTACAGATGGGCTTGTGAAACTTTTTCATGACGCAGGTTTGGATGACTGGGCAACAAAGTTGGTCGCCGTGTGCACAGACGGAGCAGCTGTTAATGTCGGGGTGTACAAAAACTAAGGGGACTAGTTGCGATTGGTGACTCTCTCGTGCACATTCTGTGCACTGCACACACGCTGGAGAATTGCGCTAAATCAGCAGACGGCATTGTTCCATACTGCCAGACGTTCAGTCAGTCAGTGGTCAAGCTGCTGCAGTTTTATTTACAGAAAGGTGGCGCCAAAAAAACAGCTACATTGATGAAGGTGTGTGAAGAAAATGGGATCTCCTTTGTGAAATTAGGAAAGTTTCATAATATCAGGTGGTCTGCATGGCGGCATGAAGTACTGTTAAAAATATCAAGACTATTGCCAGCCATTAAAATGTAATTGGCTACAATTGATAACACTGACTTACAGCATATCTGCACAGAGCGTTTTCAATGCTTTCTATCACACATGCTTGAAATTGGCAACATTTTAAAGACAACATCAATCAGATTTCAGAAAGAAAAGCTGACCATTGGAGAATGTAAGGACGAGCTCATGGTGGCCATTGGGCAATTTCAACTTATGCTGGATGCTGGAGACCACAGTGCACAGGCTGTTTCTAATGCTGATGCTGACAGAGACAAGGCAGACTTACTCAGGGGGTTGATTGAAGAGTTTGAAAACAGATATGACTCCCTTAAGTCATGTGATCATTTCTTAGTATTTGACCCTTCAACATGGCCTCAGGAAATGCAAGACCTCCACAGTTTTGGAAACACAACAGTTTGCAACATTCTCCAAAAATATGAGGCCATCTTGCACTTTGACAAAGACATCACTCTGACAGAATGGATGCGCTTAAAGCAGTCAGCAAAATGCCTGGGAGCAACTTCTGTGTATGACCTAGTGCAAATAGTGAATAATCCAAGTAACCCGGATGCTTACTCCAACATCAAAGAGCTGGTTAAGCTGTCTCTTGTCCTGCCTTTGAGCAGTGCAGCTTGTGAGAGAGGTTTTTCACATCTAAACATAATAAAAACCAAGTACAGATCCCGCCTGTCACATGATCGTCTCTCAGCCCTTATGCACATCCACCTATCAAAGCAGACCACAGAGACATTTGACCCAAAGCCAACTGTTGATCTGTGGATGGAGACAGCTAACCGAAGGCTCAATCAAGGGCAAGGAGGACCCTCTACAGCAGCAGCAGCATCTGCCACACAGGAAGCTGAAGCAGAGGACAGTGATGTGGACACTGAGGAGGACAATGGGGGCGACACTGCGGAGGACAGTGAGGAGGACTTTTAAGACTTATCACGGATGAGGTGAGTACCAAACACTATCTGCTGGTACTCACATGAGTAACTCACCAAAAAAGTTATGTGCACCCCTGCTTATACATATCTTTCCTGTTCAACATCAATACTTGTTAACACAAACATGTTAGAAACATTTAGTGGTAAATAAGAAGTCTTAAACAAAACGTTCTCCTTAAAGTCTGATCCATTCAGCATGTCTCACCCTCCACCAGACACAGAACAGCATGTCGTAAACAATGACTTGACAAGGGGGGAGGAAGAAACAAGATAGCCACATCTTTTCCCTGTTAATACAAAACAGAGGGAAGCACTCATCCTTTCTTGATTTACAATTATAAAAACAGTTATCGTGACATCTTTTTGAAGGAACAGATCCTTCATCCTTTTGAAACTCAGAAAGTGGATTCCTGAGTGCTGAGAGTCGCATGACCTGAGAAGAAGAAGGGTGTCTGTCTTATATGAAAAGGGGGGACAAATGGCATTATATAGTCTTAAATAACTAAGACAGCGTTTGTCTTGAAGGTTTTATTGCAAGGACAACATCGTCCTCCTTTAGCCAGATGTAGGGATGAGACTGTGCGGCGCCTCTCCTAAAACAGTCAGCTTGGGGAATGAAAGGAGTAATTAGTAATTAGACATTAGCTTTTGTGAAATCCAGAGATGCACGGACATGTGCTCCTACACCTGATAATCCTGTTATCACGTGTGACTCAGAAAGTGATCAGCTGGGGAGTACATCAGAGGAAGAGAGCAGTGAAAATGCCAGGCCAATGGTTGGAAGAGTGATAGGAAATGCAATAGACTTACCAGAACATCTGCAAGCTTTGTACATGTCATCGAGTGAGGCTCTCAGTGAAGAACAGCAGGCAGCTCTGATTGAGCTCCTCCTAAAGTACAAGACTGTCTTTGCAGCTAGTGATACAGACCTTGGCCATCTCTCTGCTGTTACCCATAAGATTGACACTGGACTGCCAGACCAGTGCGCCAGCCAGTCCGCCAGACGCCACTGGGGTTTCAGGGTGAAGAGGAGCAACACCTTAGAGAAATGTTGGAGGCAGGAGTAGTTGTACCATCTTCTTCAGAGTGGGCATCACCAATCGTCCTCGTGAGGAAGAAGGATGGTAGTGTCCGTTGGTGTGTGGACTATCGGCGCCTAAACAGTCTTACACAGAGAGACACATATCCACTGCCAAAAATTGATGAGTGTCTCGATGTTCTTGGAGGAGCCATTGTGTTCTCGACTCTGGATCTTAAATGTGGACACTGGCAGATTGCTGTGGACCCCAAAGACCGCGACAAAACAGTGTTCATCACCCGCTATGTCCTCTATGAATACACAAGGATGCCATTTGGCATCTGTAATGCGCCTGGGACGTTCCAGAGAGCCATGGAACTGGCCCTTTAGAAGATTTCAGTGGAAGACACTCCTCGTCTACTTGGATGATATAATTATCCTAGGTGGAGGTGTTGAGGAGAACTTGCAGCGCTTGGCCGATATCTTTGAGCGCCTCCACAGCGACGGGTTGAAGCTCAAACCCAAGAAATGTCAATTGTTGAGAGACAAGGTCCTTTTCCTAGGGCACGTGGTCAGTGGAGAGGGAATAAGCCCCAATACAACACTGGTCAAGGGTGTGGAGGAGTGGCAGCCCTGAGAGAACACTCAACAACTGCAAGCTTTTCTAAGGCTGTGTAACTACTACCGCCGCTTCATCCCTGCCTTTGCCGAGCTTGCTGGCCCCCTGACTAATCTCCTAAAGAAGACAGCAGAGTTCCAGTGGGGCGAACCACAGCAGAACGCGTTCCTGCAGCTCAAAGAAAGACTGACTACTGCCCCAGTTCTGGCTTATCCAGCATCCACTGGTGATTACATCCTTGACATCGATGCCTCTAACCACAGTATTGGTGCAGTGCTATCACAGTTCCAGTGGGGGGAGGAGAGAGTTATCTCCTATGCTAGCAGTCACCTCACCCCTGCACAGCAGAGATACTGTGTGACCAGACGGGAGCTGCTGGCCAATGTGAGATTCACAAGTTAGTTCTGCCACCTTCTACTTGAAAGGAAGTTCCTCCTCCGAACAGACCACAACAGCCTGACTTGGCTATTTCGCACCCAGAAGGCCAGTTAGCTCGCTGGCTCGAGGAGCTCAGGCCGTATGACTTTGAGATTGAACATCTTGCTGGCCGACAACACGCTAATGCAGACACACTGTCTAGGTGCAACACAGAGGGCCCAATGGACTGTGGCTTCTATCAAGCGGGCAAGGAGGCAACAGAGCTTCCCTGTCAAGGATGTTCCCACTGCCAAAGACTGCATGAGCAGTGGGCAAGATTCGAAGAGGATGTGGATGATGTCGTGCCTCTGGTCATCAGGCTAATCACCATACAGGAACTAGCACGGAACTGCAGTAGCAAGCTAAAGCTGACCACCATACCTCCACAGTAAATTGGCTGCAACCTCTGACTTGCCAGCAGTTGGCGTCTGCACAAAAGGATGATCCAGTGCTTTCTGTCCTACACAGCTGGAAAGAATCGGGAGTTCTTCCTACCAGAGAACAGGTAACAATGGAAAGCCCAGCAGTGAGGAAGCACTGGCTCTGTTGGCCTCAAATTGAACTTCACCAGGGAGTCCAACATTACCACTGGGAGAATGCTGACAGAAGTAATCCATCCTTGCTGTTACTGGTCCCCACGTCATTGCAAACTGATGTCATGCTGGCTTGTCCGTCAACAGTCTGGACATCTGGGAGAGGCAAAGACTCTGCAATGTCCCCGACAAAGTTACCATTGGTACAGCATGGGTGGTGATCTAAGCAAGTACATTCAAAGGTGCCCTCAGTGCAAAGCTCAAAAATCAAATAGTCCCACACAAAGAGCTAAGCTGCAGACTTACCAGGCTGGAGCACCTATGGACCGGTTGCATCTTGATGTATTGGGGCCTTTCCCCATCTCATCCTCTGGAAACAAGTATATCCTGGTCATTATGGATCAGTTTACTAGATGGGTGGAGGCATTCCCAATCCCAGATCAAGGAGCTGAAACAACAGCTAAGACTCTAGTCGAACACTTCATCGCACACTTTGGAGCCCCATTAGAGTTACTCACGGACCAGGGACGTAACTTTGAGAGTGAGCTGTTTAAGAACATCTGTCATCTGTCTTCGGTGTGGACTAAAAGTCTGTCTGCATCGGAGTTAGAGCGTTTCATGGTATCTGTACCTACCTGTGTGTGCGGAAACTCTTCAGTAAAGTCTGTGAAGTGAGATAATCCTCTCCAGAGTCATCCTTCCTCACACACGTACACTTAGCCGATGCTAACAATACACTTTCAAAAAACAATTTCTGAGGGGCTCTCATTAGCTCAGTTGGTCGAGGGGGCGTTTCATGTGCAGAGGCTTTGTCCTTACTGCAGCATCCCAGGGTTTGAGTCCGACCTGTAGGCATGTTTGAACAGCTATAAATTGCCACGTGGCTTGGAGGGTGCCCAAATTTCTCCAGACTGGTAGCTTTCACCCAGAAAGTAAAATCCAATCACTATGACCTCCCCCCATGCTGATGGAGAGTCAGGTGAAGTTTTGTAGTCCACAAAACATTTCTGGAGCTTCACAGCAAAACAGCGTTTAGCATTCTCCTAAACAACTGCAATAGCTGGGGACTTGTTTTAAAACAGAAAAGACCATATAGTTCCAGCTCTTCTGCTGTAATCCAAGTCTCCAGATGCCCAGAGATCACAAACTGCTTTGAAAAGACATAGTTTCCTCTTTTTTCTAATCCAAAATCTTTACTGTATATTTACTGTATGTGCTGAGCTAAAAGCACGCATCCAGTCTTGTAAATGCAATCAAATCAATTTGGGATGTTGAGGTTTCAGGAGACTTGGGTTACACCAGATGAGCAGTGTGGAGCCATGGACACTTCATTTAAAGGAAATTAATTAACCAATGAATAAAGAGCAGCTCAGTGACAAAGCATGCACAAAGTAACACATGTATTTTTCTTTTCACATGTAAGTATTCTGCATGAAAATCATGCAGTAGTGAGTATTCTATAACGACCCTGGAGAAACATAGAGTCCCTCACTGTGAAGGAAGTATGTTGATGGTTGGACCATTTAAGCTTCAGATAGAGCAGTTCATATGAAGAAGCCCCCAATCCAGATACAGTTTTTTGTTGTTTCCTGATCTGTAATACATGAAAGGTATATTGATGCTGCTGCATCTCAACAGGCTGAGACTCAGAAGACCTGCATATATTAGCATGTAGGTATGTAATGTAAATAGGCGGCAGCTGAATCTAATCAATGATCGAAGCAGTGCTCATTTCATTCTTTGTGGCACTTTCATAAATCAGATTTGCAGTTTGTCTTAGCGCTTAGAGCTGCACTCATTCAGTCCTCGTACCCTCGAGCAAACCGTTAAACCACACCTCTTTGGCCCTAACTTTATCGACCGTCTTCACCTCATAATGGCTGCATTCATTATTTTACAGTCATCTTCTTAGCGGCCTGCTTCATGTAGCACTTAATTGCATTAGACTTGTTAATCACTCTGTGTGATTGCATATTAAATATCAGTCTGCCTTGTCCAGCAGCTTTGATTGCCTGTCTCTTGTGCTGCATCCCTGAGGGGCTTATCAAGTTCAGGCTTTCCTGTGCTCTTCATAGTTGAGTGCCACTCTAATCATCCTCTCCTCTAATGGCCTATTCAACCTACAGTACTATGGGTAATATTTAACAAGCCCCCTATGCTGGGGCTGGCAGGCCAAATCATAATGAGTGCCATTGCCATTTAGTGGCAATCAGCCAGCCAGCTGTAATAATGAAATGAAATAGCAGAGTTAACACGCCTGCTTGTTCACTTCCTTCCAGATTAACAGCCAAAGTAGTTCATTGTCATTTATATAGCAACTTTAATCCATGATGAAGTCTATCATTATTCAAAAGAAAAGCCTTTATAAAACAATTGCCTGTGATGAATGGGGCAGGTAAGACAATAAGACAGTGTGTTAAAAGTCTATGGATATGTGCAATAAAAGACAGCATCTGTGAAAAGTCTAAAAAAATTACAGTCCAGTGGCTGAATTGACTCCCTTTAAAAATGACAATGTGAGGTCTTCATTGATCTCTTTTATCTTTCCAGTGTGATGTCCTTAGAAAATGTACACACTGAATCCAAAACTATGTGTATCATGCCTGCATTCAGATTTAGTGATACTAATCACACATTTTATTTATATAGTGTTTTTCATTGTACTCAAAGACACATCATCAGAGATTAGGCGTAGATTTAAAAAATGAGTTTTGATAAGTGATTAAAATGTGGGCAGGTTGGTGTGGTCTCAGATATGTTTAGGTAGTGTGTTTCAGAGGGAGCAAGCATCACTGGAGTGAAGGCTGTAGGCAGGAATGTGATGGTGGAGCAGATCGGCGAGGGAGAAAGGAGTCTGGACAGGGAGCCAATGGAGGTTCTGGACGAGAGGGGTGAAGTGGACGTGGGTGAGCTGGTGGGCAGCAGACTTCTGGATGTATTAGAGTTAATGTAGGACTATGGATGAGATACCATAAAAATGCTGTTGCAATAGTCAATTCTGGATGTGATTTGTATTAATGCTGGGTGGTATACCCATTCACACCGAATACCGGTGCATATTTTCGTTATGATATTAATTTTTAATATACCGCCATACCGGTGTATTTGATTACACATGTGATTATTTGGAATGCTATGCTGCGTCGCGCGACACTCTTTCAGAGGGGACCCTTTTCAATGTTGCGCTTCTAAACATGCATGGTGTGACTGCAAGGCGTGGTGAGGGTAAAAAGTAGTGTTCTGGTGTTATGTTACGGTGAAGATGGATAGGATAGTCATTGAAAGTTCCGAAATCGAAGCTGCAGAACTAGTAGAACATGATGACACAGAAGAACTTGTGCCAAAAAGAGGAGCCGTGTCTGTTGTTTGGAGGTTTTTTTGGTTTCAAAAAATCCGATGTCGACCAAACAACCATTTTATGCAAGTGTTGTCGGGCTAAAGTTATTGTGGGAGGCGGCAACACGAGCAATTTGCTCCACCACCTTAGCCGCAAGCATGTCTTGGAATATCAAGAATGTGGGCGTGCAGGTAGTCAAGTGGTTAAGAGCACATGCCACATACGCAGCGAACCCTGGTTCGAATCCCGGCTGGAGGACCTTTGCTGCATGTCACACACCCCTCTCTCTCCCATTTCCTGTGAAATAGATGTGTCTATGCCTGAAAAAAATCTTTGAAAAAAAAGAATGTATGAAGTTAAGGAGTGCCCTCCACATCAGCAGGTAACATGGGGAAAGCAAAAGAAAAGTCAAGCCAAATGTCACTTCAAGACCTGTTTGCTAGAGGAACTTCCTACGAGAGAAAAACAGAAAATACAGTCGAAAAAGAAGGCTACAAGACGCTGGATCCCAGGTATGAAATACCAAGCAGAAAGTACTTTAGCCAAGTTGCTATCCCCAACTTGTACCAAAAGCACAGAGCTAAGCTGGAAACAGACCTGACAACCTTCCGACACTTCGCAGCGACGACTGATATGTGGCCCAGTCGCACTATGGAGCCCTACCTTAGCGTTACAGTTCACTTTATAAGTGACGAATGGGTGTTGCAAAGTCATTGTTTGCAAACAAGCTACTTTCCTGATGACCATACTGTAGAGTTACTTGCAGCAGGCCTGCAAGAGGCACTGGATTCCTGGGGGCTTTCAGAGCAGAAGCTAGTGGCCATCAGTACAGACAATGGAGCCAACATCAAGAAGGCTATCGAACTGAATAATTGGACAAGACTCCAGTGCTTTGGTCACAGGCTTCACCTAGCCATAGCTAAGTGATAGTTATTATATTGATAGTGAACTATAATTGATAGCTGTAAAATGATATTAATAAGGAGTTGTCTGTTATCTCTTATCATCATCATCATCATCATTGTTATTATTATTATTATTATTATTATTTACATCATCATCATCAATGCCTGATATGAGATTGTTTTCAACTTGCTTCATGTGGGTTTATTGGAATCATTTGGTTTGGGACAAATAGTAAAGTAAAATCAATGTTTTAATTAACATTAGGATAAGTGAACTAATATAATTATTTGTCGTTTTTACAGAGAGAGGTGTTGAAAGATGACCACATACAACGTGTAGTAGGTGTCTGCAAAAAAACTGTGTCAGCCTTCTCATACTCTTGGAAGAAAAGAAGGGACCTGGCCATTGTTCAGAACGATCTGGGTCTTCCGAAGCATGTGCTCACAACTTAAATGCCTACCAGGTGGGGATCACATCAAATGATATCAAGAAATCAAGGCACTTGGTCCTCAGCTGGCAAGATGTGGATGTCCTAGAGGCTGTCAACAAGTTGTTGAGCCCACTTCAGGACTTCACAGATGCCTTGTCAGGAGAGCAATATGTCAGTGTCTCCTACCTCAAGCCAGAGCTCAGTCTCTTCAACACATCCATTCTTGCTGAGGAAGAGATACTCATACTGACAAAGGATACTCAGCTGACGAAGGATGTGAAGAAAAACATTCTAGCCTACTTGAATGAGAAATATTCCGATCAGGTCACAGATGATCTGCTTGACATGGTATCTCTTCTTGATCCACGGTTTAGAACCAAGTATATGGATAAAGAAAAGGTGGAGCAGGTTCTATCCAGAGCAGTCGAAGAGATAGTGTCACTAATAAAGGCTCAACAGGATACTCTCTCAGGGGCTGCTGGTGCAGCAGCAGCAGCAGCAGCAGCAGCAGAAGCAGAGCCTGTTCCTCCTTAGGAAAAAAGAAAAAAGACTTTGGCCAGCTTTTTCAAAAGGCAGAGCACCAGCAGCAGCAGCACACTGTCAGAAGAGGAAAGCATCAGAATGGAGCTGAAAGTCTACATATATATATATATATATATATATATATATATATATATATATATATATATATATATATATATATATATATATATATATATATATATATATATATATAATTTGTATTATACAGGAAAATTGAATGTATATATATAGACCTCAAACCAATGCAAGTTTTCTTTTTAGATTTACTTGAATACATGTGTAATGTACCTGGGCTTGAACTAATGCAAGTTGCACACCTTTTTGTATCTATTATGTAAGTTGTCTTTGCATGCTATTCAGTTCACTTTGTTACGATTTGTTTGAATGTGAATATACCTCAAAGCCCATGTTGCTGCAAATTGTCTCTTCACTCAGCCACACTTGTTTTACATTTCCCTTTTTAGATTTACTCGAATACTGTGTAATGGGCCTGGGCTTGAACTTGAAGCAAAAGTATAATTATTGCAAGTTGCACTACTTTTTGTGTTGGTTATATAAAAGACTTTTGTGAAATTTGCACAGTAAAAGTTGTGAGTGGCTCTTCTTTGTAGACAGCATCATTTTCTGGGGCCATGCAAACCTGTATTACTACTAGTGTGGAATTATTGTACAATATTCACTCACCATGACAGTGAAATAGACCACCCTAAGTCAATCTACTGCAGTAATCCCTCTCTCAACCAGTAGAAAATGCTGTGAACACCTGATTATGCATAAAAAAAAAAAAAATACAGTGAAACCGTTTTTTTCACTCAATTTTGAAAAATACTGTGATATACATTTTTGGTCATACCGCCCAGCATTAATGTGTATAACACATTATTTAAAAAAAAAAAAACTTTATATGGTCTTGAATGGAGAAAGACATATACGTTTTTGATCCTGTATGAGATGTTTCATGAAACAAGTCAGTAAAGTATCAGTTTGTTGTAATTAAAGTAAAATATCATGTAGTTTTGTGTTTAAGCGCTCAGTGAACTACATCGTCTCACTCAACACACGTCACCAACACCAACATGGCCACCAACTAGGCTCAGGAAAGGTAGAAAAAAGATGAAAATCACAATAAATCTGCTCATATTGACAACTGTGGTTATGTGAAAGGAGGTGGTTCTGTGAGTTGCTAATGTAGAGGAGCAGCTCTACAATGTTTAGGTAATGAGTTTTGGTGAGCGATGACATCACTAATGAGACTGTTGGCTGTGTAGCCTTTGATGTATTTTCACAGTCTGATACTTCATTAGTTTGATGACCAACTGAGACTTTATTGACTTGGAAAATTATCTTTAAAGTTGACAAACAATCATATGTGTGATTCATGACACAATTCAAACAGGATCAATAAATGATTTGTCTCTCCTCATTCACTACCATACAAAGTTTTTATCAAATAAGATCCCATGGGGGAAAAAGGAAGGGGTAGGGCTCTCTGCTTGAAAACCTCTGTTCCTAGCCAACCAATCACATCACTGTTCACATTAGTAGGCATATTTGTAAGTGACTGCATCATTGCTGACAACACCATGACATTATTCAGACTGTCTTCAGTTCAGTCCAATGAAAAAGTAGAACTGTGGCAGCACCGTTCATAAAGCTAACAGCTCAGCAGCAGAGATTATGTTTATGGCTTTTGCTCTCTTTTCATGAGTTTTTAACCAGGAAGTAATGTGCTGGATATATATCCAGGTAACTCAGTTTATAATGAGGCATTTGTTAACTATCTTGTCATCTTTCAGGGAACATGCTGTTTGGAGTGTTCTTTCCAGTTTCTTTCAGCATTCTGCTGCTACAAGAAATGGCACACAGGGTCTTGAATGCACAAAAAACCTCTGTCAACATATGAAGAAATCAGCTCTGACACGACGCTCGTATTTCAAACAGCTTAAGGTAAATATTTCCTCCAAGCAGTCCCCGTTGTAGCTCAGCAGGAAGCCGTGAGAGCAAAGAAGAGAAATGGAAATGGAGAGAGCAGGTGTTTTATTTCCTTCCCTCCCGGAGTCTCTGGTGATTCATATGAAGTGTTGAATAGCTGATGCAGTGATTACAGAGGCTGTGAGTATAGACGAGAGCCTAATAGGGACATGCAGCCTCATGGGGCTACCTGGCTACAGGTGTTTCTCTCTGACAGCTTTAAGGGAAATGCCAGGCCGACCAACCCTGGGAGGAAGCAGATCCAAATGGACACCAAGCTGGTTTCACACTAATGATGATGCTGATGAGGAGAGCTGGGAAAAGAGCAATAGGCCAGATGGGGAAAGTATAAGGAGATGAAAGGAGGGGAGAGAAGCGTTGAAGGCTGCTGGTCTGCACTTTCATCTCTTCCTCTTCCATCCTGTTTCTCTCTTGCCTGCTCTTTCATCTGAGCATTCTGTCAGACTGCCCCTAGAGAAAAGGCCTTCCTCGCTCCTCCCGCTCATACACTTTCTCAACATATTTCCTTTACTTATAACATACATATAAAGATAGCACTTTGATAAAGCCCCTGTCCAGCTCAGGGCCTGTCCACACCAGATCAATGCCAGATCTATGTCAGGTGCCTGAGTGAGATACTGTCAGAGAAAGACAACAGGGCAGCACCATGAAACACACTGATTTTACTGCAAAATAAAAGTGTATTTGTTTCAAATAAAAGCTATCATATACAGGGATTTTTTATTTGTTTAATATAATGTTTTGTATTATTATTATTGAATTACTTATTTTCACGCCCTGTTTTGGGCTCAACATTTGATATTTAGCTTGCCTTTTTTCCACTGCCACTTACAATTTCATCTGGAAAATTTAAGGTTTTAGTTTGAGCATTTGATGAATCCTTTATTTATTCAGGGAAGGTAAACTGAGAGCAAGCTCTCTTTTCCAATGACGCCCTGAGTACAAAATACATTAAAACATGCACAATATGATCATAAATCACAATTACATTCAGACTGCAGAACATTGAACAACAGGCACTTGAAACTATCTAAAGAAATAAGATGATTTAGTTCAAGAGCAGGCTGTAAGACATTCCACTTCTGAGGGGCATAGACCTGAAAAGCAGTCTTCCCCAACACGGTCCTTACAGTGGGAATGTTTAAAATGAAGGACTCTCGTGAACGAGCGTGCAAGTTACAAGTTCTAAATGAGATAAAATTGGTGAGAACCCATCACCTGTAATAAAACGCAGTGCAGAATGATACACTGCATCAAGGGGCTTCAAAGTTGAGAGAGCAGCATGTGATGTCACTGGGACATAAGTCATGTAAGAAGGCTTGATTGACAACATTTTTAAAATTTCTTTTAAAAATGATTCGAGCTTGAGATTTCTGTAGTCTAGTGTCCCTAATGCAGGCAATGGGATAGTGATCACTGAAATCAAGTGGAAGAACATAACTATATTTCAACTTATGAGGCCTATTAGTTCAAATAAGGTCTAAAAGACAACCACGCTCAGGATTATTTGTGTTAAGCCTTATAGGAGCAGCGATTAACTGTGTTAAATTCAAATTGTTACATAGTTTTTTAAAGTATTTGACACATCTGTTAAAAAGTTTAAATTCAGATCGCCTAATAGCAGAATTTTTGACTTTTCATGGGCAGATATTAATTTAAATAATTTCTCAATAGCACCAGATTTTGCAGAAGGTAGACACTAGGCCCCAATGAGAAATAGATTTTTCACAATTTGCAGTGTTCCCTAAACAGACATTTAGCGCTAAATATTCAAAACA
>CM077805.1:25212122-25548993 GCA_039737535.1 Lagodon rhomboides
GCATAAGGTGTGGGCAGTGTGGGCTCTCCTGTCTGCATTAGTGGGTACATTCCTGCAGCTCCTGAAGGAGGTGATGTAGGGCCTTCAGTAGGGCAAGGTGGCGTAGTGGCTTTTGAGGGCAATTCTTCTTTTCCCTCTCTCCATCAGTCCTCCATCGTCCTGCTTGAGACATAAGCTTACACACCACAGTAGTTAATTCAGCTTTATTCTTTTTCTTTTCAACTGCCCCTTTTCCCCACCTGTGCTGTCCTTTCTTTTCCCACTCAGCTTTTGCTTCATTGTATGCCCCTGTTGCGAGTCTGGCAATGCACAGTGTGGAGGTCTGACTGGGCAGTGGGGCAGCTGGGTCTGTGGCTAGCAGCCCTTGCTTTTCCCATTTGCTCCACAACTTCTCAGTTCCACTTCTGGCTTCCGTGTCACTCTTTCCTTTTTGTTTGGCTGTCTCTTCAATTTGCAGAGTGATCCATTTTTTTAATTGTCCTAAATTGTTGGGGCCTTGTGTTTCTTCCATTGTTGGGACAAAAGGTATGTGTGTGTGTGTTCAGTTCGTAATAAAATCTCAATAAAGCGCTAAAATAGGAAATATATATAAAATTATTATTGTCATTTATTGAATCAATAAAGGTACTTTCTTAATTGGTGAATTAATTTAATGCATATATATTTTGTCTTAATTTAAATCAATTAAAATAAATTCTTAATTGGTAAAATGTCAATAAAGTAAATCAATGTATTAAGTTAATTATCAAGAGAATATTTCTCAACAAAGGAAATCAATCAGTGAAATCTATTGCTGGTGACTCTTCTCAGTAAGAAGATGATGTTTGGCTGTCTCTCAATTTGCAGAGTGATCCATTTTTTCAATTGTCCTAAATTGTTGGGCCCTTGGTTTTCTTCCATTGTTGGGACAAAAGGTATCTGTGTGTGTGTGTGTGTGTGTGTGTGTGTGTGTGTGTGTGTGTGTGTGTTCAGTTCGTAGGCCACTGTTCCTTTTCACCTTCTTGGTTTGGCTCTTGCTTCTAAGATTGCCATCTTTTAAGTGTTGTCTTTTCCTGTACTTTTGTTTGTTTTTGTGTTTTTTTTGCTTCAATCCGCAACCTCAACCTAATAAATCTCCTGGGCCCAGTATTTCAAAAGTGATCTGACAGGATTATCCTGGTCGGATTGGATTAAATCTAGATCTGATCTGAAAACTGGGTATTTCAACACAGATCCAGATAATCCTGATCCTGAAGATTCGGATTCTGCTCCGGTAATCAAATCCTCCCTTGAATCCAGATAAAAGGCTGGATTTGGGTATTTCAAAAGCTAAGGCAGATATCTGGATAAACTTGATACCAACATTTCAGGATCATTTGGATCCCACCTCAGAGGTGGATTTCTTTTTAGACTGATTCAATTAGATTAAGTCTCAGCTCCATTTTTCCTAGATATTGTTACTCAAGATGTTCATTACACTTAATCTAAAGCGTTAGTGTTTTACTTTTAACATATAATTAAAGCAGCCTAATTGTAAGAAATTTAAAGCATAGTAAAATATTTGACCTCACTTTCTGAAACTGCTAAATAAGAGTAACAATTACAGATCTGTTTCTCAAATTCTAGTTTCAAACATTATAACTTGCATGTACCAAAACATCAGAGAAAGACAACAGGAATGCAGGGTCCAAACCAACTTTCATTCCAACAAAACAAAGACATTTCAAATGATGTGGCCACTAACTAAAACCGGACCTAACCCAGCTCAGAGGTCAGAAGTGAGGTATATTTTCATGCTTCTGATTAAATGAAGACAATTTTGACTTCAGTCAGAAGCTTAAAAATGCACTTTTAAAATGTTTGGAAATAGCTTAAATGTGATTTTAAAACATGCAGCAATGTATTTCAGTAAGTGTTTGTGTACAAACTGATTATTTTACTTCATCAAATCAGATGCTATTTTGATGATGCAGATGATAAACAGATGCTGTTTAGTGAGAGCCGTCTATATAAGGGAGACAAATTAGGATGAAAAAATGTTTCTAATTGTGTCACTGACCAAGCTATATACCATGAAACTAATGCAATTACAATTTCAAGCAGTTTCAAGCACTTTATTCAGAATCCAATAACTTGAAAACTTGAATGTATCAATACAATTAAAGCGTTTCCAAGGATTTCCAGCACTCATACGGACCCGGTGGTCATTAATAGCTGAGTGATCCTTGTTTTGATCTGGAGGCGGAGACACGAGATTTGGAAATCTGTATCCGTCCAGATCGGGATCACGGTGATCCACCCTGCCAGTGTTTTGAAATACTCAGATAAAGTCAGCAGGATCACCTTGATCCATGACTGAGAAAAGGTGGATTTCATTATCCGGATTATCCTGATCCAGATTACAAGTTTTGAAATACTGGGCATGCGCGCAGATGGCACTGGGGACGGGGGGGATATGACCCCCTCAAATTCATAGTGACCCCGATCCGTCCCCCCCACTGTCCCTACATAAAGCGACAAACATCGCCGGTAAAACAGAGGATTAATGTTCCGTTAGTTAGACTAAATTACATTGCAGCGCACATTGAGAGCCCGGCGTTTGTGTGCTCGACGAATGCCGCGTTCCAGTTGTACACGAATGTCGGAATTTCTGATCTCCAAGTCAGAATTTTAATCAGAACCCCCCGTGAAGTCGGATCTCCAACTCGGAGAGTCGGATTAATCTCACCAGCCCGACATAGAATTCATGCTATCTGCTACTCACGTAAACAGTAGTTACATGTTTTGTTGTACGTTTGTACGGCTGGGAAGCGCTGGGAGCACTCAACTTTGGGGTTACGTTGTTCCGAGCTCCAAGTTCCGACTTTCAGTGTAAATTGAACACACCATAAGGCACGACTCTCACTCCCCAGGGTCCTAAAGAGGAACTGGTAGCTGCGCCTGTGCCTGTTGCGGTGATCAGACCATTGTCTACTATGACAGAGTGGGTGATTTCAGTTCAAATTATTATCATTTAAAATGTGAATTTCATTTACAGTATACATACTTATTTTTATTTATGTAAATATGTTGTTGTTTGCACTTCTGAGTTCAAACACAAATGTTTAAATAAAACATATTTTGGATTTAAAGGCATGAAGTTTTGGTGGGTGATAACAAATAACAGTTTCATCATGTATGGCTAGTGTTGATCAGGTCGGCCTTTGTTTAACATGTTCATTGTTGTTTATCCATGATTTCAAATAAGAATTCTCCAATGGCTTTTAAGTGCAAACCATTGGCCCATAGGCTATTACGAAAGTAACTACTTGAGTGCTAGTTAAAGCCCAAATTACACAAAAATAACGTATTGAATTTAAATAATTTGCTGACAGCCTGGTCCCCCCCAGTTCAAAAATTCTATCTGCGCCCCTGATACTGGGCCCTGGTGATCTTTTCTTTTACTCCACAGCATGATGGAAACCTGCTGGAGAGTGCCAGAGCTTCCTTCTCCAACACACCCACTGGGTTTGGAAGCTCCATGAGAGATGAACCAGTCTTTGTCCTAAACAGTTCCTCGATGTGGTGAATGACAGCATAGGCTTCTTGGGAGGGGTGGCAATTTGCAACTAAACTTCGCTTGGTTTTTGTTTTCCCTGTTCTGTGTTCTCTGTTTTTAATTTAAAAAAAAACCTTAAACTTCCCAGTGGTGTGGTATTTGAAAGTGTTTGAATATGATTACCTCACATATTTTTTTGTTGTTAAAATCTTTGTAGGTGGTTAAATTGCTCCTTCTGACTTTAGCCACCCCTGCTTTTTTTCCTGTCTCTGTCTTTGGGGAAGCCATACATGTGCACACCTTTCTCCGAACGATCGGAGCATCCCCATGCAGCACAGTATACCAAGGTGAAGACTGTAACATAGGACCTAACAAGGACAACATAGCGGAAAGGACATAAAAAGAGCTGGACATGCTGATTTGTTTATTTTCTCTAGATACTGTTTTTAAGGAATTCATTGTGGTATTAAGTGCACTGGGAAAAACAAGACTGTGTGATTTATTATGCATCAATGAGTAGAGTAAGTTTGGGATAAGTAAGAATAGTTAACAAATAGTGATAGAATTCAATTTATTTGCAAAAATTCAAATTAAATGTAATTTACTTGCCATGGATTTCCTATGAGCTAACAGCTATCATCATAATGCTGTTGCGAGTCCAGACTTACCCTTACATTTCGAAAACAATCTTTTTCTCCTGTGTAATACCTGTGTATTATTTAGGTTAATGATACAATTCTTTCAGTAGGAATGTGTTTATAAAATCCTACAAGCAATATTTTTTAGCTTCAGACAACCTTACCTCCTCCTCACTCACATTAATATGTATATAGTCAATTATGCAGAATTCGGTTGTTTAAACCACAGGTTTCGTGTTTACCTTTGGTGCCCTTGTGAGTGTTGAGGAGTCCGGTGCCCGGCTCCGGTCCCAATGTGGTCCACATCTCCTTTTCTCAAATCACTTCGGGGTCGCCAAATTTGTCAGGTGTATTCATTTATTTGAGAGAAGACAAACCACGATGTAACTTTTACCATTCATTTAGAATTGTATCATTAAGAAAAAAGCTTGATCAAGGACCTTCTCTGTTTGAAAAATCACAGTCAGCTAGGCTGTTAATCTGCAACCCATTGCCCAGAAAAGGATGCAAAACTTTAATTTACAGTGTTTTTTTAATTATTTTCAGCAGTAACAAGTGCATAACTTCTCATTGGTAAAACAGGCGGGGAGGAGCCGTGGTTTAGACTTGACTCTCCCTTCGTTGGTGCACAGGCTGGTCCCAGCCCCTTGGCAACACGATCTTTAGAGACATCGCCCTGCTGAGAAAACCTCCCTCTTCTATCTATCTCACCTCATCACTCATCTGTCTTGAGCTCATCTTATGGCGTGTTTTCGACAGTTTAGACCTTTTCCTGTAACTCATGCTCTAGGTGTTACTTTCAAGGACATTATTGTTCATGGAAGCAAAAATAGAGTGGCGTGGTCATCATCTGATATACTCATGAACTCTTGGTCTCTCCCTGCAAAAGACACTCTCTGTGTGAAACAAACTTATTATCTATAACCTTGGCCTCTCCACAACAATGGATCAGTGCAGTGGCGTGCACAGACCTTTTGAAGGGCAGGGGCGAAAAGAAAAAAAGGGCACATACAGCGCGTTCTCGCCACTGAAGAGGGCTCTAAGTTCTGCGTGTTCTAGAGGGCACTTTAGACATGTTTATATGTTATACAAATGGCACATTATATAGCCTAAAACAGACTAACTAGGCAGACTACTCAAGTTAGTTTGTAGTTAGGATCAGCATCCTCGAGAACTGTGTAGATTCAACGCTGGACTGTGAAGAACACACAGAGACATGGAGACACGGATGTATGTATGAACAATATAGAACAAAAAAGTGCCCAACATAAAAGTCATTGCAACAGTAATGTTTCATAGTATTTCTTGGTCTTAATAGTCTTCTGGAATTTAGTGTGTTTTCTTCACGCAAGAGAGCAGTTGTGTTTTACCAACCAGAGGGGCACTTTAGCACGCGTTTTTTCCACCCTAGAGTGCATTTTAGTATGTTTTCCCAACCAAGAGGGCACGTTCTGGCTCCCAAGAGGGCACTTTAGCACGTGTTTTGACTCCCAAGAAGGCACTTTAGCGCACGTTTTGGCTCCCAAGAGGGCACTTTAGCACGCATTTTTCAACAATTGGGCCACGATTGAGAGCGACTGCCCCCCCCTTGTGCACACCACTGGATCTGTGTTCTTTCTCATACCCTGGCTTCTCTCTCCAATGTATTAACCCCTCATAAAAAGGATTAACAATTGTGACCTAACTCATCTATCAACAGGATATGTACAACTCTTTTAATAATACAGTTTTATCAAGTGCATATTAATAATACAGTTTATTAGTGAATAGTAATTATATCAGTGTTTTAGACTTGAATCAGACTGGTAAATAATAATAATAAATCCTAACACGCCCCCCCAGGGAACTGTGCTGTCTCGCTTCCTCTTCACCACCTACACTGCAGATTTTAAGTACCGCAGTGGGTCGCGTCATCTGCAGAAATTCTCTGATGACACGGCCATTGTGGGGCGTGTAGAGGGTGGGAGGGAGGATGAGTACAGGGACCTGGTCCGCAATTTTGTTAAGTGGTGTGGGGAAAACTACTGTACCTGCAGCTGAACATGGCAAAGACGAACGAGATGGTGGTTGACTTCAGGAGGAACAAGCCCCCGTCCTCTCCAGTCTGCATTGGTGGGACAGACGTCGACAGGGTGGATACATACAAATACCTGGGTGTGGTGCTGGACAATAAACTGGAGTGGACCACAAACACGGAGGCAGTCTACATGAAGGGCCCGAGCTGGCTTTAATTCTTGAGTAGGCTCAGGTCCTTCAATGTCTGCTACCAGATGCTCCAGATGTCCTATGAGTCTGTTGTTGCGAGCATGATCTTCTTCGCTGTGGTGTCCTGGGGTGCAGGCATCAAAGAAGGATGCAAACAGATGAAATAAACTCATTAAAAAGGCAGGATCTGTTGTTGGCTCTAAGGTTCGTACCCTGGAGGAGGTGGCAGAGGACAGGATGCTGGCAAAACTGCTGGTGATCATGGACAATGTCTCTCACCCTCTCCACGAAACTCTGGAAAAGCTTAAGAGCAGCTTCAGCATCAGACGTACTCAACCCTGCCTTAAAGAACGGCACAGGAAATCATTCCTACCTGGTGCCATTAGACTGTACAATGCTTCACAGCAATGCCCACGCAATACACACACATAATTTGAATTACTTAAATTTTATCCCTGTAATTAAAACTGCACCTTGCCTCTCTTTATCTTGCACCTTAAAAATCCACTAACTTCCACTTTGCTCAGTATTTAATCTTATTCTTGGAACTGCTAAGCATTTATTGTATATAGTGTATAGTGTTTGCATATTGTTTGCATATTTTGTATTGTACTGTTTTTAATATCAATATTTGCCCTTACCTCTTGATTGTATTCTGATTGTATTTGTACTGCTGCTACGATGACCTAATTTCCCCTCGAGAACAAATAAAGTTATCTATCTCTGCCAACTGGAGCTGGAGGGGAAATGAGAGGGGAAAAAGAAGAGAGAGAACCGGAGTCTCTAGTGAGTGCTGAGATTAGTGAGAGGTTGACCTGATTCAAACACAGGCTCACATACTCACACACTAGGTTACAGCTTATCTTAGAATCTTCTTTCAGAATTTGAGCCCAATGAATCGTGGCACTGTCATCTTAGAATATGCCTGAGCCTGAGCATGACTCCTAATTTGCATGTAGATGTGTTGTAGCTGGGACTCTTATCAAACACGTCAAATTTGGGAAAGAGTGGTGAGTTGATGCCTGTTGGCACTTGTAATGATGAGACATCCTTAAATTCACTCCCCTTTAAAATTAGCCCCCAAAAATTCAAATACCTCGGCATATGGATTACAGATAAACATAAAGATCTTTATGCTGCTAACTATCAGCCCCTGCTATCAAACTTAAATCAGGATATAGAACGATAGGATCCCCTGCCTTTCTCTCTGGGTGGAAGAATTAATACAGTAAAAATGAATATACTGCCCAACTTTTTATATATATTTCAGTGCCTTCCCGTCTTTTTAATTAAGTCTTTTTTTTTACCAAGTTAAATAATCAAATATCAAGTTTCATTTGGAACAAAAAACCGCCCTGGATAAAAAGATGTACTTCAGAGACCTCGCTCAATGGGAGGGATGGCACTCCCTAACTTCTTATATTACTATTGGGCAGTTAACATTTGAGTATTGTTAAATTGGATGGGTGACAATAAAGATAATACTAACACTGAATGGCTAAATCTGGAGGGGGCATCTGTGTCTTTGATATGTCGTCCAGAAGAGGTATGGTACACTGTCTGATGTGTATATTGATGGCAGGTTTGCCTCCTTTGAACAGTTGATACAAAAATATCACATTCCCAAATCACATTTTTATCGATACCTGCAGCTTCGGAATTTTGTATTCTCAAACTTTAAATGTTCTCCCTTACGTCCTCCAACTGGTCTGTTGGACGCAATTATTGATCGCATTGATTCCGCATTCCGCAACACCCGTTGACAGCGTGGGAAAATCCTGTCGTCTACTTTGAAGCCTGATCTCCGCAGCGGGCCCAGTTCTGAGCCCGTGCCAGTAAGTCCCATAAATGTTACCTGACGCTCTGCTCTGTCCCTCCCGTGACTCACCACAACAAGCTCCACTTCAATCGCTGGGCTCCGGTTTGGAGCCCATACGTGTAAGTGCCCGTACGCCCCCCCCCCCGTTAGTGGCTGCCACACTAAACCGCTAACTTAAACGTCTACTTCTTTAGCCCGTGTACTGGCCTCCTTTCTACTTTTCTTCCTCAGGTATCATTCACAACATGGCTCCTCTTACCTCTCCCTCCGGCTGTGACAACTGCTCTCGCTTCGCCGAGAAGATTGCCGAGCTGGAAGGACGTATTTCCACGCTGTACCAGATCCGTGAAGATGAGATGTTAATGGACACCATCACTTTTGGCCCTCAACTATCTGCCCCCCTCGGTGCTTCAGGCTCTGATCCATCTGCCTCCGGTCCTGATGCAGCTCCCAAGGCCGCCGAAGCTACACCCCCCCCCAGTCCCTGCCTCCACTGCCGCACCCCTGGACTTCGCCCCCGGTGACTCCTGGATACGCCAGGTCCCGGCCTCCACCGCTGCACCCCTGGACTTCGCCCCCGGTGACTCCTGGATACGCCAGGGGGATAAGCCAAAAGCCCTGTCTAGTTCCACTCCCTCTGAGCTGGAGCCCTGGTCCCTGGTCCCTGTTTGTGGCAAGAGTCGTAGGCGCTCCTCTTGCAAACTTCACCATAACATCCAGCTGGAAAATAAGTTTGCGCCTCTCGCTTTCTCCCCCGTTGACGAGGAGCCCCAGCGGTCTCCTCCCCCACTTTCACCATCGTCCCACAAGTCCCACGGCCCACAACCTCCTCCGAGGTACTCGACCATTATTCCCGAGCGCTCCTTCCTCCACAAGACTTTCCGCTCCTCACACCGGTTCCACAGCACGCTCCCGCACCCTCGGTCCGTCCCTTTTCAGCCACCTCGCCGGCTCTAGTGAAGTCTCCTCCACTGACTGCCCCCACTTCATCCAGCCCTGATATCCTACATAAAGCATCCCCTCGCCCGCTCTTTCCTCTGACTACTTTAATTATTGGGGACTCCATAACAAGACACCTCCGCTTCTTCAATGCCGTTACGCATTGTTTCCCCGGGGCCACCGTCCCTGTCATCCTGAAAAAACTCCCAGATCTGCTAAACACACTACCGTCCACCATACACAGGATCATCCTTCACATTGGAGTAAATGACTCGTCCCTCCGTCAATCTGAGGTGACTAAAGCTGAATTTAGAAATCTCATACAGCTGCTGACCAGCAGCGGAAAATCCATCTTCATTAGTGGTCCACTTTCTCCTTACGGCTGTGGGTCAGAAAAGTTCAGCAGAGTGCTCCAGCTCCACACCTGGCTCCAGTCTACCTGCAGGGCACTCAGTGTAGATTTCATAGACAATTTCAACCTGTTCTGGAATCGCCAATCCTATCTAAAATCTGACGGCATACACCCGAACAGACTCGGCAATCATATGTTAAAAGCTAACCTTCAGCACACTGTCCAATCATACCCACGTGACTGACTGTCTACCCACCTCATACACACAGGTGGGTCTCCCTCTCCTTCTGTGGTGCCCTCTCAGAATAACATTGCCTATGCATACTCCCCCCCTCAGGCCCCAGCTGGCACTACACCCCCTGGCCACTGCTCTCCCTATCAAGACCATTGTGACAGCCAGACCCCCCCGTCCTCATGCCTTTTTCAAAACTATTAATAGAAATAACCTCTCCCACATAACACTGAGTGCTCCAGCAACTCCACCTCCGTCCATGTGTAATCTGGCCCTTCTAAATGTGAGGTCTTTCTCAAACAAGACCTTCATTTTAAATGACTTAATTTTATCCTCCCACCTGGACTTCTTATTTTTAGTAGAAACTTGGTTGAAACCTGGTGAACTCATCCAACTCCTGGAAGTCTGCCCCCCCCACTATGATTTTATCAGCTCCCCTTGGCTCAATGGCTGTGGGGGAGGCCTAGCGGGCATTGTTAGAGACTCTTTTAACTGCACACCCATTGCCACCGATGTTTTTTCTAGCTTTGAAGTTCTGATGTTTAAAACCACCAAATCATGCCCAGTCCTGTGTATTGTTGTGTATCACCCCCCCAGACTTGATGCCACTTTTCTTACAGAGTTCTCTGAGTTTTTTTAATCACGGGTGATTTTAATTTTCATGTTGACACTGTACCTAACACCAAAGCCTATAACCACGGCCACACCCTAGACCTAGTATTCACCCTTGGCTTAACCACTCCCACCATGACTGTTGAGGACCTAGGGATCTCAGATCACCTGTGCATCAAGTTTTCCACAATACTCAATCCAGATCCTAAACCTCACTACCTGCCTCATAGAGGAATTAATCTCCCAGTTCAACTCAACCTGTGTCAAACTCAGAAATTCCAAAAACAAAAATCACCCCTGGTTAAACAACAACAACATCCGTGCTCTCAGACAACAGTGCAGAAAGGCAGAAAGAAAATGGAAAAAAGGACAAACTGCAAATCTCCACCTACACAAATTTCAGGAAGCAGTCAAATCAGCAAGAACTCATTATTTCTCAAACTTAATTTCCAATAGCTCCCATAATCCAAAGATCCTCTTTAACACCATAAACTCCATTATTCACCCCCCTCCCAACACCATCCTTGACGTGTCCCCTGCCAAATGTGAGGAATTTTCCAATTTCTTTATCAACAGAGTAAAAACCATCAGAAACAATATCCCTCCCCCCACCTACAACTCAGCTGTTCCCCAGGCCTGCCTAGCCAAATTGGACTGTTTCATTCCTATCTCCCTACCCGCCCTCACACAGATCGTCACCAGCATGAAATCAGCAACCTGCCCTCTGGACATCATTCCCACCGCTCTCCTGAAGGATGTTTTTGTCTCCACCGGTCCAAGCATCCTCTCCATCATCAACAGCTCCATCATCACCGGTACTGTTCCATCCTATTTCAAGCATGCAGTTGTCCAGCCGCTCCTGAAAAAACCAAACACTCAGCCCCCACTCAGCCCACTAACTACAGACCCATTTCTAAACTCCCATTCCTGTCCAAAGTTCTTGAAAAGGTCATCTTCAATCAGCTACTGCCCTACCTACATCTCAACAATATCCTGGAAAAATTCAATCTGGCTTTAAGACCAATTACAGTACAGAATCCGCCCTGTTAAAAATCCACAACGACCTCCTCATCTTCACTGACTCTGGAAACTGCGCCATCCTCATTCTCCTCGACATTAGTGCTGCATTCGATACAGTTGATCATAACATCCTAATAGACCGCCTTCACCATGCTACCAGATTAAATGGCACTGCACTAAACTGGTTCATATCCTACCTCAACAATAGAACGTTTTCTGTAAACATTGGCACTCTCTACTCCCCCCCGGCTACCCTCTACTGCGGAGTTCCACAAGGCTCAATCCTAGGTCCCATTCTCTTCTCCATTTGCATGCTTCCCCTTGGCCAAATCATCCAAAAATACGACATCGCTTTCCACTGTTACGCAGACGACACTCAGCTCTATCTCCCCCTCAAACCGAACAACCAATCAAAAATCACCAACATCTTTAACTGCATCAATGAAATAAAATCCTGGATGGCTCAAAATTTCCTTCAACTAAACGAAACTAAATCAGAAATCATTCTCTTTGGCCCCCCTGACAACATCAACCTGATTTCCAACAGTCTTGGTAACTTGTCCACCCTCATCAAACCCCACATCAACAACCTCGGTGTCACTTTCGATTCAGCACTCAAATTTGATAAACAGGTAAACTCAGTAGTCAAAGCCAGCTTTTTCCAACTCCGCACCATTTCAAAAATAAAACCATTCCTCACCTTCACAGACCTAGAAAAAGTCATCCATGCATTCATTACCACCCGCCTGGACTGCTGCAACTCTCTCTACACCAGAATCAATCACTTCTCGCCCGTCTACAACTAATCCAAAACGCCTCAGCCAGACTCCTTACAGGAACTCGAAAGAAGGACCACATCACCCCTGTCCTAGCCTCTCTCCACTGGCTACCAGTCAAACGTGTTGATTTTAAACTTCTTTTCTTTGTATATAAAGCCCTGAATGGAACAGCCCCCGCCTACCTGTCTGAACTTTTAACCCCATACTCCCCCTCCAGACCCCTCAGGTCGGCCGACCAAGAGCTTTTAACAGTTCCACGTGCACAACAAAAACTTAGGGGTGACCGCACTTTTTCAGTCGCTGCTCCCAAACTCTGGAACAGCATCCCCCTCTCAGTCAGACTTGCCCCCTCCATCGACTTTTTTAAATCCAGGCTAAAAACTCACCTTTTTACTATAGCTTTTAAGTCCCCGTGACTTTTTGCCGTATTTCCTTGATCGTTTGTTGGTTGCTGGTTTTGCTTTGTCTTTTTTACTAATTCTTTGTATTATACCTGCATTTTTAACTGTACAGCACTTTGGTCAACTTGGGTTGTTTTTAAATGTGCTTTATAAATAAACTTGATTGATTAATAAACTTGATTGTAAACTAGTCAGAAAACGAACTATCAGCACAATATATGAAATATTGTATTCTCATAACTTGATGCCTTTGGATCTCCTCAAAAATAAATGGGAGACAGATTTAAATGAGCAAATCACAGACGACACTTGGCACAAGATAATACAGGGAATTTTTTTGTCTTCCATTTGGCTTAGACATGCTTTCATTCAGTTTAAAATTGTACACTGTCTGCACTGGTCTAAAGTTAGACTCTCTAAGATCAAAGCTGATATAGACCCCACTTGTGATAGATGCAGGCAAGATCCAACCACTCTCTTATGTTCTGGACATGTCCAAAGCTTTGCACTTTCTGGCAGCCCATCTTTGAGACCTTTTCTAAGATCTTTGTGAAAAGGCTTGCACCATCTACATTCGTTGCGCTTTCTGGTGTAACCCAGACAGACTCCCATCTTGAGATGTGGGAAAGAATAATGGTGGCCTTCTGCTCTCTGCTAGCTAGGAGACTGATATTATTGAAATGGCACCAGCACCAGCACCTCCAACATACAATCATTGGGTTAGGGAAATCATGTACCATATCAAGTTGGAGAAGATCAGATACACAATCAGGGGGTCTACTAGAAAATTTTATAACATTTGACAGCCTTTCTTAAAGTTTGTTGAAGATATAGAGGCAGACAATATAGTACTGTAAACCTCTGCTGTTGTCCTCTGTCAAAATTATTATTATATTTCTTTTTCCTTTCCTTTTTTTTATCTGGCTATGTGAATTCTGTGTTTTGAACTCTGTAAATCTGGTATTTGTGGGGGGGTGGATGGGATTTACGGTCCGTTTTCTTTTTTTTTCCCTGGGTGTTCTGTTGGACCTATGTTAAATTGTCAACTGTAAACTGTAACTTGTAAAACTAAATAAAAATACCTTGATCCAAAAAAAAAAAATAAAAAATAAAATTGGGAAAGAGTGGATTATGTACAGTCATGTTACAACAATTATCTGTTTCATGGCAACCAAAGCGTGCCACATCAATGGGATCCAATTAGAAGACACAATGGGCCTCATTCATGAAACGTGAGCAGAATGAATTTGTGTGTAAACCGTTCGCAGACGGAAATTTACGTGCATCTCTGCATTCATCAATATTTTAGTAGCTCGATCTTTTCGTAGCTACTAACAAAATCTACACATGCTGCTGACCACACGTAGTGCTTGTGTAAATTTAAGAACGCATATAAATAATGCTTGTCACTATTGGAAATTACAATTTTAATTCATATTGTGCTCTGTTATGTACACAATACACAGATGCCTTTGAAACACGTGATATAAACACTAAACATGACAAACGATTAAAAATATAACACATTTAGTTAAATTAGTTGGCAATTGGCAGGATTAAGATTCAGATTAAGCTCATAATTGTGAATTATCTATGTAAATCGACTCAATAGATTACACGTTCTTTCTACATGTTGAATGATGATAATAAAAATATAGGCTAATAATAAAATCACAAAAAGGATGTAAACCATTACCATATCTGGATCACTCAGGTGGTGTCAATTTTAATTAAACCTCCCACAGTATAAAGGCCCTTCAGTCCTAGTTAATAGTAACAATGGCTGAACTTGCACTCTTGCATGATTTGGCGCAAGGCGCTATTTGGAGAGAGCGGTACTTCAGGGATCGGGCAGATATGTTGGCTGAGAATGATGAATGGTTGATTAGTCGTTTCAGACTACCGAGACCAATTCTGTTGCATTTATGCAACATTTTGGAGCCTAATCTGACAAGGACAACAAAACGCAGCCATGCCATCCCTGCACATCTACAAGTGCTATCTGTGCTGGTTTCCTAGCCACAGGGACTTTCCAACGGGAGATAGGTGACAGGTCCGGCATTTCACAACTGTCTATGAGCCGCATCCTGCCTGCAGTTCTTAACAGTATTAAACTAATGCCAGAGTATATTAAATGTCCCTATGGCGCACAACGGCAGGTAGAAGTAATGCAGGTATTCAGTGCGATCGCAAACATGCCAGGTGTCATCGGTGCCATAGACTGCACACACGTACCCATCAAGGCTCTATCCGGTGATGCATTTGCTGACATAAACCGGAAAACCTTTCATTCCGTGAATGTGCAACTGATCTGTGACGCAAAGTGTGTGTTGTTAAACGTTGTGGCACGGTGGCCTGGTGGGACGCATGACGCACTTATCCTGCGTAATTGCGCAGTTGGCATGCGTTTGGAGGATGGAGCTGTGAGAGACGGCTGGCTCATTGGTAAGAATGTGTGTGTTATATATGGACTTACCCTTCTATATCCATAGGGGATAGGGGTTACCCATTTACGCCGTGGCTTATGACCCCACTGGCCAGCCCACAGACACCACAAGAGCTGGCATACAACGAGGTGCACGCGGCTACTTGGGCCGTTGTAGAGCGTGCCAACGGGATCTTAAAGGAAAGATGGATGTGCCATGCTTTTGCTTTGCCTGTCCCTGTCACACCACTACTAACAGATGAAAATAAAATTGTTTTTCTTGACTCCACTTCTCCCAAAATGATTTCAATCTCCGCTTCGGAAAAATTCTTTTTTTCTTTCTCTTTCTTTCTTTCTTTGCACCATGACTGACAGGTCGACAGGATGCCTCTACACCTTATATGGTGGTCATTGGCAATTCATAGGCGGGGTTTTATGCTAATAGCTGATTACCGGGAGAGCGCTGTCACTTTACGATGGATTGGCATTTATGATCATACACACGTGTTTACGATCAGATCTGAGTTTCCCGCGGCGTTCATGAATCCGGAGTAGGTTTTTAGTAGCGTAGGCTTTTATGTGCAAATCTACACACAAATTTACTAACGTTTCATGAATGAGGCCCAATGCTCGTCAAACAATGTCATTACGGAAGGAAGGATTTTGTGAGCAAATTTCAGGTGGATTTGGTCAACCTGCTAGAAAGAGTACATAAAAGTATAGAAACATGCCACTTCCTATGTATGTTAATGTCTTCAGGCCGATGAATTTCACTGAAATTTGGGCCAGATTCAACCATGAGCAGTGGAGTTACAGCAGTTTCCTGTTTCATGGCGTCACATCGACATTTACTCTGCTGCCATGACCACTACATTCAAGTGAAACTCACAAAACTTCACACTACAGCATCATCTACATGTTACATGTTTTGTCACCATGTTTAAGACTATCTAGCTGACAGGAGTATATCACTATTTTAAAAAAGTTATTTCCTGCTGTCACTAGGGGGCGCTATCACTGTTACTTAATATTGGCATGCAAATGTCTTCAGGCCCAGACTGTTACCCAATATTTTAGGTTTGGTGCAGAATTGATCATATACAGCCAAGTTACAGCAACTCCTTCTTTCATGGCGAATAATGCGTTTTTCCATTGCAATAGCAATCAATGTAAACTCACAAGACTCAATATGGCATCATCAAGGTCCTTTGACTTATCAGAGGAAATGTGAATTGGATCTGGTCGACCTGCTAGGAGGAGTGCATCAAAATATAAAACATGCTATTTTCTGTTGCCAACTGTGATTAAAAGTGATCATTGGCATGTTAATGTCTTCAGTCCAGGGTCACATGTGTAAAGTCTGAAGCAGAGTAAAACCATGTACAGTGGAATTACAGCAACTTCCTGTTTTATTGCAAATCATCGAAATTTGCCACTCTTACATTCAAGATGGCCGACTTCCTGTTGTGTGTACAATAGGCTTTTTTGTGTATCTTTACAAGTGCCTAACAGTTTTCAGACATGAAGATGAAATGCACTGCAAGGGTAACCACGTTTACCTTTTCTAGGGGGTGCTGTGGAGACATTTGCTAAGCTCAATCATGTGAGCCACACCAGATTCACTGGGATCGGGGATACCATTGAGTGAAGCGTGACTCAGCGCTAATCACTCAAAAACAAAACCCGGCCAAAATGGGACCAAAAAAGATTCCCACAGCTGAGGAAGCTGAAGAAATAAAACAATCACTCGACCTTCTAGCAGTCAGGCAGCAACAGAAAATGATACTGGACTTGGTACTTGAAGTCACTAAGACAAGGAAGAAAGTTGAAGGGGTCAGACGTTTATCTCAATGAGCACCTGACAAAATGGAATGCGGATATTGCCAAGACAGCACGTTTCTTGAGGAAACAGAAGAAAATCCAATCTACATGGACTGCAAACTGCAAAATCTACATAAAGCTGAACGGATTGCCAGAAGAGGCTAAAGTGTTTGTCATCAGAGACATACAGGATCTGGACAAATACAATTGAGTTCACAAGAACAACACAAAAGGACAGTACAAGATATGGGAATAACATAAAAGAGTGACTACTCATCACAGACAATAATGACTAGCTCTGACAGATATCAGTTATCTCCAGTTGGAGATAACGGACAGGAGCAACAAAAAACACGGAATAAAAAATATGAAAAAATTGAATTTAAAACTTTTGAATACACAGAACACAAACTACATGACATGGAAAATGAAATTGTTCCTGAAAATAACTTTTACAACAGTTCACATATTCAGTGTGAATATTACACTGAAGAACAGTTTAAGATGAATGAAAATATGGAAGAAGAAATAGCAATAATTCATTTCAATAGTAGGAGTCTCAATACAAACTTTTCAAACATAGATAAGAAATTTACTGTAATTGCAATTTCTGAGACTTGGCTCAACGAGGAGCAAGCAGCAATGGTTGAGCTTGAGGGATATGAGAAGTTCTATTTTAACAGGAATAAGAAAAAGGGTGGTGGAGTAGCTCTATACATTGACAGAAATTATAATAGTAAATTAGTGAATAAAATGTCAATTGCTATAGATAATCTTGTGGAGTGTATCACTGTGGAAATTGAGATTGAGAAATTGAAAAATATGACTATAAGTTGTGTTTATAGAACACCAGGATCATGCATTGATACCTTCAGGGAAAAACTATTGGAACTGTATGCTGACATAAATAATAAGAAAATGCTGAATGAACTTTGAACTTTGTCGTCAAAATGAGGACACTAAGCCATGATGAAATTGTTTTGCTGGCTTCAAGCAACTTCTCATCAGAGTGGATTGAAGAATCGAAGAGGCTTCTGTTTGAAGTCTGTCCGAAAACTACGCAACGCTGTGTGTCGCACAAAGGCCCACAGAAGGACATCAACAACATCAAGGCATGTTCAAAAGTGCTTAATGAGTGTGGTGAAAACATTCCCAGGTTTGTTTCTCACTACTTAGATGAGCTACCACCTGTCGGGTTCGGCAGCATAGACGCCTCGGCGCTGCTTGGCAGGGTGGAGCAGTTGAGCCGTGAAGTGTCTAGTTTGAGGAAGGCCCTGGAAGCACAGGTGGAAGTGGGGGAGAACCTGGGAGCGGCTACTGCGGCTATGGACAGTCGGATGTCTGCTATCGAGAAGTGCTGTGGTCCCTCTGGCTTGAACCCTGGAACTGGTGCCTCTCGGGAGGATGAGGTGCCGGGGCCGGGCTCCGTTCACCGGGAGGAGACATTAGACCAAACAACGGCGAGCTCACCGCAGCGAACACAACCACGGTCTCCACAGTGGAGCACTGTTGTCAAAGACGGACGCCGACTAAAGCCGGTGCCCCAGAGAGCAGTGGTGCAGCCAAAACCCGGTGCTGCGCAAGCCCATTTGAAACAAGGGCAGAAGAAAATGGGGATAATTGGTACTGGTACTGAGAGTAACATCCAAGTGGTCAAAACCAAACTGGTGAGTGTGTTTGCTACTAGACTTTCCCCTAATCTTGATGCTGACACTCTAAGTAATTATTTGACTGAGAAGCTGTGTAATAAATCAGTGAAATGTCGGAAGGTTGATTCGAGCCGGAACAGATTCAGCTCATTTCATTTCACTGCCGAATGTAATGAAGTTGCTGATATGTACGACCCACAACTCTGGCCGGCTGGGACCTATGTCCATCGGTATTATGAGGCTCGGAGACCCAGAGCTAATGGCGGTGAGGCGTGCGGACCAGTGAGGGCTAGTGACCTGCAGCGCTCTGTGCATACACCAGCAGCTCCGCATGGGAGCCACAGCCTGTCCCTTGATTGGGCAAATGACAGTAGACAGTAAAGGCGGCATAGTCAACACTATGAAGATCCGTGTTGTGTCATATAATGCGCGAGGGCTGCATGTTGGCCACAGTGAAGCGGACAAATCACATTGCGTTGTTGTGGACGAGCTCTTGGAGACCTGTGATATTTTGTGTGTTCAAGAGACATTCTTAGCCAAACAAGACTTGGACAGACTCAATTCTGTACACAAAGACTTTCATGGGGCTGGCAAATCCACAACTGATCTTAGCACTAAAATCATTCAAGGAAGGATACCAGGTGGAGTTGCTATTTTATGGAATAAAAAATATGATCAGCTGGTTAATGTGATTAGATTGGATGCTGATTGGGCCATTGGAATATAGTTTAATTGTAATGATAAAAGGTTTATTATCTTAAACATCTATACACCATATGAGTGCTCCCAAAATGAGAATGAATACCTTAATAGATTGTCATGTGTCATGTCTTTTATTCAGGACAATGCTTGTACCTGCATCTATGTTGTTGGAGATATGAATGCTGATGTGTCTGATGTTAACTCTTTATTTGCCAATCATTTCATGCAGTTCTGCTCTGATGGTAGTTTGGTCCTTTCTAGCAAGGTGCTTATGCCAGAGAATAGCTATACCTATATCAGTGATGCTTGGCGCACTACTTCGTGGCTTGATCACTGTGTATGCACAGTTGATGCACATGACTCTTTAGATGACATGAAGATTATGTACGATCTGGCCACTACTGATCATATACCCTTTTTTATATTGTTGAATGTGTGCAGTGTACCTATGTTATCGCCTGTGGATAGCAGCATAAGTGCAGGGAAACTAGACTGGTCTAACTTAACTAAGGAGGATCTCAAAGAATACACTTCTCGCACTGACGCCTTCTTGGGAAGTATAAAACTACCAAAAGATGCCATTGTGTGCTCAATATTATCAATATTAATTATAAGAATCTGCAACATAGTAATGACTTATGCTCTATGTATAATTCTATTGTGGGGTCTCTCCTTATCTCCAGTAAGCCTTTTCATAAACTTAAGACTAATGTGTATAATGCTAAGCCAGGCTGGAATGATTATGTAGAAGAGCTTCATGTTGAGGCTAGAAGGGCTTTTAAAGTATGGATTGAGTCAGGTAGAAATAAATATGGACCCCTATTTGAATATAAGAAACGTGCAAATGCAATTTTTAAATATGCCCTTCGATTTATCAAAAGGAATGAGAATACAATGAGGGCTGACTCACTTGCATGTAAGTTGCAAAACAATAGTCACAATGAATTCTGGAAAGAAGTCAGAACAATGAACAACTGCAAAACATCGCTACTATCAAATATTGATGGAGTAAGTGGTGCAGATGAAATTTCTCAGCTGTGGCAGAAGGATTATTATGATCTGTTTAACTGTGTTAAAAGCAATTCATTCGTAGTAGGTAGGGGTGGAACGGTTCACAAAATCCACGGTTCGGTTCATATCACGGTTTTGGGGTCACGGTTTTCGGTTCGGTTGTTTTTTTTGTTCTATTTTTTTTACACTCTAAAAAATGAATCAGATCTTTAGCCTAATAATTAGATTTTTTTTAAAAAATCAGACATAAGGACATGTCATGCAATCATGCAAAAACTGAAATAATGGGGCAGCTTGATAAGGGATGAAGCACATCATTGTAACAATCTTAAATTAAAGTGAAGTGAGATTTTGAAACAGCAAGAGGAAAGATATTGCTGCATTTACACGTTTATATATTTATTTGGCAAAAAGATTAACAATTGTTTGCCTTCTTCTGCAATGAAAATGCACTAAATCACTAAAATACAACAGCAATCACTGAACTGACTATTAATTAATTAACTATCTCTGACGAACATTGTATCCTATAAAGTAAAAAGAGGAACTCTTGAATTAGTGCAAACAAAATACTTTAACTTTCCTATTTTTATGGCCACATTACAGGCACAGGGCATCAACATCAACACGTACCTCATGACGTAATGTTGATGTGAAGTTGTGATAGGCTACATGAACTGCGTATTGTGTTTTATTTTGAAAGGGGGCGGAAGTGTATTACGTTGATTCTGTGTCGGATTTCCTGTCTGGTGCAATCTGCTCTGTTGAGCTTCACGCAATTTAGCAACGGCTCCGTCAAAAACTAGAAGTGCTACAGACTCATAGCGCTGCAGAGCGGAGAGCCGCTGCTGGGACGCTGCTGAGACGTTTCGTGGCGCGCGCGGTGGGGATGGTCTCATTGATTAGAGTGGCAGTGATCAGCTCCGGTGACCGCGGCGCCGCCGTGAGGCGGCCGTTACGTCCCCGGTGGAAATTACGCACGTTGCGCGTCATAAACCGAACGGTGCACACGCGCCCCGAACCGTGACAAGCGTACCGAACGGGATGGATTTTTTGGATGAACCGTTCCACCCCTAATAGTAGGTAACATAGATAAAAATGAGAATGCAACTGTTACTTCACAGGAAGTCCACGATGCAGTCATGAAGCTGCATGCGGTATGGACAATATAACTGCTGAACATTTAAAACTTGCTAGCAAAAAACTCTATCCTCTGCTTGCTATTTGTTTCACCGGGTTATTAGTGCATGGTATTCTACCTGACTCTATTTGATCTGTTGTATTAGTGCCTGTTATTAAAGATAAAGCCGGCAAATTAAACAGCTCTGAGAATTACAGACCTACAGCCTTAGCTAGCATTTTATCCAAAGTGCTGGAGAGAACTTTACTAAATAGGCTGGAACAATACATCCTGACTACTGATAACCAGTTTGGTTTTAAACATAAACATGGTACCGATTTGTGTATTTTTGCCCTAAAGGAGATATCAGATAAATATAATAGGCAAAATTCCACAATTTTTATGTGTTTTATTGATCCCTCTAAAGCGTTTGATCGTATAAATCATGAAAAATTATTTAACAAATTAGATCAAAGAGGGGTTCCTAGATTTATGGTGAGAATTCTGTTTTTCTGGTATGCTCATCAGATGATGCAAGTTAAATGGGGGAACTCTGTATCTGCTCCATTCCATGTGAACAATGGAGTTCGACAGGGCGGAATTTTGTCTCCGTTTCTCTTTAACATGTATATGGATGATCTATCACTGCAGTTAAATGGCTGCCGAACAGGGTGCATGGTTGGTAACTCTCTCATTAACCACTTTATGTATGCAGATGATTTAGTGATTCTATGCCCATGTAGTGCTATTGAGGATATGTTCACAATATGGGATAGATTTTGACATCAAATATAATGCAGAAAAGAGTAATATTATGATTGTCAGAAGCAGGGAAGACAGAAAATTAGTATTTCCTGACTTCTTCCTGTCTGACATTGCCCTTAAAGTGTGTAATGAGGTAAAATATTTAGGCCATTACATAACTGATGATCTATCGGATGATAAGGACATTTACAGACAGTGTCGGAAGTTGTATGCACAAGCAAACACGTTGGCTCGTAAATTCAGTATGTGCCCAGTGCCTGTGAAGACCTCACTTTTTAAAGCTTTTTGCACCCCTTTATACACTGCCCACCTGTGGCGATGCTATAAAAAAGGCAGCATGCGGAGACTCACAGTGGCATACAATGATAGTATGAGGCTGCTGCTTAAAGCTCCAAGAAGCTGCAGTGCAAGCCAAATGTTTGTTAATGTTGGTGTACCCACTTGCTCTGCTGTAATAAGGAATCTTATGTATAAATGTATGTGTAGGTTATCTGATTCTGTAAATGGTATTATTTCAGCCTTAACTAACTTTGAAATGAGCTCTGTCAGGCTCTCGTCCAGAATGTGGAACCACTGGCGTTCTAGCCTGTATGTAAATATATGATCTATGATATGATATATGATATGATGTATTTTATTCTATTTTATTATTTTATTATTATTGTATTGTGTTGTATTGGTGCTATGGACACTTCACATGATGTGTCCTTAATAAAGATTGAATTGAATTGAATTGTTTGTGGAGACTTCAATATTGATCTGTTTAACACATTTGAAAATAATCCAACTGCAGAATTCATAAACACAATGTACACTATAAGTCTATATCCTACTAGACCTACTAGAATTACAACACATCGTGCTACACTAATTGATAACTAGTAGGTGGACTACTTATAAATGATATAAGTGACCATCTGCCAGTTTTTACAATTCTTCAAAGCAGTACCAGAACTAAGAAAGACAGTAAAACTACCATATTAACTAGACACAAAACAGAGGCTGCAATTCACTCTTTTAGAAATGATCTAACGCAACAAAACTGGAACAAAGTTTATGTGGAAGATGTTGATGAAGCATATGAGTCATTCTTGTACACAGTAACAGCTCTCTATGAAAAAAAATGTCCTAATAAAGAAAGTAGTAAAGCAAAGATTTGGTGGAAAACCGTGGCTAACTAAGGGAATACAGAATCAATTATATAAGGGGCTTTTAAAGAAAAGAACAACTGAAGCAGAGAACATCTATAAGACCTATAAAAACAAACTGACAAAAAATTATGAGATGCAGCAAAAGGGATTACTACAGTAAATTACTGGAGGACAACAAGAGTGATACTAAACAATTTCAGGGTTCCGGTGATGACGTCATACTGAGAGGATTGAGGCCAGATAGCTCCCGGCGAGATTACCCACAAATTTATATTTTAAGAGTCATATTTGTAGCCAGACTTAACATATTGTGACGTCAGTGGTTGATGAACATCCCCGACCGAGAAATGCCGACAAATAAGAACATAAAAGCGCCGGTCCAGAGAAGCATTAGCCAGCAAGTTGATAACGCTAGTGGAGCTAATGCTAAAGACGGCGAGGTAACAGGTGGAGCTGACCTGGCAGCGGCGGTGGCGGCGGAGACTACGGCCAAAGTTGCAGCCATCATGGAAGAGAAGATGTCTATGTTTTCCAACAAACTGGATATCATTACGGCCAAGCTGGAAAGCGAATTGAGCAGCGTATTGAGGAGGTGGAAAATCGCGTTTCCAGTGCCAAAGAAATCATTGCTGATTTGGAGAGCAGACTAACAGATACGGAAAATAAACTTGCGGCCCTCGCTAACCACATGGATGACCAAGAGGCAAGATCCCGGAGGGATAACATCAGGATTTTCGGTGTCAAAGAAGGGATTGAAGGAAGCAACGCACTGCACTTTTTTGAAACATGGCTGCCCAAACTTCTTAACATGGAAACAAAGAAAGGCCGGATCTGACTGGACAGATGCCACAGAGGTCTCGGTCGACCTAAACCGGGGGTGCCCTGCGTAGTTGTCATGAAGCTTCATTACCCGGTGGATAAGATGAAGATACTAGCGATTGGTGCGAAACAGAAGCTCGAATACGAGGGGTCCAGCATCTCCATTCGTCAAGACATCCCGCAAAATGTCCTGCAGCAACGGAGGAGCTTTAAAGAGGTGGGCCAAAAGCTGATCTCCAAGCATATCAGGTTCAGGATGCAGTACCCGGCGACCCTCCGCTTCACTTACAACGACAAGGAGTTCTCCTTCGACACAGCTGAGGAGGCTGCCCACATTATCGGGGCAATGGATGCAGCTCCGTGAGTATGGTGAAAAATTAGCCTACAGCAGTGTACGCTGATCGGGGTGCTTAGGTGTACAAGTAAAGGTACATAACGTTGTGTTTAATGCAGATGTGCGTTGTTAAATTGAATTTATATACCACCCAGCGTCTTATGAGCTGCTACGCACTGACACAGCTGACTTTGCCATGTACTGGCTACATGTAAGGTGACTTAACTTTGGGGGTCCGAGTCGGGAGTGAGTGGATGTCATGACGGCCGCGGGTCACGGACTACAACTGTGGATCGGGGTCAAGTGCACCCACAACGTGCGTCGTTTCCTCCCAGCTCCAAGGGACCCTTTGTTTTGTATCCCTGAGAGGACTGTTCAAGTTGTGTCCAAAGGGACAGGTTCGTTTCAGTCGAGTGTGTTCATTGATGAGTACATGTTCCTGGTACTTGTGTTGTTTGACTACAAGTTTAAAGAGAGCCAGTTAGGTCTGCGACTTACTTTGTTTTTATTTTTATTTTCCTATTTCCCTTATCTTAATTGGTTTGAAGTTTGTTTTTTTCCCTCACCTTCGCTTGTGCCCTTGTACTGTTTCTTTTATGTGCCTTGCTTTAACGTTAGATGCATTCGTAGTCAGTCATCTAACTGGGTAGAAAGATGAACACCACTAAGTATGCCTCATTTAACATAAAAGGGATAAATAATGCTGTTAAACGGAAGAAACTGTTATGCTGGCTAAAAAAGGAAAAAACTAACGTAGCCCTGTTACAAGAAACCCATTTAGATGATAAGGAACATGAAAAACTTAAGAGACAAATTTATTATTCCTCATTTTCTACAAGTAAGAGAGGGGTGGCCATCCTAATAAATAAAAATACCCCATTTACTCTACAAAAATGTATTAAAGACTGTCAAGGCCGATATGTGATTATTACAGGATTCTTATATGGGGAACATATAATGATTGGTTGTGTATATGCTCCGAATGTGTACCAAGAGGAATTCTACTCTAAACTGCTAGCTGATGCCTCAGCAATGTCTGCAACATTCAGTATACTTGCAGGAGACTTTAACTGTGTTTTGAACTATAACACTATAGGTACCCGGCTACTATCTGACCATGCAGATGTATCCATCACAATTACCCCCCCCCCCAGCCCACACCACGCTATTGGCGACTGAATCCCTCTCTTTTTAATAATCCCTCGTTTGTGACTTTTATGGAAGAACAAATTGATATTTTTCTTTCAACTAATGATAAGGAGGATACTAATCCATCAATACTTTGGGATACACTCAAAGCTTACTTGAGGGGAGCCATAATTTCATATAGCACAGCCAGAAAAAAGGAAGCTTTGAAAGAGCAGCTGGATTTGGAGAGACAACTGACTGATCTTGATAGACACTTAAAGGATAATTATTCTACAGTCCTGTTCAAAAAAGCAGAAGCCACACGATCTGCTCTCAACCAACTTCTTACACAAAAGGCAGAAGCAAGTATCTTTTATGCAAAACATAGATTGTTTGAAATGGGTGACAAACCAGGGCGACTTGCACGCTTGGCAGCTGGTAGGCGAGATGTTAGGGCTATCTCCTCATTAAAGGACGAAAGTGGGAAAAATCATTATGAGACCAAAACAATGGTGGAGATAATGAAGGGCTTTTATGAAAAACTCTATACCTCAGAATCCAATACATCATCCAACTGTATACAGAGTTTTCTAGATAAGCTTAGTCTCCCCTCCTTATCAGAAGAAGATAAATCCGCTCTTGGAAAACCAATAACTAAGGAAGAGATTAAAAGTGCAATCAATTCCCTGCAGAATGGAAAGGCCTCGGGGCCAGATGGGTATGGTCCAGAGTTTTATAAAAAATTTGTAAACTTAATAGATGGACCTCTGCTAAGGATGTGCCTTCACTCAATAGAGAAGGGCTCCCTACCATGCTCATTATATGCTGCCAATATATCTTTAATCCTTAAAAAGGGAAAACCCCCTGACGAGTGCGGCTCATACCAGCCTATTAGCCCGATGAATGTGGACAGTAAAATATTTTCTAAAATATTAGTGAAGAGACTCGAGAACTACTTGCCACTTCTAATTGGATCTGACCAGACGGGCTTTATTAAAGGCAGGAACTCTTATACCAATATGAGAAAATTACTTAACATCATGCAGCATGCAAATACTAATCAGGTACCGGGTCTTGTTATCTCACTTGACGCTGAAAAGGCATTTGATCGCGTGGAATGGCCCTATTTATTCACCATCATGGAAAAATTTGGACTTGGGGAGGGGTTTATTAAACTTACTAAGTTGATATATTTCTCACCCAGAGCGAGTGTTCTTGTAAACGGTATTAAATCATCAGAGTTTGGGTTGGGGAGGTCCACTTGACAGGGGGACCCTCTGTCCCCACTTATATTTGCATTGGCAATTGAACCAATAGCAGAGACTATTAGAAGACATAACAGCATAATGGGTTTCAAAATGAATTCCTCAACACATAAGATTGCATTATATGCAGATGATGTTCTTCTTTTTCTCACTAACCCTGAGGTGTCTATACCAGCTTTAATGTCAGTCATCCAGACCTTTGGATCCTTCTCTGGATACAAGATTAATTTTAATAAGTCAATGGCCATGCCAATTGGATATGGTAATGATATACCAAACATACCAAACTTTCCATTCTCTTGGTCTACTTCAGGGTTCTCATACTTGGGTATTTTTGTGTCCCAGAGTATTAAGAATTTATTTAGAAAAAAATTTGACACTGTACATAAAGATATCAAGAGTGATCTTAACAGGTGGATGGATCTGCCAGTCTCTTGGATGGGCAGAATTAATTTGTTAAAAATGAATGCTCTGCCTCGACTGCTCTATCCCATGCAGATGTTGCCTTTGTTTATTTCTAAAAAGTTAGCAAGAGAGGTTGAAAGGGATTTCTCAAAGTTTATTTGGCAAAATAAAAAACGCAGCTTAAGTATGAAAACCTTACAGCTCCCGAGAGGCAGTGGAGGTCTAGCATTCCCTAACATCAGACTTTATATTTGGGCTTGTCATAGTAGATTCATATGTGAATGGGTTCACTGCTACTTAAAGGGGACAGAGGACCCACTTGAATCCTGGGCATGTGTCCCATTTAGACTATTAGGGGAACTCACTTGCAAAAAATCTGCTCTTCCCCAAGTAAGGGACAACCCATTACTTCATAGCTCTATTAAAATATGGCAAGACATGCATAGGTTTGTGGGTAGGAGGGGTGCCTTTTCTTACTTGACCCCACTCATGGGCAACAGGGACTTCCTACCTGGTGTTGAAAATGCTGTGTTCGGCTCTTGGCGGGAAAAGGGCGTGAGAGTGGTTGGAGATTTGTTTGATGATAACAATGTCCTCATGTCCTTTTCACAAGCACAAAATAGATTTGGACTTCCACAAAAAGATCTTTTTGCATATCTTCAAGCCCATCACTTCATCAATACAAATCTTAAATTATCTCAAACAGAAACATTGAAGGGACCAATTGACAAGTTCATAATTAATTTTACATTGAAGAAAGGTCTTATCACATACTTTTATAATAGCCTTCAGAGTTGTAACCAACATAGTGTTGAGGGGCTGGTTAAGCAATGGGAGGAGGACCTTCAAGGGTATATGATGAAGATGCGTGGGAGGGATGTATTCGGACCACTCACTCGCTGTTCCTCAACAGTAAATTTAAAGATATACAATATAGGATACTCCACAGACAACACAGAACACCTCATGTTATGAACAAAATTGACCCCAATAGATCACCATTGTGCCTGAAATGTAAAACGTCAAGTGGGATATGCACTGCTTTTGGAACTGTTCGAAAATCTCGATGTTCTGGTCTTGTGTATCTAAGGAAGTGTCAGCAATATTTAAACACAGGATATGTAAAGATCCAGGCCAGTTTCTATTAGGCCTGTCTTCAGTGAATAGAGTTATGGATGCAAAAAGATCGAAATTACTCAATAAACTTTTATTTCTGGCCAGAAAATGCATATTATTTAATTGGATTAGTGAGAAACCTCCCACTGTAACCCAGTGGTACAAAGAAATTTCAGAGTCTTTCCTATGGAAAGACTAAGTGCCAGATTGAAAGGAAATAACGACACTTTTATGGACATATGGCGGCCTCTAATGGATTATCTGCCTAAGGATCTCAGTGAAATTATCGAGAGGGGAAACACTGGCCTAGAAGGTTACAGAAAGAGGTGACTGGTGATAAGAAATCTTTCAGATCAGGTGCAGGGACATGTATGTATTTATTTATTTATTTTCCTCTTTTTTTTTTTTTTTTTTTTTTTTAGTTTTTTATGTTCGTGTTTTTCTTTTTTTATATTATTTTGTTATTTATTTATTTATTTATTTTTACATGTTTTACGGTTTTCCTTTTTTACTGAATTCTGCTTATTCATCTGTTTCCACTTGCTCAGACCTTATTGATGTATGCAATGCTGTATTGTTGTTATGTTCTAAAAATGGAATAAAATCTGATTATAAAAAAAAAAAGAGTGATACTAAACAAACATGGAAGGTACTGAATGAGATAATTAAACGAAAAAATGCAAAAACAGAATACCCAAATTATTTCCTGGCAAAGAACAATATATACACTGATATGAATTTAATTGCAGATGGATTTAATGATTTTTTTGTTGGTGTTGGTCCTGGTCTGGCTAGTGAGATTGCAAGGAATGATAGTACAGATGATCTAAAAAGTGGTGACCTAACTGTAAATGAATCGATACAGATGAAAATGAAATGATTGAAATTGTAAAGTCATTTAAGAGTAAGAGATCCACAGATTGAAATGCTATCGATATGTTTATTGTTAAAAACATCATTGAGTGTGTGGTGAAACCTCTGACACATATTGCAATCAATCCCTAAAAATGGGAATATTTCCTAAAAAAAAATGAAAATAGCAAAGGTCATACCAATATACAAGACTGGAAATAGACAAGAGCTGTCAAATTACAGACCTGTCTCTTTATTGCCACAATTCTCAAAAATACTAGAAAAAATCATGTATAGCAGATTAAACGATTTCATCACTAAACATGACATACTAAGTGATCAGCAATATGGATTTAGGGCAAACAGGACAACTTCACTTGCATTAATGGAATTGTTGAAGAAATAACAACTGCACTAGAGAAAAAAGAATATCCAATAGGAATATTCCTAGATTTAAAAAAAGCATTTGACACTGTCGACCATGATCTCTTATTAAAGAAAATGCATAGATATGGAATCAGAGGGGTGGCACTATCGTGGGTTGGCAGTTACCTGGAGAATAGGTATCAATACGTACAAATTAATAAAAACTTTAAATCTCAATTTCAGAAGGTCTGTTGTGGGGTTCCCCAGGGCTCAGTACTGGGACCAATGTTGTTTATATTATATATAAACAGCATGTGTAAGGCTTCTAAGTTATCCAAAATGATTGTGTTTGCAGATGATACAAATCTACGCTGTTGTGGCAATAACTTGGAACAACTCATGGTTACAGTTGAGATGGAATTGAAAAAAATAAAGAGATGGTTTGATTATAACAAGTTAACATTGAACCTAAATAAAACAAAATGTATAATTTTTGGATATCGACCAATAAACTTAAATAGGAAAGTTATGATAAACAATGTTGTCATTGAAATGGTGTCTGAAATCAAATTTCTTGGAATAATAATTGATAATAAATTGTGCTGGAAGCCACATATAAATTACATTAAAACTAAAATGTCAAAGTCAAGTGCAATACTATACAAAGTTAAAGATTTTCTAAACCAAGCATCACTATATATACCTTGTACTGCTCCTTTATACTTCCTTACATAACCTACTGTGTGGAAGTGTGGGGTAACACATACAAAACAAATACTAAACCAATCTTTATTCTTCAAAAAAGAGCCATAAGAATTGTAAACAAAACTACTCACAGAGAAAAAATGAATCCATTGTTTATCAAGTTAAAATAAGCTAAAATTTAAGGATTTGGTTGACTTTAAAACAGCTCAAATTATGTATAAAGCTAAAAATATATTATTACCCAGTAGTATCCAAGAGTTGTTTCAATTGAGAGAAAATCAGTACAGCCTGAGGGGAACCAATATATTTAAGAAACAAATAGTCAGAACAAACACAAAATATCACTGTATTACAGTCAAAGGAGTCACATTATGGAACAATTGTAACAAGGAACTGGAAATATGTACATCATTAAATAAGTTCAAATGAATGTTTAAAGATAACATACTGAATGGATATATGAAGGAATAGGATGCGTAGGTTGTTCTGTTATGAAGAACGTCTTAGTCATTAGTCTCTATGATCGGAATCTTTGATTTCATGCTTGATTTAAAAAAGTGATTATTATGAAGTTAAAAGGGGTAGGACTAGATAAGTTCACACGTCCTTCCTGCTCCTTTTCGGACATGAAATATTTGCTTGATTGTTTGTTTGCTTTTCTCTGGTGGGCTTTAGTGATTTTGCTGTATGCCTGATGTTTTTAAAGCCTGTTTGTTTTTGTTTTTCTGTTTGTTTGTTTTTTGTTTATTATTGTCTTATTTTGTCTTTTAACATGTCCGAATAAACATTATTCATTAAAAAAAAAAAAAAAAAGATTGCAAGGTTAACCGTTACTGATGCATGTGACAATTTTCTTGGCCATCAACAACAACTTCCTGTTTCATGGCGAAACCTCAAATTTTGCCATGCCTCCACCGGCAAGCCGTGCAACGTGGATAAAGACTCTTGATCAATTTCTACTTTTGAGTGTTTTGAGTTTGTTAAAGTACAACTCCTGTAAATAGTAAAAAAAAAAAAAAAACTAAACAAATTTTAAAATGTCTGACTCCCTGTTGGGTTTAGGGTATGGTGCCAAGAGGCTTTTTTTTTGGTATTTCTTTATATCACAAACATCTCTACCGACTTTTGTACATGTAGGTGCAACGTAACTGGGGCTTTCCTGTAGAACATTTCTAGGGGGTGCTATGGAGCCATTTTGCACCACCTATGTGTAAAACCCATAAAAAAAATAAAATTTGCACCACTTTTGATGCCTGTGAAATTTTTTCTGAGTTTTCAAGTAGTGGAAGACCATCAACTGACTTTTTAGTGGACTTTGTGTGGTGGTGGGTTGTTTTCTGGCTGTAGCAGAATCCATTACTACACAAACACTAGTTTGGGTCCACCGCGCTTGTCTTCTTCCTGTATCCAAGCTGTCGAGGACGCGCATTCAGCATCATCTGACGTCGCGTCCGCAGGACTGCGCGGGAAATTCAGGCCCGAATTGCAGTACATTATGCAGCACACAGCCTGTTCAAGGCAATGGAGAGATACGTGGGTGGGCTCATTCTTTTTGGTTTTGAACGCTTCATCACCCATTAGCATTTAAAAACTTAAAATGCATAAAATATATTTTCCAGATCTTGTAAACCATCCATCCAATATACTTGAATTTCAGGACAAGACCAGATACAATGAGTATAGGTGCCCACTGAGATTTTACATTTTAAAATGAAGGTGAGAGTTGAGAGTTCATTTTATGTCTTTTGTTCGGAGAGATTTGCAAATGGTGCACAATCTTAAATTGCAGCAATCTGGCACGGTTACACGCAGATATTTTCTTTGTTTGAGTCCATATCTTAGTCCATTTATCTTTACCAAGTTCATCTTGCCACGTCTGCATAGCATCCTCTATATTTGTCACATCAGTCTGGCTTACCTTGCCTGACAAGAGTAGTGGGATCATCTGTAGGGGTTATAATAATCTTGGCAAAATATTCATTTTAATGATAGAAACTCTACCAAGCAATGACAAGGGGAGTGGAGCCCATCTGTCTAGGTTCTTCCTTATGAGGTCTAGGAGGGGGTTAAAAGTAGCCTTAAACATTTCATGAAACAAAGGTGTGATGTGAATGCCCAGGTAGACAAAACCTGTAATGGACCATTTAAATGGAAATGAGGGTAGTGTGTTAGTTTTATCTCTAAGGCTTCCCAATGGCATAGCCAAAGATTTTGAGAAATTGATTTTGTAACCAGAAAAACATCCAAACAGAGTGATTGCATCAACAAGACTTGAAACAGAAGATTCAGGCTCTAGCACATACAGCAAAACGTTGTCTGCGTAGAGTTATATTCTATGTTGGATCCCACCCACATTTATGGCAGTTATTTCAGAGTCTTGCCTTATGGCCTCAGTGAGAGGCTCTATTGCAAGGGCAAAAAGGGTGGGGCTAAGAGGCAGCCCTGATGTGTTGAGCGGTGAAGTGGGAAGTTGTCAGATCTATAGCCACTGGTGATGACTGCAGCCATGGGATTTTTATATAATAGTTTTTTGTGTGGGATGTCTATCAAGTTGAGGATTAGGTAGGCAATTAAAGTCACCTCCCACCAAGGCCCATGGCGAAGATACTTCTGCAAATTCTGAAAATGCTTTAGTTAATAAATCTGGAGAATAGTTAGGTAGGCAATAAAGATTCATAATAGTAATTTCTTTGCCATTTAAGACACCATTTATAATCACAAATCTTCTGTACTTGTCCTTTATACACTTTTTTAATTGGAATGGTAGATTCTTGTGTATCAATATAACAATCCCTCTGCTACTGGTGGTAAAAGAGGAATACACATGGCCAACCCAACTGTAATTAAGTTTGAGATGCTCATTGTCCTCTAAGTGGGACTCCTGTAGTAGAGCCACATCTACCCCCTCCCTCTTCAACAAAGAATAAACCTTTCTTCACTTCACATTACCTCTCAAACCCCTTATATTCCATGAACAGAGTTTTAACTTATTAGGTAGCATCATTCTATTGGGAAATATAATGAACTGAGTTGAGTATCCATACAGACGACCGAAGATGCAGTTTTATATAGCCTATATTATATTGTACTGCTTTAAGGGGCATGTTTTTAGGTACTTTATCCGAATATGTCGACATGAATGTGGGAGACCAGTACTGAGCATGAACTACAAGTAACACAAAACCAGAACATATGGAACCATAACAGTAAGAAACTATACATGTTAGGAAAAAATAAAAGAAAATGGATAATGGGGGTCCTTCCCCAGGTTGCGGGGGGGTTGCTGTTCTGTAAGGCGCCTCCACTAGGGCCGAATGTGCTTCTCACACCATATAAACAGAAAGAAAACAAAGGAAGTGACATAACCCAGTTGACCGGGGCTCACAGCAACACCCAATTATTACATGATAAACAAAAGTTTTCAACTTCTAAGCCTCTAAATGTGAATCATCATCTACTTTTAAACCAGCTGCACTTCCACTGAATGAACACTGGTGTATAATTACGCAAGGGGGACCCCTTAATACACATTATGATAATGAATAATCATTTACATGAATGTAAGATGTATCATAAACGAGTATAGTCACCAGTATACATGACCGAGTGTCCAAACTTAGCTCTCATATGATCGGAGAATCCGCCATTCCTGACGTGCTGCACTCGTTGCGAAGGTCAGAGCCTCTGTCGGGGAGAGGAGGGTTTTCTTGGTGCCATTCAGTGACACTTGCAACTTTGCAGGGAAGAGCATGGAGTAATCACCACCGATTTGTCTGAGATGATGTTTGGCTTCATTGAACTCTTTCCGTTTCAAAGTACTGTGGCGGACAGGTCATGGTAGAAGGATATTTTCCTTCCCTCCAGAGTAATACTTCGCTGTACTGCTGCCATCACTTTCTGCTTGTCTGGGAACGCGTGGAACCGAATGATGACAGGGTGCGGTCACTGGTCAGACCCAGGCCTTGGCATTAGAAAGCGGTGAGCCCATTCTAGCTTAACGCGGCCCCCCTTAGCATCCATGTCAAGAAAATCCGGTAGCCAGTGTTCAAAGAAGTCCAAAGCATTTCTCCCCTCCATATTCTCGGGCAGGTTGAAGATGTGGATATTTTTCCACCGCCCTCTGTTTTCCAGTTCGTCTATATGGTCGAACTCCATAGACTTTGTGAACAAAGTCCGTGATTTAAAAATGGATCCAGATGAAACCATGGTATCCTATGACGTGACTTCCTTGTTCACTTGCATACCAACAATGGAGGCTTTGGCAACAGTAAGAGAGCAGCTTACACAGGACAACTCACTCCAGAACAGAACCAAACTCAAACCAGAACACATTTGCCAACTCCTGGATTTATGTCTAAACACCACATATTTCCAGTTTAATGGCAAATTTTACAGACAGAAACATGGCTGTGCCATGGGCTCACCGGTATCTCCCATTGTGGCAAATTTATACATGGAAACGGTAGAAAGCAAGGCCCTGAATTCCTTTGAGGGAACAACACCGAGCCACTGGTTCAGATATGTGGATGACACATGGGTCAAAATCAAAACCCAGGAGGTGCAAGCCTTTACTGAACACATTAACTCTGTGGACAGAAACATCAAGTTCACCAGAGAGGATGTTAAGGATAAGAGTCTGCCCTTCTTAGATTGTGATGTCCATATGGAAAAGGACAGGAGCCTCCACATTGGGGTATACAGGAAACCCACGCACACAGACCAATACCTACTTTTTGACTCACACCACCCACTGGAACACAAACTGGGCGTTATCAGAACCCTGCAACACAGAGCTGATAACGTACCCACCAGCTCGCAGGCACAAGGGGAAGAACACCAACACCTGAGGGGTGCCCTCAAAACTTGTGGTTATCCCAACTGGACCTTTGTGAAAACTGCAGCAGGTTCCAGAAAGAACACCAAAGTGGTGGAGGAACAAAAGCAGGACAAACGAAACAACACTGTCATCCCGTATGTGTCTGGGGTATCAGAGAAACTCAGGAGGATTTTTAGCAAACATTGCATCCCTGTGTATTTCAAACCCAGTAACACACTCAGACAGAAACCCCTTTCACACTGGCGTTTGGGTGCGGCTTCTGTGCGCCAATTCTCCGCATCCGCCCCAGTGTGAATCTCTCCGATGCGGCGAGGGGTGAAATTTCGCTCCGGCGCTGATACGTCTCTGGAGGTAGTGTCAGGGCCGCATTATTGGCGAGCCGAACCAGTGTGAACGGATCAGCCGGCGGCGCGTATCGAGGGCGTGTCGATCGGACGGTCGGTTAACTACACAGGTCCTTCACTCAACTTAATACAGAGAAATGTCCCACAAAGCAACGTTACAGGACCAAACAACAGTAACGTAGCAACTGTAACTGTCTTTAGCAACTTATATGAGGAAAAAAATCCCGCAGATATGAGCGGAGAAGCCTCTGTCCTCCTGTCTGTCCTCCCGTCTGTCTGACCGACACATTTATGCCCAAAAAACAGCGTCTGTCGGCGGCAAAAAACTTAAACTCACCAAGTGTCTGTGATGAAAATAAATCACCCCGACGGTCAGCCCTCCCGACCGAAACTTCAGTGAACTTTCCCCCGGAGGACAGCCTCCGTCCCCGCGAGCCAGACAGCGTCCAGTTTACTGATGGTGATGTAGGCTAATTATGTAATTTAGCGCGAAAAACGTAACTTTGTCACTTTCCAGGATGTTTGGTGGGTCAGGATCTCAATCACTACACATTATAACAGCATCCATAGGATTATAAACTATCCGCGGGTTTAGATTAACAGGGGGGACACCGGGGAAACACCTTGAAAACACACCTACGTCATCATCATGACGTATACCGTCACGCCTCTTTAGGAGCCGCAGCGCCGGCTTTCTGTGTGAATTCACGTCGGTTCGTCTTTAATGCGGAGCTGCTTCGCTCTGTGTGAATCGCTATCGGCGGAGAATTGCCGAACCGCCGCTGCGGAGATAATGCGGCTTCTCCTGTGTGAAAGGGGTTAGTGACTGGTACATCCTAAAAACCAAACACCACACACCCACAAAAGCAATTTGGTGTATGCAGTGCAATGTAATGAGGAATGCAAAGATCTTTACATTGGTGAGACAAAACAACCACTACACAAACGCATGGCCCAACACAGGACAGCCAACTCCTCAGGCCTAGACTCGGCTGTCTATTTGCACCTCAAGGAAAAAGCTCACTCCTTTGAGGACAATAATGTTCACATCTTGGACAGAGAGGATAGATGGTTTGAAAGAGGAGTAAAAGAAGCCATCTATACAAAAATTGAAAAACCATCTCTAAACAGAGGAGGGGGTCTGCAACACCACCTATCTCCAATTTACAATGCTGCCCTTTCATGTCTTCCCAGGAGATTCAACAACTTAGCCTCTAAGAATAACGGCTGTGCACAAAGGGCCTCATGTGACTCCAACGACTGTCGTTACAACACAATAGAACACTAACGAAGTTGAAACCAACTTTCCACCATCCCCAACGACCATACTAACGACTGTCGTTTGGCAATAATGGAGCACATCCAACCCATAGGCCTCAGTGGCCTTGTGACCGCCTCCTGAGAGGTTAAATAGCTGGACCTCCACACCGGCTAGTTGGACTAGTCTCAGCCTAGTCAAGGGAGCAGGAACTGATGAAGCCTCTCGGATGAGAGGTGAAACGTCTTCAAGACAAAAACCAAATCCAGGTGCTTTCGATTCAATTTCCTTGAGATGGTCGAGGAGGGATTCAACTTTTTTCTCCAAAGTTACTATTCGATTAGCTTGTGGCTCGTTAGCGGTCTCAAGCTGTAGCAAGAGTCATACTACTGCACTGGCATTATAAAAAGGCAATGTGGTTTAAGAGAAAATTCAAAATATATGAAGGGTGTTGGCGGAGCTCCCGCAAAACCGACCGTCTCCTAGGCCGTCATCATGTGACCCGCCGCTCAGCATGTTGTTGACTGACTCTTTGCTGTATGCCCTCAGGCTCTCCCTCTACATGTGCTCTTTCTCTATGTATCTCTCTCAAACCCCTTTCTTTTGTTTTGTAACCTTAAAACAATCACAATTCCAAGAAAAAATAATGCAACAGGAGTCAAGATATTTTTCCCTAAACATACATCAGAGAGTATGATTCCCTGAATTATGAGGTTACTATAAGGTTACCTGTGCAACTGAATGAAATATAATAACACAACACAGTTTTGGCCATATCGCCCAGCCCTAACATATATATATATATATATATATATATACATATACACACACACTGATCAGGCATAACATTATGACCACTGACAGGTGAAGTGAATAACACTGATTATTTCTTCATTATGGCACCTGGGGGGATATATCAGGCAGCAAGTGAACATGTTGTCCTCAAAGTTGATGTGTTAGAAGCAGGAAAAAGGGGCAAGCGGAAGGATTTGAGCGAGTTTGACAAGGGTCAAACTGTGATGGCTACATGACTGGGTCATAGCATCTCCAAAACTGCAGCTCTTGTGGGGTGTTCCCGGTCTGCAGTGGTCAGTATCTATCAAAAGTGGTCCAAGGAGGGAATAGCGGTGAACTGGCGACAGGGGTGGCCAAGGCTCATTGATACACGTGGGGAGCGAAGGCTGGCCCATGTGGTCTGATCCAACAGATGAGCTACTGTTGCTCAAATTGCTGAAGAAGTAAATGCTGGTTCTGATAGCAAGGTGTCAGAATACACAGTGCATCGCAGTTTGTTGCATATGAGGCTGCATAGCCACAGACCAGTCAGGGTGCCCATGATGATCTCTGTCCACTGCCGGAAGTGCCAAAAATGGGCACATGAGCATCAGAACTGGACCACGGAGCAATGGAAGAAGGTGGCCTGGTCTGATTAACCACATTTTCTTTTACATCACATGGACGGCCAGGTGCAAGTGCGTTGCTTACCTGGGGAACACATGGCACCAGGATGTACAATGGGAAGAAGGCAAGCTGGCGGAGGCAGTGTGATGCTTTGGGCAATGCTGTGCTGGGAAACCTTGGTTCTTTTGACACGTACCATCTACCTAAGCATCACTGCAGACCATGTACCCCCTTTCATGGAAACAGTATTCCCTGATGGCTGTGGCCTCTTTCAGCAGGATAATGCACCATGCCACAAAGCCAAATCCAATCCAATCGAGCATCTGTGGGATGCGGGGGACAAACCATTCCGATCCATGGAGGCCACACCTCACAACTTACAGGACTTAAAGGTTATGCTGCTAACATCTTGGTGCCAGATACCACAGCACACCTTCAGGGGTCTAGTGGAGTCCATGCCTCAACAGGTCAGGGCTGTTTTGGCAGCAAAAGTGGGACCAACACAATATTTGGCAGGTGGTCATAATCGTACCTGATTGGTATATGAGATAACAAAGATGGTTTTCTTGTGATGGCAGATTCATTTATTTACCTCATTATGCTGAGAAAAATTCAGATCAAGGACTACCAATCTTGTCTGTCCTGCAATCTTACTGTAATCTTACTAATTTATACTTTATTAGTCTACACCATTCAAACACCCACCAATATGGTAGTTTCTTTTCCCTGTGCTAACGAGAGGTTGCAGCAGACTGAACAGTATAGACATGTGCTTTGAGTTGATCACTGTATGTAAGTCTGTTTATTCTGCCCTCTCTCTGCCACAGGCTTAAGGACATTACATACAGTAGACATTTTAGCAAGTCACTCCTCACAAGTGTCTCCCTTTAAAAAGTCTGTGAGGAAACAAGTACTACATAATGATAGGATTGTTACACATCTCCCTTACAGTAGCCAAAAGTTAAATACCACCATCTCAAATCAATGGATTCAAATTCAAATGGTGCATGACATATGATCTTGTCATCTTGAAAAATCTGCCATTTGTTTACTGGTGATAACAAGACAAATCAACCCGTTATCACAAGAAAACAAGCTTTGTTATCTCGAGATAACACAAAATATAACCTGGGATCTTGTGATACTGGCATTCAAAAAATAATTGCACTTGCAGCCCTTCCAGGGGTCCGTACCCTACCCCCAATTTTCCCTCTCTCACCTATTCTTCTCTCACTTTTATGTTCTGCCACAGTTCCTTTCCCAAAGAACTTTAATGTGATGTTCGATCGGCACATTTCAGAATGATGTATGTACAGAAAACAACTAATCTGCCGAAGGGGAAAAGTGTCCCTAGGCTCAACTTAAAGGGACTCGAGGCGGGATTTGTGAAAAAATAAACATGCATTTTAAGTTTTTAAATGCTAATGGGCGATGAAGCGTTCAAAAACAAAAAGAATGAGCCCACCCACATATCTCTCCATTGCCTTGAACAGGCTGTGTGCTGCATAATGTACTGCAATTCAGGCCCGAATTTCCCATGCAGTCCTGCGGACGTGACGTCAGATGATGCTGAATGCGCGTCCTCGACGGTTTGGAAACAGGAAGAAGACAAGCACGGTGGACCCAAACTAGTGTTTGGGTAGTAATGGATTCTGCTACGGCCAGAAAACGACCCACCACCACACAAAGTCCACTAAAAAGTCATACTAAGAAGAAAACAAAGGTTTTATCAGTCGAGAGTCGAAACGAAATTACAACCAAAGCCGGGCCGGAACCCGAATAAACATCGGTTACGCGTTCGACACATGGAGGCAGCTTCAACTTGAATTGGGACTGAAAACAGATGCTGACATGGCTCATTTCCTAGTGACCAGGTAAGAAAACATTACAGGTCATATTTAGAGCTTGATTTGAAATCATATGAGATCACAGAGGACTCGGAGTGACCTAATAATAATAATAATAATAATAATAATAATAATAATAATAATACATTTTATTTATAATGCACTTTTCATCAAGGATCTCAAAGTGCTAGGGGTTAAAAACAAAAAAAGATGAGCAGTTTAAGGAAAAAGAAAAAGAAAAGGTTTTAAAAAACATCTAAGACCTTTTTTAAAACAGTCAGTGGATTGTGGTGCCCTCAAGGTGTCAGGGAGGGCATTCCACAGACGTGGGGCAGCTGCACAGAAGGCCCTATCTCCCATGGTCCTGAGTCTGGTTCTGGCTATGTGGAGGAGGTTTAAGTGAGTTGAGCGGAAGGAGCGTGTTGTGTTTTGTATTTGTGGGTTAATAATTTCTTTGAGGGGGGGGGGGGCATGCCCATGGATGCATTGGTGAGTGAGGAGGGAAACCTTGTACTCAATCCTGGTGGAGACGGGAAGCCAGTGGAGTGAGTGGAGAATGGGGGTAATATGCTCATGTTTCCGCACTCTCATCAGGATCCTAGCTGCAGAGTTTTGGATGTACTGAAGCCTCTGCAGACTCTTGCTAGTGATCCCAATGAGAAGTGCATTACAGTAGTCCAGTCTGGAGGAGACAAAGGCATGAACCAGCTTTTCAGCATCTGAGAGGGAGAGAATGGGGCGGATTCTGGAAATGTTACGGAGGTGGTAGAAGGAGGTCTTGCAGAGGTGATTTATATGGGCTTCAAATGTGAGTTGGGAGTCCAATGTGCAAAGTAGTTAGCTGCTAACATGTAACTTAGTCCATCGCTGTGTAATACTAAATAGTTACAGACTGCGCATTTTCCACGGGCCTTTAGTCTGAAACCGAATAGTTAGAAATATGTCCCTTTATATATGGGACCGAAAGCCCAACCTGTTATCCGGGGCGGGAGGTGATGTTAGCAGCTGGCTGTAGCCACAGGCTAATGGTTTGTTTGTGTCTGTGTAGTAGCATTAGCTGCTAACACACAGCAGTCCCGTATCAGAGACGATGTTTTTGTCCCCCAATATGGCGTCTTTGCTTTCGCCTGTGCCTTTCAGACTCGCCGCTTGTGTGTCTCTACACACAGCTATCCCTTACACACAGCACAGTTCGCAGTTGTAGGTTACCAACGTCATTCCGCGGAGGCATGTGTGGAGATCATGCAGTAAACAGTCACATGAACAGCGAGTAAAGAAATAACAGTGTCACAGCATCAGCTGCTCTGCTGTGGAGAGTTCATGCTGCTCCAGCGCCGGCTTGGCTGATGGCTGCAGTTACCCTAGCGGTCGTCTGTCACTATTGAGTCTTATTTCTTGATCCTGCCTAATGTCCCTTTAAGTGTTCATCTGAGGCGTGAATGCAACAGCAGGATTTTGTGACATCACAGCTGGTTTGGAGCCAATCGTGTGTCCAGTACGCCACTTGTAGCTTCCAGGTAACAAACAATAATGGACTTAACAGTAAGTAGGAGACAACATTTTGGAATATTCACACATAGCCTGCAATGTATTGTTCTTTCTCTGTTGTTGAGACAGAATAGACAAGCTTTTGTAAATTATTTAAGTATTTACTGAACTTTTAAATGAAAAGCTGTATTAAACAAATTCTTAGCCTATTTAAATTTGTCAAACTCCCTCTCCTGCCTTTCCTGTCTCTCTCCTGCTGTCAGTATGTGAAAAAGGCAGAAATGCAAACAAACAAACAAACAAACAAACAAAAGTCAGTTTAAAATAGAAACATGTCTGGCCCAAAGATGGTGAATATGCAGCTTTTGACCTTGCTTATCAGAGGTTACGGTAAGCCTCCTCTCCTGCAGGAGCATCCATGTGTCTGCTCCTCCTCTCTTCGGTCAGACTCGCCAGCTCATGATGAGTGTGTGCGGAGGAAAAGGTCACGTATGAGCCCTCGCAACTGTGCGCTCAGGCAGTTTCCGCCGAGCAGCATTGATTTTCTGCAGATGATGTTGCTGTCGGCCCGGACTGGCAGTATCCCTCTGCGCATGCGTCCGTAGGCGGGCTCTTGGAGTCGGTGTTGCGTTCTGGTACTCCACATAAGCTCGTACACTCAACTCTTCTGGCTAAACGATACCTTTAATCCAATATTTACACGTAATTCTACTATTTATATAATTACAGCCTTCCATAAACATCCGTCCCTTAATTATTTTCATTATCTCCAAATAATTTCCAAGAGCCAAATCATAACAGAACCGAGTCCCAGTCCTTTTTTAATATCAATGTAATTACATTTGTGCCATGGGGATTTTCAGTATGATTTTTTTTGTTACTATCTACACACAGACACTATAGTCTCCTTATTCAGAATGTAACCTTCAGATCTATTTATTCCTGTCGTATGACAGGATAAAGTTGTTTTTATGTCAATATGGTAGTGCTATTACGGAACACTTCCCATCTTCATAATAGCAAACAAGTTACTCATTCAAATGTCCAATAAACGAACTGTTGTTAAAGTAATTGCCTTGTAAAATACAATACGATAAAGAATATTTAATATTCTCTTTAAAAAAATATTTATTTTAAACGTGAAACGTTACAGTAAAACATCAGCAAGTGACGTTTCCCGACCGAACATGGACGCAGCATAAGACATGCACACCGTCCCCCCAGTCCACAGCACACACAGCCGCTACCTGCCAGGCGGAATGGACGTCTCCCCCGGTCCCCTCACTTTCATCCTCAGCCCAGCGGAGCCGCGGGAAAAGCCAGGCCCGACATGACAGCGCCGGGGTGGGAGAAGAAAGCCGACCATCCGCCGCGGCTGACCATCCGGCCGGAGGCGGTGTGGGCTGCGGGTCGCTACGCCGTGCTGGCCGCCCTGTGCGCACTGTGCTACAGCAACTCTCTCCACGGGGAGTTGGTGCACGACGATGTGTGGGCTATCATCAACAACCCGGACGTCCGACCGGGCTCCAGCCTCAGAAACATATTCAGCAACGACTTCTGGGGCAAGAGAATGGCGGACAATACGAGCCACAAGTCCTATAGACCGCTGTGCATTCTCACCTTCAAGTAAGTTCTCCCGCTGCCCCAACTCCGCTCTTTCCCCCAGGAACTAACACTTGGTGCTCGTTTAACCGCAGTGTTGATGATGTTAGCCCGGGGTCACTGTCCAGTCGCTAACTGCTGCATGAAAGCTATATCAACGTGTAATTAAGGCTGACGTCATACAGTTGTCCCCTGATGGAAAGAAGCTGTTGCAGCCGCAGGGTTACTTTAGAATAATACAAGCAAAATACTTCACCACATAAGCAGCAGGTCACTACAGAGGAGGGAGTAGGCTGTGACAGGAACACAGTTCAAGCCTCTGCCTCTGTCTGAGCTAGTGATTGAAGCAGGAAAAGAAGGAAAGCGTCACTGCTGGACAGCTGCACACACACCTTGTCCCAGCACATCCCAGTCCCCACGCCCGCACTACTGCCTTGATGCCACTTCAGGTTGAGGTATTAAAGGAATTCCGTTAACACACACACACACACACACACACACACTTTGAGCTTTGTAGGACTGCCTCTAGCATGGCAGTGGAGTTGGACTGATGTAAAGGTTGTGCTTGACAAGGGGAAACGCGGGCTGCTGTGCTCCGGGAGGGCGGGTCTGCTGTGCTCAGTTTGGCGCTGTATTTCTGTCGGAGGAACTAGGCGAGCATCCAGAACAGGGTGGGATTGTGTTCTAAATTATATTATGTTTCAGTGATTGCATGGGAAAAGGAGGGCCGCCCACACATTGTTCCTAAATGAGGGGAAACGGGCCAAAGCTGAGCTATGCTGATGCAAAAGTGGAGTGAAACAGAGCCAGAAAGATGGTGGCTTCAAGACTGTCAGCTTTCTAATTTCTTTTCATAACACAATTCAGTTGAGAATGCAGGGTAAGAGAGTAAGGTCACATACGTAGGTCTGAGATGGCTTTACTTTTCCTCATGTCATGTCTGTTCACTCTTCTTCAAATAGAACAGCATCTTTGTTGAGAAGAAGGGGAAACGGTGACAGAGAACATGAGCCTGGTTTGAACTTCAGTCAAAGGGTTAGTGGTCTGATGGCCCTAGTGCACATGGACAAGTTGCAGTCAGTGTGTGTGATAAAGAGGCACTCAGCTAATACCATGTGCACTTTTTGTACAATGTTTCATCTCACTTCATGGTGGAGCTGATACAACGATGCAATGAATATTAACATAATTCCTGCACTTTGCCTTCTAAGGGGTATTCTGTATTCTTCAGTTAGACAGGGGTCGTGATGTGGAGATTATCACAGAGTTGCTGTATGGTAATACTTTCGTTGTCGTGAGCAACATATCGAGTTTCTCTTTGATTCCTACTCCTTAGCTGTGTATCATCAGAGCTAAGAATTTTTTTGTTACATAGAACTGAGAATAATTAAAACTGTCAAGTAGTGAAAGCTGATGAGAAATGTGTGGTCAGATTTGTGATTACTCATGCTTTGACAAGATAGTTCCTAAATATCCAAATTTTACTCAGGCTGAAGAAGAGAGATTTCTTTTTAAAATTAAACATTTTATTTATGTAACATTTCAATAACTTAGAACACTAGAAGAATAGAACTGTTGAAAATCTTTCTAAAGATTAAGAACAATATTATGGTCTCAAGTAAGGTCTCAATAACATGAGCAAAATAAATAAATAGCCAAACTATAAAATTACAAATACTGTTGAAAAATAAGCAGAATTAAACTCCATTTGGGAGATGATGAAAATTATAAATATAAAATATAATATACTTGTATAACATAAATATACAAAGTAAATTAAATAGCTTTCACACTGAGGTAACAGACTTGCTGTCTGTGCTGTAAATCACAAATCAAGTAACTTGTAAGTAAACAAATGAACAACTTCTTCCTCTTAAGTAAACCAAACTCGTTGCATAGTGGAGTGGATTCAAGAGAGTTTAAAATTCTTCTTCAGAAACACCATCATGTCCACATTGTCTGGTGAGAGGCTTGCTCTCTGTGCTGTGACAGTGTCCCCTGCAGTGGAAAACACCCTTTCACTGGGGACAGATGTGGCTGCGATTCCAAGGTAACATTTAGCCAACTTGGCTAAATGAAGAAACTGGTTCTGATTGTCCTTCCACAACACAAGTGGATTTGACTCCACTGACAGGCTCTGCACTGCTCTGTAATGCTGCACCTCCTCATCCACCACTTGAGACAGAGGCTTTGATGATGCCTGTTACATTGGAAATAAGTCTCCAAACAGTTCAGCCATTGGTGCTCTTTTGGCTGGAGGAGGACAGTCACTGCTGCTGGAGGCCATCTCTGATTACTCCTCTGTCTCCTCCCTGAAAGTCTGGGCCTAACAAAGACAAAACCCATAACAACATAATGTTAGATAAAGTTAAGGTTCAAAAATATGAAATCCAGTAGAGCTAAAGTTAAGCCTTTATGATCTAAAATGGTGACTTTAATGAAATAGGCCTAACTGATTTACACAGAACTTTATTGAAATTAACTCTATTAGTATTAAAACAGTCGAATACCTGAACAGTCTGTGAACAGTCTTCCAGAATACTCTGTCAGGCTCTTGAAGATTGCATCATGGGTGGTCCCATCCAGGGGAGTTAACGATTTGAAGCATTTCAAGTGCAGTGCTCACATGAAGAAACTGAATTAGTGCCCTATCTATATCAGGGTATCTGTCTTCGAAGTCATGTGTAATGGCAGCTTTGATGTCTTTCACTACTTTTGAGTCAGAGCCACTGTGCTTCATGGAGGCCAGAATTCTTTGTTTCAATGGCATGATCATTGAAATAGTTGGCATCTGCTCAGTGCTCATGAGGGTCGTCACGGTTTTAAGGGGTTTAAGAACCTGTACCACGTCCTCAGCTAGTTTCACGTCATCATCAGACAGAGTGACGATGTCTTTAATTTTCTTCTTAACTTAGCTAGCCAACAGATAGGAATCTGTTGTGCCGAGAAAACAGCCGCCTGCTGCTCAAGGTAGTGCTCTAGCATGTCGTGGCTCGAGTTCCACCTGGTAGTGACACCCTGGACCAGCTTGTGTGAGGGCAGCTGTAGCATCTCCTGTTTCTCCTTCAATACAGCTGCAGCTGTTGTGCTGCAGTGGAAAAACGTGACCACTTTCCTCACTCCACCGAGGAATTGGGACATCTGTTGAACGCTCATCTCTATCTGCGCAGCCAGATTGACAGTGTGAGCAAAGCATCAATATGCGATGACAATCCGGCCTCTCCCACAGCATTGGCAATATTCTTGGCATTGTCTGTTGCCACGGGAACGGGGACGTCTGATCTGCTGATCTTCCACTCTGCCACAGCATCTTTAAGTATCCCCGATAAATGGTCGCTTGTATGGCTTTCAAACACTGCACGTGTTTGGAGGATGGGTTTGCAATTTGCCAGTTGTTATTAACATAGTGTGTCCATCCATCTGTGGTGATGGCTATGGAGTCAGCACTGCTCAATTCTTCTTCTGTTTTCGATTTGATTTCATTGAAAAGGGTTGGGAGCACATTTTGTGAGAAATGCGCCCGGCTTGGCAGTTCATAACGGGGCTCGAGCACACTAAGTAAAAACTTGAACCCCTCGTTTTCCACCACCGAAAAGGGGCACATGTCCAGAGCCATGAATATTGCAATTGCCCTTGTAATCTTTTGAGCCCGGTCCGAATTGGCTGGCAATTTCACTTGGAAATGAATTAGGGAGAGTAGACTGCTGTTGTTGTTGTTGTTGTTGTTGTTGTTGTTGTTGTTGTTGGGGTTTCTTTGCTCCACTTAAATTGATGTCGGGATGGTGCGGTGTTGCCTGTCACTTGAGCAAGCTTCTTAAAACACTTACGGCAAATTGTTTGGGTTTTGTCCACAACACGACTGCCATCCTTAATCTTGGTAGCCGAAATGTTGCCACACTGCTGACCTAAATGAGCTCGGAGGGTCTGCAATATCAGGGTTACCGGTATAAGCCATCTTCTTGTAGCCAACTTCTTCACTCACATTGTTGAACTAGCCTAGCAGCAAAAAGTTTAGCGTCTCATGATTGGAGGGTAGTCACATGACATGCCGTTGGGGACGCTTACAGGTAAAATGAAATAATATCCTCAACTAATTTTGTGGTTTAGGTCTACGCATTTTTCTAATGTTAAATCCAAATAATAATCATAATAATAGGCATTTAAAAAGTTTGGTAGCACTGAAAGCTCATAGGGCTGGATCTGGACTGGAAGTTGTGTCACGATTCTGCCTTCTCACAACACGAGACAGTTCGTGGATAGCAGCCATGTCACGCTTGATGATGCCATCCAGCTCAAGGTCATAAACATCAGTCGTAGCTTAGCTTGTATATGGAATGTTATATTGATACCCCATGACACTGGGGTTAGGGCCCACAGAGGTCATAGGATGTGAAGAAGAGGTCACAGGAGAATAAAAACAAGAAATATCTCAGCACTTTCTGAAAATGTTTTTGAAGGAGCATGCATGTTGCTCTTAAATACAATTATACAAATGTTGCAAACAATTTTGGCTTGTTAAGTTTATAGGTACAATCTGTTACTGTACTGCTGTCACTGTTCACTAAATGTCACATTAACATGTGACTTAAATATGACCCTTTATTTTTGTGCATATCTCACTATATTGCTCTCTCACAGTCCCCAGATGATGTATTCTTATCACTTTGGTGATCCTGACTTCCTGACGGTTGGGGTTTTGGTACAGTTATGCTCCACTTTGGATGAATTGTTACAACTTTGGTGATCCTCTGACTTTTCATTTGGCACTCTTCATCTTAGGGTTTGTGACCCCTAGGGGTTCCGGCAAATTATTGTTTGATAACATTGTCAAGTTGTCATCTTTTCAAAAATGTAAATGTGTCTGAAAATACACACTAGTATGGATCAAACTTTTTTTAAACAAAGATACATTCGTTAAAAAAACAATCAAATCAAAATGATCACAACATTGATGTCTACATTTGATTCCTTGTTCAAACATGTGAGCAAGCTAACCTAATGCTATGCTAAATCACTGTGCAGTTTTCTTGATTATTATCCCAAGTGTAGGGACATTCTTGTAAGTCCCAGCGATTTTGTAACAAGCAAGAGACTCTTACAAACCCTCAGAATCCACTGGAAAAATTGCAGAGGGTGAGGCTAATATTAGCCTTGCTAATTCCAATGCATTGTGTACATCACTTTGACCAAATACCTGCAAAACTAATGATATGTCGCCTCACATGTACTTAAATGTGCTAATTCGGAAGTGTTAGCATCCTAAACTCTGAACTGATGAGCATACCTGCTAAACATGCTGGCATTGTCATTTTGAGAAAGTTAGTATGATGATATTTGCATTTAGATTAGATTAGATTGTATAAGATAGACTTTATTTATCCCACAGTAGGGAAATTCAGTTGTTACTACAATTAACCCTCATTGAGCAGCTAGCATGACTCTGAGACTTGACTGCAAAGAGACTTATTTGGCCTTGTTTACGCCTCTTGCGGGCTAAAAAGTAAACTGTAAAACATCAAATTAGTGAGGCTGACTCTTAAATATCAAATATTTTTTTTGGAGTATTTCAAATATTATTTTCACTCTAATTGCTGCGTTACTATTCAGTAGACGTGCCGCGTTGAAACCATAGACATCAACCACAGTTTAGTTTATATGAATTATATAGACAAGTGTATCAGGATGATGTGACAGGGCTGCACCCGACTCAGGATTTTATCAGTCAAATCAGATTTTAATGCTCAATAAAAAGATTCAACTATCTATTTTCTTGGGCGCCACACACTGAACTTCTTTTTTTCAGCCTACATCAGTGTGTTTTAACTGCAGCCTCAGACTCCTGTTATAACGCCTTTCGTCATCTGTGGAAATTGGAGATTAAATGAAGATGATGTCAAATTTTCACACAGTCAGAGAAAGGAAAAGTGTTTATCCTGCTCACGTTATCAGGAGACTGATAATAAATTAATTACTGAACAAAACTTCATGAGTATTTGTGACAAAGTAGTATATGTTCCCCTCATTCCATCACAGAACAATGAGAGCTTTAAAAATCATTGGAAGCGAAGACAGCCATGATATACATGTTCTTTACAAGCGTATGTAAACCTTTGACCGCTACTGTAGGTTACAGTGGTTGTTTAGTATGCCTACCTACACAGATCTGTTTTTGTTACACCATAGAATGAGCTGTTCTCAAAATTTAGTATCATGGTATACCCCCAATTGTTTTACTTAGCACTTATTGTGTGACAAAATAATGCAACAACTGAGCACTGCTGAATATATTGGTAAATAAATATATACACTGAAGTTATTATTTCGGTCTTTACAATTTTAACAACTTGCAATAATGAAAAGACAAATTAAATAAATAATATAAATGCCAAAAAGGGTTTGAACTAAACATTCAAAAAAGGGAAATACTGCCCCCTGTTCATTTGAAGCAGGTGGCTGGAAATTACAAATAGCTCCTTTAATTGATTCATTGTTTGGAAAATTGGCAGATTAATTGATAATGGAACTCATCTTTAGTCTCAGGCCTATTTGCATTGCAATTGTTAAGGGGCCCACACAGCGCCCAGACTCAAACCAACGGCCGACTGCCTTTATCCGACCACTCCGTTGCCTCTCGTCTGACCCGTTCGGCAGAAAAGTTGCATTGAAACACACCTGCTCAACTACTGCCAACTACACAGTCGCGTGTATGTGCAATAAGTCTCCTTAACATCGGTTGGCACTAGTTACCTGTTGCAGGTCAGTGGGGGATGGGAGCCGGGTGGCTGTGTTGGGGAGTCTCTCATGTAATGTCCGCGTTTCTTCAGGAGCCTCTCCTTCTGGGTCCGATTCTGGGTCAAACTGGTATGGTTGAACGACAGCATCTCGCTGAGCCATAGCGATACATCCAAACATTAGTGCATGCTACCGCTAGCGTAAGCAGCATCGTCTCCCTGAGAGGGGCGTGTAGCAGGCAGGGCAGGCGATGACAGACGGAGCTCATTAGCATTTAAAGGTGCAGGCACAGAAACAGCCTGCTCTCAGTAGAGCTCATTTGAGTGACTTTTAGACAGCTGAAATTCAGGACCACGGATGGGTTTGGGGCAATACATTTCAAATACAGTGTTGTTGGACCTCTGACAGCTGTGTGAAATTGATGAAAAACAGTATAATATGGGACCTTTAAACAAAAAGCTTGAGCAGTGTTACTGAATGTGAGTCCCCAGGTGGAGTTCCATCAGCTCACTCTGCTCTTAAGATAACGAAAACTGGGAGTCCTTGACTGTTTGTGTGTGTGTGTGTGTGTGTGTGTGTGTGTGTGGTCAGGCTGTAGGATAGTCTCATTTTCAAAGCTCAGGCTAATTACCCAACAGTGTTACAACCTGTCCAGCAGCTGCTTGCCAATGCTCCCTCTGGTTTTATAGTTGTGGGAGAAAATATTTGCGCCGTAATGCTTCTCCTGAGAACTGACAGCAAAACTTACAGCTCTGTAGGAGCATCTGCTCTCAGAAACACACACACAAACAGAGCTTAATGAGTTTGTGCTGTGCCACAGTAATGGCCAGAGACAGTGGAGTAGAAGCTGATCTTTCAGGAGTGACAGGTGTTGCCTTATTGCTCACTTCGGTGGGGGTTTGTGTGTGTGGGGTGTTCAATGGTTTGGGTTGTTGCGAGATATGTTCCATTATAATAATACCATTATTCCCCTCCCGATACCAATTCCTGGGCTTTGGGTACTAGCCAATAGCGGATATCGATCCGATATCAGTGCATGTAAATGAAAAATAAGAAGAAGATTTTTTACTTTCAACAGCTGTATATACTACTCAGCCCAGCCCTTTTCACACAGAGCATTATTGCCGCAGCGAAGGCTCGCCATTTCTCCACCGTTGTTTGTTCCGATTGAACCAAGCAGCTCCAGCGTAAAGCTGCAGCAGTAACCCATTCACACTGGCGTTTGGGTGCGGCTTTAGTGCGACAATTCTCCGCCTCCGTCCCAGTGTGAATCTCTTGGATGCGGCGAGGGTTGAAATTTCGCTCCGGCGCCCCTGATACGCCTCTGGAGGTAGTATCAGGGCCGCATTATTGGCGAACCAAACCAGTGTGAACGGATAAGCCAGCTTTGTGTATCGATCTACACAGATCGACACTACACAGGTCCCTCACTCAACTTAAATTTTTTTTTTTTTATACACTATTTTAATCCCGAAAAGTGGTGAAATTCTTTTACACACACACACACACACACACACACACATACACACACAGTGTATAGAGGAGATGAGTGAAGGGGCAGCCACATGCTACAGCGCCCAACGAGCAGTGTTAGGGGTTGGTGCCTTACTCAAGGACACTCAGCAAACACCGACTGACTGACTCTTCTTCACATTTCACACTGACGTCATACTCATAACGTTTACAGTCACGCCTCTTTAGGAGCCGCATTGCTGGATTTCTGTGTGAATTCCGGCGGTTCTTCTTTAATGTGGAGATGCTTCGCTCTGTTTGAATCACCATCAGCGGAGAATTGGCTAACCGCCGCTGCGGCGTTAATATGGCTTCTTCTGTGTGAATGGGGTTAGTGTGTCAATTCATACAGCATGCCGGCGCTGCAGATCCAAAAGAGGCGTGACGGTACAGATCATGACGTTGACATCTGTGTGGTTTTTTCAACGCATTTCCCTCAGTGTCTTCTTAATCTAAACCTGTATCGGCCGACGGTTTGAAATCATATGCTGTTATCATGATGCTGTTATAATATGTTGTGATGAGATCCTGACCCACCATGCATCATGAAAAGTGTCAAAGTTAAGTTTTTCGCTCTAAATTACATAATTACATAATTGCCATCATTCAGCGGACGCTGTCTGACTCTCACTGGTGAGGAGGGAGGCTGTTTTCTGGCAGAAAGTTCACTGAAGTCTCGGTTGGGAGGGCTGACAGTCACTGTGATTTTTTTCAAGAACGTAACTACAACAACACAATAGTGGAAGGAGACAAACACATGGTGAGTTTAAGTTTTTTGCCAGGGACAGAGGCTGTTTATCAGGCAGAAATGTGACGAAGATTTGTTAGGACAGATGGACGACAGACACTTTTCCACATATAACTGTGGCATTTTTTTTTCTTCATATATGTAGCCAAAGACATGACCACTTACCACATTACTGTTGTTTGGTCCTGTAACTTTGCTTTGTGGGTAATCTCTCTTTTATTTGATGAGTGAAGGATCTGTTTAGCTGTCAGACTGTGAAAACCATCAGACCAACACACCCCTGATGCACGCGTCCAGTTTTTCCATTCACATAGATGCCGGCTCGCCTCTGCTGCTCTGATACTACCTCCCGAGGCGGATCAGAGCCGCAGTGAAACTGTCCCCCCTCTCCGCATCTGAAACTTTCACATGGACATGATTCCCGCTCTGAAAGGGCAGTGTCAATAGGCTCCTGTATGGATGTGATATGATTGTTCATGTTTTATGTGGCCATACAACAATGATAGCAAACACATGCATAGAACGATTGCCATACAACATTCTTTTATTATCTATTTTTTCAGCCATGAGTAACAAAATCTAGGAATAGATAACAATTACCTTAAAACTTAGCCAAGAGACCAATATAGATAGTATAGAACCTAAGCAGAACAGTATAAAACAATAGTGCAACAGCAACTTAAATTAAATACAATCTAGAAATAATTCCTTTAAGACTTAAAGTGCAGCCGCAATGTAGTAAAATAAAGGTTAAATAGTAAAATATAAAACAATAGTGCAACATCAACTAGTACACAAGTAAACATTCAACAAAAGAGCAGCAGCTACACAGTAAACAGTATTGCTCACAATTTCAAGAGCAATGACAGGTTCTTTTCCGAGAAGATGAGCATTTCTGCTCTCTCTCCTCTTAGCCTGTTCCTCTTTGCATCAACAGTGTTGGAGGCTATGCTAAACCGTCTCTTGCTGTTGCTGTGCATGCTCCTGCGGGATTTCTTCAAACAGGCCCTTCAAGCTGCTGTCTCTGCTGCTGCTGCCTGGCTGTGCTTCCATACATGGGGCTTTATGGGGGTTTTCTGGCATTGTCTCTGCTGCCTCAGTTGTGGTGGTCCTGCTCAGTGACTCCTCCATCTTTTCCACCTCTTGTGTTGGATCATCCTTTGCAAACTTGATGCTGTCTGCAGTATCTGAAACAACAAATCAAAAATTATAAATGAATGTCTCAAATAAATGACAACCTCCTCCAGATTAGCCCTTGGTGGTGACAGACATGGGTTAATAAATAGTAATCATTAATAGTGCAATGTCTATTTATCTAAAATGCCATTTGTTGCCATTTGTTTTTGTTTATAATTATAACAATAATAATAATAATAATAATAATAACAAAATGTACAAAGGAAACTGATAATCAGTCAATATGGACATTAAAAAATGGAATTTAAAAAAGGATGTGTATTCTACATTTAATAAAAATATTATTAGACATACCTGTCTGAAACTTGGATCCAAGAGAGTGGTAACTGCATACAAGGGCTGCTCCTCAATGTTTTTTGAATTATTTCTTGACAGCCTCAAGTAGGGTAGTTTTCATGGTTTTTACACCACTTTCCTTGCAAGCAGTCGTTTTAGCACTGTAACTGAGGGATGACTTAAGCTGCAGATGAGGTGGAGGAACTAATCTGTCTAGTCAGTTATTCAAATGGTGCCAAAACAATGATAGTTTTCTCCAGAGCATGCAGAGCATCCCAAACTTGACACATCCATCTCGTCCATGGCTTTTTTCATGTTATTTGCGTTGTCTCTGTGTCCTGCAGTCAAACACTGCAAAGATATGGGGCACACGTCGGAGGTGCAAATGTCAGTAGTAAAGCTGATTGCCTGCACGTCTTTCAGCCTACATGAGATGTGTTCCCTCATTGTCTCATTAAGTTTGGGGAGAGCAACTGACAACCGACAGGCTGGTCACCCAGGACAAGGAGTCGACAATTTTGCTGGTTATCTTTGTCGCTTTTTGGCTGTCTTTGGGGAATTTCTGTCATTGTCAGAATGCACTTTCCAAAGTTTGCTGCTGTATGTCAGCCTTTTCCCCCTTTGCCTTGGTTAAGTCATTGTGATCTTTCACTTGATGCATTTTCAAATGCTTTATAAGGTTGCTGGTGTTGAAATTGGCAACACTTGCCAACTGCCACCCCTCGAAATTGCAGCCTTGCATACTGAACATGTTGCCTTTTTACTGGTGGGGTCATCCAGAGTAAATTATTGCCAAATAGCTGACATGTAACTAGCTCTATCTGACTCATGTGAAAACAACTTTTTCTTCACTGCTCTAATAACAGTAGTTCAACAATAGCAACTTCCTGTGTTGACTTTCAGAGCAGCGAAGAAGAATTGATTGCTAGTGTGTAACGTAAAGCAGAGCTAACAGAGCTAGCTAGGAAGTAGCAGGGTCCTGTTTCTAAATTTTGAAACAACGTTGAGATTCATACACTCCTGCCATACACAAATACAAGTATAAAGGACATTATATATAGTCCTAAATATAATTTAGAAATATGACGAAGCTCTGCCAATTATATTGTGTTGAACACTTAATGTTTCTGTCATGATTATAATGAAAACATTTGTAAAAATTCTGTTACATGAAAGAACGTGTAATGTTTAGCCATGATTGAAATTAAAGTATTGAAGTAAAAACATAATGGAAATAAGAAACAGTTAGAATCAAAATGAAGAAAATAATCAGTTTAGAAAAGTTTGTACTGAGCTGAGGTTAAGAATAGTTGAAATATCACAAGGGTAATGCAAGGATATCACAAGGCTGTTAGAAGTGTTTCCCCTAGATTGTTTTGTAGCAGTGGTTCTCTGAGCCGGTAACCTAGCAAAACTAGGGGGTCCAGGGGCATGCCCCCCCCCCCCGTAAGAAAATTTTGAAAAATAACCCTTTAAATGGTGACTACTGGTGAGATTGTTTTTTAAAAAAACTGACAGATTGAGACTTACAAAATGAGTCTCATTCTTACAAATGACATAACAATCTGCTGAGACCAGATCATTGTACAAATGTGCCTTGAACTGGGCAGAAACAAAGTTAATAATTTGTGTCTGGGTTTCAGTAGAGTAGCGTTTTGCCTCGGAGTGTGGACAGCAGGTCTGAGGGGGCTTCAGACGGCTCTGTCAAGTTTATCTAGCTAGCTGCTAGCAACTTTTAATGCAAGCTAGCAACTGGGGTCTAATGAATGTAACGTTAATCCAACAAGCGCAGTAATTCACTCCCGACATGGGGTAAACAGTAAAATCAGAGACGGTTAATAAAGGATCTAAAGGATATTTTATTGGTACTTTTATTGTAGCACCCAGACCAGTCCACAAAGGGCCATAGGATCTGGGCTCTCCTCTCTAACCTAAATACACATAACTAACCTAACGAAATAAAGCCACGAAAAAAAAGACTACCGGACTCACCAAACTAAGATATGACAAAAGCAAAGCTTAACAGCAAAACAAGCACACAAAAACTGTTGCTGCACAAGGCTGGAGAACAGAGGAAAAAGAAGAGGGGGGCCAAGCCATGTTGCTTCCTTTTATAGTCCTCCCCTCAGATTAGGGCCACCTGGGAGAGAAAACACAAGCACATGGTCACCAGCAAGTTATACATCCCATCCAGCAGGGGGGAGTATGTAACAGTGTCCGCAAAAAAACTGTGTCAGCCTTCTTATACTCTTGGAAGAAAAGGAGGGACCTGGCCATTGTTCAGAACGATCTGGGTCTTCCGAAGCATGTGCTCACAACTGAAACGCCTACCAGATCACGTCAAATGATATCAAGAAATCAAGGCACTTGGTCCTCAGCTGGCAAGATGTGGATGTCCTAGAGGCTGTCAACAAGTTGTTGAGCCCACTTCAGGACTTCACAGATGCCTTGTCAGGAGAGCAATATGTCAGTGTCTCCTACCTCAAGCCAGAGCTCAGTCTCTTCAACACATCCATTCTTGCTGAGGAAGAGATACTCATACTGACAAAGGATACTCAGCTGACGAAGGATGTGAAGAAAAACATTCTAGCCTACTTGAATGAGAAATATTCCGATCAGGTCACAGATGATCTGCTTGACATTGTATCTCTTTTTGATCCACGGTTTAGAACCAAGTATATGGATAAAGAAAAGGTGGAGCAGGTTCTATCCAGAGCAGTCGAAGAGATAGTGTCACTAATAAAGGCTCAACAGGATACTCTCTCAGGGGCTGCTGGTGCAGCAGCAGCAGCAGCAGCAGCAGAAGCAGAGCCTGTTCCTCCTCCTTAGGAAAAAACAAAAAAGACTTTGGCCAGCTTTTTCAAAAGGCAGAGCACCAGCAGCAGCAGCACACTGTCAGAAGAGGAAAGCATCAGAATGGAGCTGAAAGTCTACTTACGGACCACAGAGGTTGACAGTGATGCAGACCCTTTAGACTGGTGGATATGCCATCAGACAAATTTCCCTCGCATTGCCAAGCTAGCTCGGCAGTATTTATGCATCCCTGCCACCAGTGCTCCTTCTGAGAGAGTGTTCAGCACTGGTGGCAACATTCTCACTTGCCACAGGGCTGCACTCAAACCAGATGCTGTGGACCGTCTGGTTTTCCTTGCTCAAATTATATATATATATATATATATATATATATATATATATATATATATATATATATATATATATATATATATATATATATATATATATATATATATATATATATATGTATATATGTATATATGTATATGTATATATGTATATGTATGTGTATATATATATATATATATATATATATATATATATATATATATATATATATATATATATATATATATATATATATGTGTATATATATATATATATGTGTATATGTATATATATATGTATATGTATATATATATATATGTATATGTGTATATATATATGTATTCTATTATACAGGAAAATCCTGTGAGCCAAGTTGCACTTTATATTTCTTTTATATGTTCAATACTGCTTTCGAAGCAATGCTTTTGAAGGAAGTAATAACTAATGCAAGTTGCATAATTTTGTTTTACTGTTTTATTTGTTTGAATGTATATATATAGACCTCAAAGCAATGCAAGTTTTCTTTTTAGATTTACTTGAATACATGTGTAATGTACCTGGGCTTGAACTAATGCAAGTTGCACACCTTTTTTCTTGTGATATACATTTTTTTTTTTTTTTTTTTTGTTCACTCTGCTTGCATGGAGTTTAGACTTTGAGGAAATTTGGGGACCTTGGGCGGTGTCGTGAATTGCCTCAAGGACTTAGAAAGGAAAGGAAGGGAGAGGCTTACTGGAAGGCTTGACCCTCTCAATCTCTACTAAATATTAGTATTTTAATCAGCCTCAGCTCTTTTTAGATTAATCTACATTGTTTATTGAATTATGATTTTTATCAATAGGTTTTCGCGATAATGATTGATAGTAATTGAGATACGTTTTGAGCTGTATGCTTTGCCCTTGCTAAGTTTATGCAATAAACCCAACATAATACAGTTAAAGTAGAAGTTGTGGACATTGATTTTATGTTTCATTGATGGAGGTAGGAAGTGTGATATGTGTGCAAAATATCTTAAAGGTTCTTAAAGGTTACTCTAGGCTGACAAATTGAAACAGTCCCTTACGGTTTTACCAGAAGCCCCTAAAATCCAACCTAGCACCCTACAAAGTGCACAGATCATTTAGAGGAGAGCTGTCATTAACAGGCGTGGCTGGTGGCTGTATCTGACTCAGGGGCTATTCAGGTCAGGTGCCAAGCCAGCGGAATTAGGGTAGAAGCTCAGACATAGGCAGTGAGAAGCTAGGCGAGTCTCCTCTCTACTATCTTAAGAAGTCCCTATTTAAATCCCATTTTAAAGTAACACCTTGTAGGTTTAGGCACCTAACCCTTTAAAATCGGAGAGCTGGTTCAGTACCTCCTAGACAGGGGTAAACTCGGGATCTAAAACCTGGTATTGGATTGGTGCATAGACTCAGATATTTGTTGATACCATGCCTGCATTTTTGGCAGTATCGGTGGCATTAACAATACTGGTATCAAGGCACTCACACTTTGCTCTGTGGAGAAGTAATGATTAAAGGCTAATTCAGGTCAGAATGTCAGGCCCATTTTCTCTGCTCTGTCTCTCCCTGTAGAACTTCACCTACTTTTTTTCAACTCCAAATGCTATCAAGACTTTGCATAATTAAAAGTATTAACAGATAGCATTTGGTGAGTGGAGAATCGGTGACCAAATATATAAGATTAATAAGGCCATACTTGAAGATAAGATGGCTGTAATCATGTGTGATAATTGTCATCTGCCACATTCAGGGCCTCAAATTCTGCTCATGAGTGTGTCAACAAACCTTTTTGAATCCCAAATTGTAGCTTAAATGAACTCACAGGCATTTTTTCTGCTGTAGCTGTTCCAACATGATGTATGACAGAGGTCGGCAAAAGGCGGCCTGCGGGCCAGATGTGGCCCGCAAGCATGAAACATCTGGCCCGTGAGGTTGTTTGAACTATAATGAACGATAATGAAAAATAATGAAAATAAAAATATAAAATCGGACTGACAGTCTCAAAAATGCTCTTTATTTAGAAACTTCATTTTTCAAAACAGAAAAATTTCCTCAGTCTAATAATAATGCTTACTTGTTTCATCTGGATACGAGGGTGAATACACACATTAGCGATGTGCAGCGTGAACGCTCAACATGAAAAAACAAATTCAGTCATTGGACAGCGCCTGGTGCTGAAATTAGCTGAAACTAGTCCTTAAAACACAAACCCCTTTCACACAGGAGAAGAAGCATTACCTCCGCAGCGGCGGTTCGCCAATTCTCCGTCGATAGCGATTCACACAGAGCGAAGCAGCTCCGCATTAAAGACGAACCGCCATGAAATTCACACAGAAATCCGGCGCTGCGGCTCCTAAAGAGGCGTGACGGTATACATCACGATGATGACGCAGGTGTGTTTTCATGGTGTTTCCCCGGTGTCCCCCCTGTCAGTCTAAACCCGCGGACAGTTTATAATCCTATGGATGCTGTTATAATGTGTCGTGATTGAGATCCTGACCCACCAAACATCCTGGAAAGTGACAAAGTTATGTTTTTCGCTCTAAATTACATAATTGCATAATCGCCATCAATAAACTGGATGCTGTCTGACTCACGGGGAGGGAGGTTGTCTTCTGGGGGAAAGTTCACCGAAGTCTCGGTCGGGAGGTCTGAAGGTCGCGGTGATTTATTTTCATCACAAACACTCGGTGAGTTTAAGTTTTTCACCAGTGACAGATGCTATTTTTTGGCCAGAAATGTATCGGTCAGACAGACAGGGGGACAGACGCTTCTCCACGTATATCTGCGCTATTTTTTTCCTCAAGTTGCTAAAGACAGTAACATACGTTACTGTTGTTTGGTCATGTAACGTTGCTTTGTGGGACATTTCTCTGTATTTAGTTGAGTGAAGGACCTGTGTAGTTATCAGATTGTCAGACTCCATACGCGAAGCCGGCTTATCCGTTCACACTGGTTCGGTTCGCCAATAATGCGGCCCTGATACTACCTCTAGAGGCGGATCAGCGCCGGAGCGAAATTTCACCCCTCGCCAAATCTAAGAGATTCCCCCCCGTGTGGCCCGTCATGTCATGGCTTGGAAAATATCTGGCCCGCAGCCAAACTTTATTGCCGACCCCTGATGTATGATTATTGGCCCAAAGAAGATTTCTGGCATGGAATCACAGATTACAGTCAGATCAATAGGCCTACAGCTGAGAAAGGCTCAGTGCACAACTTCATAACTTAAGGCTCTGATATACTTCCGAACAGATGTGGACAGCATGGTAAACAGTCACATGTGCATGCTTTTTTGTATGAGGATACGTCTGTCTGGATGTATACTTCTAGCATGGCCTTAAGTTTTGGGTGACAAAGTGATGAGCCTGTTTTTCCAAAAAGAACAACAAAGTGATGGAGGACGTCTTGACAGATGGTGAAATATATGTCCATCCTCGTTTTGCTAGTAAATCACTAAAAATGCTACTTCCCTGTAGAGTCTCTGGGTCATTAGCAGGAGAGAGTGTGACATGGAAGCAATGAATTTAACTACGTGTTTGGAACATAATGAATATACAGAATATAGCCTCACTGGTTTGAGGCCACTACTTAATGTTTTTCCTGCATATTCATTTTGGAGGCGGCCACCACCGCCGATTTCCAGGTCACCACCACTAAAAATGGTCAGTGTCGGCAAAAACTAACACAATATAATCATTCCACATCTTCATCACAGTTTTTTAAACATGTAGTGACGCAGATGTCCATCGCGATGCATGATTGTCCAAGAATGGAAGCAGAGGAAAAAAATAAACCTCAAGTTTCCTAGAAGAAGTTTCCTCTCTTCCGAAGAGCTATCAGTGTCAGGATATGACCTGATATTTGACCAGGTGCAGTGGCGGACTGGCCATCTGGTGCCGCATTGTTGAGCCGGTCAGGCAGTTACGCTTGCACTGGCCTGTCTTGACTTCTTACATTTGTTTGACCAGTGGCCTTGCTTGCCTCTTGTTGCATTAACAATCTAGAGACGTGCATTAACAATAGCGAGATCAGATGAAAATGTAAAAAAGTATAGGAGGACCTGAAAAGCTTAGAGAGATAAGGAAGCAGTTATTACAGGCTCTGGCTTCAAAATACAAAAAACTCCACCAACTGTTTGTCCATCATGATACTCAAGGGGCAAGCAGCATTGATTTAAGGAACACAAGATTGATGTTCAATTACTTATAGGCTATGTTTTTGGTTAAAATTTGCTTGAGCTTGTAGTGGAAATTTGGCTTGCTTGACCATTCAGAAGAGATGAAGAAGACTCAGAGACACAGTTGACTTAAGTTTAAGTAGTTTATACAAACTTGCAAGGAGGAACAAAATAACAGCACATCTATCTGCACAGAGCGATGTCATGTTAATTCTGACAAATGTTCAGATTATATCTACAGCTCAGAAAGCATCCCTCCCATACATGGTTATCTGTTTAACAACAAGAAAGGGAAAAGTTACTGCAGAGCTTCTCACCTCTGGCCAATGGAGTAGAAAGAAAATGGGTTTGTCTGGCATCTGTTCTGTAGACATCTATAGTAGCTTTGAATCACTAAGTTGCAAAGACCATGAGAGATATAAACTCATTGAGCAGACGTCACTATGCCCTTATCCAGACCTTAACGTTTTTAATGGGTACGTATGACATTGACATCTTATGAAGACAGAATGTCCTGGACAGTCATATTTTTTTTCCACAGAGCTTACAAACCAACTCCACTGACAGACAAGTTGGTATTAGCCTACTGTAAAATGTATATTGATGCTTTTTACAAGTTTTCTTTTCAGTGCCTAATGAAATGTGTATAAAATACAGGTAGACTTTCAAAACTTTCCTTTCCAAAATCCCAACATGCCGTTCAGAATCACCTGTCATTATAAGCAACCAGCAAGTACTACAGTGCTGAAACTAGTGCCCTATCCTATGTCCTATAGTCTGTAAGCCTATGTATTTAATAAAGGCTCTGTATGAATAAATCCAAATAATGCAATGATCTTATTGAATAATTCTACAGGATTGTATAAATGGCCCTAAAGTCACATTTAGTTTTCACATTCATTCATTTAAGTAGAATAACAAAATTACAATAATAATAATGATAATAATAAATTGTGGTTCTACATTAAATGTTGTATGTTGTAGGTCTATATTGCATACCTCTGTAGTCTGCCCATATCATGCCATCATGATTTTAACTTAACTTTGCTGCTGTAATGGGATAGTTCACATTTTTGGCACTTTAACTGTAAATTAGTATATTTTTATTTTTGTTATATTTCATTTAAAGAACCACTGGAACACGCAAAAAAAAATATACTTACTGAAAGGACGCATGAAATGAATGAATGCAAGTTTATTTTGGTAATATGAAAACAAAAAAAGAAAAAGTTAAATTAGTTCAACAAATAAGCATAATAAAATGAAAAGCATGTTACAAAGTATATTCCATTCACTCAGTAATTAAACATAAGTTATTTACTTCCATACCGTACCTTTGTATGCTACCAACAATATACTACTGTGACGATTGTAGTGGTGAACACATGCACCCAAAAGTTGACGCCCAACGGGGAGCACATTTGAAAGGTAAATTTATTGAACACAAGGATTCGCTGGCACCTCAGGTCACTTGGGGAAACAGGCTTGAGCTGAGAGACGTGGAATGTACGGTGGACCCAAAGGAAGCAGGCAACTTGAGACGAACGGCCACAGGATTGATCATCCTCTCCACCTCCAACAAAACCAAAACCGGGAATCCACCGGGAGGATAGCCAAACCTTCTGTCTGGGCTGGTACTGGGGAGCAAGGGGAATGCTGGAGGTCCACCAGGCGTTGGCTGTGCCGAGAGGAGTGAGTCAGGGCAGCATTTGTGGTTCGCCAGACCTCCTTACAATGGGTTAAATAGGCTTGAATTGAGGGGAAGGCCCCCTTCGCCTCCTGTGTGTGGAACAGAGGGGGTTGAAAGCCCGAGGCTGCCATGAAGGGGGTCATGCCAGATTAGATTGGTAATGGTAACCACACGTGAGACTAGAGGTGTCCCCCAGCGCCATACAGAAGGACTGTCACATGTGTTAATTTGGAGGAATGTCCCCACTGAAGTAATTAAGAACGTACCACCTCAAGTCTGAACAGGTGGTTGATGGGACCAGAACCAGGATCTAGAAAGTTTTGCTGAGCCTCCCTCACCAGTGTCTCTATCTCCCAGGTGGCTGCCCCAACAATCTGAGTAGAGGGCACAATGGGTTCAGGGTCCAAAGGGGATTAATCCGGGGAATAGAGCCGGGATAGGGTGTCAGGTTTGCCATTTCAGGAACCAGGGCGGCAGGAGAGGGTATAGCAGAAACGGCTCAAGTAGAGGGCCAGCGGGCCTGCCTGGGGTTTAGATGTCTGGTGGAAGGTAGATAGGAGTGGTTCTTGTGGTCGGTCCATATATTAAAGGGCTGCAGCCAGTGATGGCACTCTTGCAGGGCCAACACCACCACCAACAGCTCTCTATTACCAACATCATAATTCCTCTCTGTAGGAGTGTTACGTGCCCAGCAGGGGCACAGGGTTTGTTTTCTTTCTCGCTCTCTTCTCTTTCTCTCCCTCCTCTGGTTTTCCTTTAGGTGCTGACAAGGTGATGAGCTGCACCTGACAGGCCATCAAGCCACTGCCTCCTTTTGTGTTTGAATTTCTGGCGTGGCCAATCACCTGACTGGAGGCCCAATAAAAGGGAGCCTGGCTGAGGAGCTCGCTCTCTCTCATTTTTGCATTTGACTACACATAATACAGATGATCTGGCAGACTTGGTTTTTGTTTTGGATTGTTAAAGGTATGTGGTGGGAGAAGGGAGTTAGGTAAGTTGGGGGTGCCCTATACATGTCATCACATAGTAAACCCTGTCTAAAAACATTAGTTTAGTGGTGGGTGGAAACCCATCTTTTTGACAGTTGTTTTGAACACTCCTTTTTTAGAGAACACAGGGGTTTTTGTTTGTTTTGACTAAGAATAAGTATAGGCCTTGTTTTGTTTTATTGGTTTTATTGCTTTGGCACTCCACCTCCGTCCTTTCCTCTCCCACATTTTTTTTTTTTTTTTGAACGTTTTTATTTAAGTTTCATTCACAATCGTGTACAGAATCATATTCAACATATCTGCTGTTTCATACACATGGCAACACTTATGGTACATCAAAAAATACAGAGACTATAATGACAAAGAAAAATATAAATTAAAATGGAATACAAGAAATAAAATTATATCAGTATACCCATAGCAGGGCTCCACCTTTTAGTGAATATATGTTTTTGAAGTCTTAAGGAGTATGTTATTTGTTCCATTTGATATATTTCCTTTATTTTTTCAGACCACATACTATATGTTGGGGGGTCAGGCTTCAACCACCTTACTGTAATGCATTTAATTGCTGTTGCTAGTAATATCTGTAAGAGATATTTTTTGGCTCTTCCTTCAATGCCTTTTGGTAATAGACCTAGTAGGGCCACCATTGGATCCATAGTAATATTTCCACCAAATATTTTATTAACTGTTTCAAACACTTCCTTCCAGAATGCTTTCAGTTTTGGGCATAGCCATAGTATGTGGGTCTGATTACCAATGTGTGGGCCACAGTTTCTCCAACACGTATTTGAGTGCGTAGTGCTAAATTTAGCTGTAATTTCAGGTGTCCGGAAGAACCTCATGACCACCTTCCATTTAAATTCTCTCCATACATTTGAATTAGTTACCGAATGTACTTCAGTACAAATTTCCTCCCACATATCATGTGATATGTTGGCATTAATTTCAATTTCCCATCTCTCCTTCAGCTGTGCAGTATTATTCAAATTCATGCTTAGGCATATTAGGTAACAACAACTTATTAATTTCTTATCCCATTTTTTTGTTTGTACTTTAATCAATAGCTCTTCAATTAGTGCAAGTTTAGCAACTTTGTCCCAATCTTTATGTTTTAATAAGAAATCCCGTAAGTGCAAGTATCTGAAGAAATCTGTGCTAGGTAGTTTAAATTCCTCCGACAGCTGTGTAAATGATTTAAAATTGCCAGCATTGTGGAGTTGATGTAAATTGGTGAGTCCATACTTCGACCAATTCCTGAAACCTGTATCTAATTTAGAGGGCACAAAATCATTCATACATCCAAAGTTTGTAAGTGCTGAAATTGTTTTAGGCAACCCAAAAGTAATTTTTATTGTCTCCCAAATTTTTAATGTGATTTTGGTCCAATCACCCATATCTATTTTGCTTGGATGGACATCTAAGAATGGCAAGGCATGTAAAGGTCTTTCACATAAACTCTTTTCAATATTGAGCCAGCGTGTATATGATAGGTCCTGAATCCATATTACTAGTGGTTTTAATTGCGCAGCCCAAAAGTAGTATCTCAGATTGGGTAGTTTGAGCCCTCCCTTTGCTTTAGATAACTGTAGCGCTTTTAGTCTGATTCTTGGCCGCTTTCTCTGCCAGATAAATATTGAAATTAGTTTGTCCAACTTGTCAAATGTAGTTTTGGGGATGTTAATAGGTATCATTTGAAATAAATATAATAATTTCGGCAGCACATTCATACGGACACTCTCAATGCGGCCCAACAGAGAAAGGGGCAATATTGACCATCTATCTAAGTCCTTACTAATGTTATGAATTAAGCTTTTGTAATTGAAATCGTATAGTTTTTCTAATGAAGGTGGTATATGAATACCTAAATATTTGATGCCATCTACTGGCCATTTAAACCCACTCTGCAGTTTAGTTGTATCTGAGATGTTGCCACCTATATCCATGGCCATTGTTTTGTCCACGTTTAATTTGTAGCCCGAGAAGTGTCCATAAGTGAAAATGATGTCCTTTAGATATGGTATTGTTGTTGCAGGTTTTGTAAGATACAACAATACGTCATCAGCATACATTGAAATTTTATGCTGTTCCCCATTTATCGTAACCCCTCTTATATTATCATTGTCCCTAATCATCTGTGCTAATGGTTCAATACTGATATCAAAAAGCAAAGGAGATAGTGAACAACCTTGTCTGCACCCACGTTCCAGAGTAAAGCGATCTGAGAGAAATCCGTTAACCTTAACTGCGGATTGCGGATCTGAGTATAAGGTTTGTATCCATTTGATGAAGTTTGGGCCAAATTTGAATCGTTTAAGAGTTTGAATAAGGTATTGCCAGGAAACTCTATCGAACGCTTTCATGGCATCTAAGGATAATATCATTGATTCTTCTTCTTTAACTTTCGGGTGTGTCATTAAATTTAACAACCTTCTAATGTTGTCCCCGTAGTATCTTCCCTTTATAAACCCCGTCTGATCGGGATGGATAATTTTTGTGGTGATTTTATTGACACGTCTTGCCAGAATAGCTGTTAAGATTCGGAGATTTGTATTCAATAATGAGATCGGTCTGTACGATTGGCATTTAGTGGGGTCTTTGCCATCTTTATGTATCACTACTATAATAGCGTCTCTCCAAGAGGGGGCCATAGAGCCAGATTTTAATGCATGATGGTAAGCATCTAGTAATAAAGGTGATATAATCTCTATAAAAGCTTTATAAAATTCGTTAATAAACCCGTCTGGGCCAGGGCTTTTATTATTTTTCAGTGTGGAGATTATCTGACGTATTTCCAGATCTTTGATTGGCTTATCCAGTTCTCTTGCTATAGATTCAGGTAATTCTTTTAATTTTATGTCTTCTAAAAATTGTGCCAATTCCTCATCATTTGTGCAAGTGTCTGTATTTTTGTACAGAGACTTGTAAAATTCTGCGAAGGACTGTGATATTTCATTTGGTTTTGTAAGAGTTGAATTATTCTCCATTAATTTCTGTACTATGTTTGATGATTGTTGTTTTTTAAGTCTTAATGCTAGTAACCTGCTCACTCTATTACCATTTTCGTAGTATTTTTGGTTAGTGAACCTTAAATTGCCCTCAATTTTTTCATTTATTAAGCTGTTCAGGTCCCTGCGTGCTTCTTTTAGACTATTCAATAAGCTTGAGGTTGAGTTTCTTTTGTGTTGCTGTTCAAGCTGCCTTATTTTGTCTTCTAGCTCTCGTTGTTTTTCTTCCCTTTTTCTTTTCCTGGCACTTGAAAAGGAAATAATTCGGCCTCTAATATATGCCTTTGCACAGTCCCATAGGATAAGGGGTGATATTTCAGGCGAAGTATTAATGTCAAGATAATTTTTTAGTTCAGTTTTTATAAATGCGATGAATTCTCTATCATTGAGGAGCGATGCATTTAATCGCCATTGTTTAGTTGATGGCCTGTCACCAATGTTCCATGACAATACAAGAGGTGCGTGATCGGATAATGTAATTGGGAGGATCTTTATGTCGACTACTCTGTAAGACTCTGCCTTAGGAGTAAAAAAAGGTCTATTCTGGAGTATGAAGAATGCCTGTGCGAAAAAAAGGTAAAATCTTTGCCCTTAGGGTGTTTGTTCCTCCAAATGTCCACCAAGCCAGATTCTGTCGATAAATGCCTAAGCATATTGCTCATCCTAGAAGTGGAGGTGCTAGACACAGGTTGTCTATCCAAATGATGGGACATGACGCAATTAAAATCTCCTCCTAACAGTAAGATACCAGAACTATGCTGTAAAATTATGGAGAAGATCGTACGGATAAAGCTAGGCTCATCTTCATTTGGAGCGTATATGTTCATAAGACAGACTTCCACTCCATCAATCAGTCCATTTACCATTATAAATCTCCCTGTCGAATCTTTATGAATTTTGGTTGTTATGAAATTGACCTGTCTGTGTATCAAAATAGATACACCTCTTTTCCGACCAGATGGGTGTGATGAATAAAATACCTTATCCGCCCAGGACTTTTTTAATTTCTCGTGTTCCTTATCTGAAAGGTGAGTTTCTTGCAAGAATGCAATCTGGCAGCTATTTCTCTTTAACTGATTAATAATTTTCTTTCTCTTGATTGGGCTATGGAGACCTTTAACATTGTAACTTATTACCTTAAGAGATCCCATAACTCAAAAGCAGGGTCAGATGTAATGGAGGCATAAAAGAGAGTAAACTAATATAAATTAAGCAAATAAAAAAAGTTGTGGAAAGTAAAATCAGACAAATAGTATAAAGTGGGTGTACATTTAAAGACTGGAAACTATATGAAGAATACCTGAGAATTACCACGATAACAGCAGCATATGTTCTGTAGTATTTTAACTTTAACCAATGATTCTTATCCTGAAAGAGCATGTGGATGGGAAAGTTCACTGTTGCTTTTCTTAGATCCCTGGGGAACAAGGGAAACATCACAAACAGAGCTGAACATAGAACTACAATATCCAAGAACACGGCTGACATAAGTGACCGGTTGGTCTTGTGGGGCACAGTTTCAGGCTGCATCTCGAACTTGCAGCTGTGCGAACAGTCCAAGAAGAACAGTACTTTGGTTTGGACAGAAGCCAAACTATAGTCAGTCAGTAGATATGCACCTCTAGCTGCCCCAGAACCTCATATAAAATAAAGACATCTTAAACTCAATAACTTATGTTTCAGATGTAACTGTACGATGTAGTAAATTACTTTAGCCAAAATGGCAGGCAATCATGTATTTTCGAGTAAACTGCTGGTAATCTCTCACTTATTCCTTACACAATGTGCACATGACAAATCCCTCAATTTAACCGACTGCTTTAATAGATCGCATATTCTATTTTTTTTATTTTATTTTTTTATTTTTTCCCTCACTCTCTTTTTTCAAACCTAATAGTGGATACTGTCGCTTAGTGCTCCGGTCCCTCAGCTGGAAGGATGTGTTTCTTTATATAGTCCATTGCCTTAGCAGCATCCACGAACTCCCGCTCATCGTTATTGTTGGAGATGTGGAGCCTGGCCGGATACAGCAGATCGTAGCGGACTCCAGGTTTCCCCTGAAGCATCTTCCTGGCGGGCGTAAACGCTGCTCTGGCTCTGGCGACCTTCGCGGTGTAATCCGGGAATATGGCGATCGGGTTTCCCTTGTAATTGAGTTGACCGCCTCGGTCTCTGGCTTTCCTCAAAATGTCCAAGGCATCTCCCTCGTTATGCAGTTTAGCGATTATTACGCGGGGTTTATCTCCGGGTCTCCTCTGTGTCTGGCTGCGGTGCGAGCGTTGGATTAGCACCTCTCTGTCCAGGTGCAGCACCTCTGTGAGGAGTTTGGAGACCGCGGTGGGAGAGCTCGACCCCGGCTCCTCAGCTACTCCCGTGATCCGAATGTTACCCCTCCTCATCCTGCCCTCCATGTCCTCGCACTTTTCTTTCAAGTCTTCGACTTGCTTCTTGAGGTCCGTTACCGTAGCTTGCACCGATACAACTTCGTTGGTCCATGCTGACAATCCATCCTCCACAGCTTTCACATTATCTTGTACCTGCTCGACCTCTGCGCGGATAGCTGCTGTGTTGTTAGCTATCTCAGTTTTCACGTCAATCATTTCTTTCTTCAGCGATTCAAAATCTTTCGCCAGCGCATTCTTCAGTTCTTCCCTAATTACTGACGATATTTCTTTTCTCAAAGAGGACAGGATGTCAGCTTTGATTGCTGCTGTGTTCATGGTTGTACTTACTCCAGGAGCAGGTGGGGTCGTGTCGGATTTATCTGGACTTTTAGCCGAGGAGGGTTGGGGCCTCGTGTTAGACCGAGCTTCGTAGTTGTATTTTCGGAGATTTGCTGCCATTCGCGTCGGTTTTTCTTCACTGACTTTGTCGAGTATTGTTAGTTACACAGTTACCGCGTTCAGTTTGTATTTTTGAGCGTAGATGTCACATAAAATAAGCTTGTAGTTGAGATTCTGCAGGAGCTCACAAAAGTGCGTCCTACTCCATTGCGGCTCGCTAGCGCCCCCCCTCTCCCACATTTTGTAAAACAAACTGTGAGTTTAAGTTCATCCTCATCAAAACATTTTTCTTTAACCATCAACTTTGCCTTATCTAAATCCTTGGTTTGTCATGTTGCGTTCCCTGTTCCCCCTGGACAATAACAAAGGGACGTAACAAGGACAGAGGCACCATGAGAAGAAAGCACAGGGATGGGGTCTTTGGGAGGTGACATTGTGTTGGGAGAGGCCGATCCCTACCCAGAATCAGAGGCGTCAACCTCAACCACGAACTGCACCTTGGGATCCATGCTCGCGAACTAGGGCATTTGTGAACAGTCTTAAGAAGCCTAAAGAAAGGGGGGTACAGGTAGAGGTCAGCTGGGTGAGGGGGTGGCCATGAATATGGACCAAGCGGTAGGCATTACATAGATCCAGTTTGTTGAAGATTTGGGTGTGACTAAGTGGCTCGAATGACGTGTCAATCAGGGAGAGGGTACTTGTTTTTTACCGTTATGATGTTGAGGCATCAGTGATTGCTGATGAGGAGAGTTACCGGGACTGTGCGATGGGTGACCTTAGCAAGTAGTTTGCCGGCAATCCAGAGCATTGACTGTCTTGGGATCATCGAGTGGCACAACAGGAATAGAAGCTTGCTGGACCAGGGCTGAGTCGATTAAGCTGTCGTTGGTACCAGAATCTTCAAACACGGTGATAGGCAGGGACTCACATGACCACTAGTGGGAGGCAAGAGCAATTGATGCGATTGAGAGAGCTAGAGGAGGAGGTTCACTAGTGTGCTCCGTTCCATTGGTGAGTCGGTCTTTTGGCATAGACCAGTCAGAGCACAGTATGCAGAGTTTCTTCAAAAAATGCCTTTGGTGCTTCTCAGGAGAAAGTTGAGCTTGAGCCAGTTGCATGGGCTCCTCTGGGACAGCAGGGGGAGAAACCAGGCTTGGAGAGGGGCGTGAGGGAGGATGTGACTCATAGGGAGAGAAGGGGGCCTGGCTACGGGTAGGGTTAGCTGACCTATGGCTAGCAGATACCCTGATAGTCCCTTTCGGGATAAGTCAGTGAACGCCTGCTAGTTCCACCCAGTGTCTGCAGCTAAAATGTGGAAATCAGTAAAAAAAACTGCTGCAGACTCAGTGCCCAGTCGTAACCCCAGTGATCTATTAGCTGCTTCTGTGCCCTGCACTGGATGGTCGAAAACCATATACATTTCATCAACAAAGGCAGAATAGGCAGTCAACAAAGGTGAATATCCCTCCCCAATGAGCTGCTTTACCCCTTTTTGCGGTAATTTCTTGTGAACAGAGGACTGACCATAGAAGAGAGTAGTCTGTGTTTATTCAAACACTTGCAAGTGGACGCTTCAACCATCAACATGCAATGCCTCAGGGTGAAGGCACAAAACATCCTCTCCTGTGGGTTTTCTTATATACATGCACACTACCTACACTGACACCCACACCTGTAGTTCATACATCACCGCTCTTGACAGAAGTTACCTTTTGTGACTCCAAGCCAAGAATAAGACAATTATTACGTTGGTATCATAAGAATCACAAAAACAACTGTTCGGGCATTACTCCTTACCCCTGTCATCCTGGTTATTTGTCCCAAATAGCATTCTATGTCTGACAGGTGATGTAAAGAAAGTCATTCACTTAGAGAATGTCACATGTGCAGTATTTTCCTACTGCACTCAACCCTATTGAATATTTATTGCCCCATTAGCTGCCCCGTACTGTTGTTGCGTACACATGTTATGTTATCGATACTTGTATCTCTGTTGGACCTCAAAAATAGTTGTGGACCAAAGCTTTCTTCACAAAGCATGTGCCAGCATTCAATGGCTCTTTCTGGTGGGTTTTTTTTTTTTTTTTTTGAAAAATATTTTTATTACATTTTCTCAAACCACAAAACACACAAAAACTGCTCAGACACGACAGGAAAAGGGAAAAAAAACAAAAAAACAACAACAGAATGTGGGCATGTGGGTACAGTAAATAGCAAATAATTATAAAAATGAAAATAAATGACAGTGGGCACATCTTCCAACCAACCTCCTCCCTTCTAATCTCCCGCTGCAAGACAGGGCGGTATCCCGACAAGAATCAATACAGAGCCTACAAACATAGCAAGGCTACAAGGTGCCCGTTAGATAGTGAGCACTTAGGACAAAGATACAAAGTCAGGCTGAGCTGATCTTGGAAATCCACGGAGCAAGGAGGATGACCGCATGGGCCCAATATACTGCAAGTAAGGGTCCCAGACCTTATAGAAAGCATCTATTTTGGAGTGAAGCATGCACGTGGCGTATTCACTAGGAATGCTGTCCATAACAATGCTGTGCCATGATTTTTTTGTTGGAGCAACATTCTTGATCCAGAAGAGTAAAATGTTCTTTCTAGCAGCAAAAGTCAATATATTGAAAAGTCTCCTGTGTTTACTGTCAGTAAGCCGCCCATCCGGGAGACCAAGTACCAGGCACATAGGGTCCATCCGTATTGGGACACCAAAAATAGCAGTCAGTTCATTCACAATACTAGACCAATACATTTGTAACCTCACACATGACCAGAAGCAATGAACATAATTACCAGTCTCAGAATTGCATTTCCAGCAAAGCGGGGAAATATTAGCATCCATTTTGTTCTTGACAACAGGTGTTATATGCGTACGATGTACAATTCTGAACTGTATGGATTTGGTGCGGTTACACACAGAAATGTTCATGGCCCGAGACCAGACCTCCCGCCAGTCAGCATCATCTATAACAATGCCTAGATCTTTCTCCCAGGCTTGCTTGGTGGTTTGTGTGGTAGGAGGAGAACTAGAGTTCAGGGCTCTGTAAAAAACAGTAATGTGTTTCTTACTAATCTGTAGAGACAGGGCCTTCTCCACATATGAAGTAGTGTTATCAGTCATTAAGGTGGTGTCTTTAACTATGAAATCTCTCATTTGTATATATCTGTAGAAGTCACCTTGATTAAATAAACCAAATTGCTGTTGCAACTGCTGAAAGGATAGTAAAATCTGGCCTTTAAATAGATCACCTATTTTCTTCAGCCCTTGGGTGCTCCACACTTTAAAGCCTTTAAAGAATGGGAGTGAGAGGAGATGATAATTGAGCCCGGCCTTCTACAGAGCGAATGGATCTCCAGGCTCTGATGGTACTGAGAGTAATGGGGTTAGAGCAGTGTTTTTTAACAGATTCAGGATTGTTCATAAATAACAGGTTCAACAAGGGACACTTCGACTGGGAGGATTCAATATCATGCCAAATCGAGGCTGGATCACAATTGTGCCAGCTTGCAATCACCCGCATGTGTGATGCCAGTTGGTAAAATGGGGAGTTGGACTTAAACATCTGACCAAAAGTGGGTGTTATGTGCACTCCTAAATAAGTGAAACCGGTGGGAGACCAGCAGAACGGGAAGGGCTCAGCCATATCTGGAACACATGTTAACGACCCCAGGGGCATAGCCTCGGATTTTAAGTTAATTTTATATCCCGAAAAGACGCTGAATGACGAAATGACCTTAATCAGGCAGGGAACAGAGGTTTGGGGTTGCGATAAATGTATCAAAATGTCATCTGCGTATAAAGTAATTTTGTGTTCCCTTTGACCAATGAAGATACCAGAAATTAAAGTGTTTTGCCTTACTGCTTGGGCCAGCGGCTCAATAGCAATATCAAAAAGCAGGGGGCTGAGGGGGTCGCCCTGCCTATTCCCACGGTGAAGGGAGAAGTTGTCGGATCTCAGCCCATTAGTCAGAACCGCAGCCGTCGGAGTGTTATATAGAACCCTAATCCATTTCACAAAATTATCACCTAAGCCAAATTCCTCAAGAGCGTAGAATAAATACGACCAATCGACCCAGTCGAATGCCTTCTCGGCGTCGAGAGACAACACGAGGGCCGGGTCCCTCCAGCTCTGGGTTAGTTGGATGATGTTAAGGAGCCTTCTCACATTATCACAGGAATTCCGGCCCTTGACAAAACCAGTTTGGTCCTCCTTGACCTTATTCTCTAGGCGTAAAGCCAAAATTTTTGAGAGCAGTTTTTGGTCAGAGTTACGTAGGGCTATTGGCCTGTATGAGGTGCAGCTATCCGGGCATTTTCCTTTTTTAAGGATGAGAGAAATGTTGGCCTCCCTAAGGGATTGAGGTAGGATCCCATTTTCGAATGAATGATTGAGCATAGACAGCAGTCTAGAGGGTCTAAAATAATACCACTAAACTCCTTATAAAACTCACATCCAAATCCATCTGGCCCTGGGGCCTTGCCGGACGGCATAGATTTCAAAGCGAGTAGCGCTTCCTCTTTAGTAATTGGGGCATTTAGTTATAATTTTTGATCATCCGTAGCTTTGGGGATTCTTAAATCTGCAAAAAACTGACGCATAAGGGTCAGGGCATTGTCAGGCTGTTCAGAGCTATATAGGTGAGAATAAAACGATGCAAAGTGTTTATTAATGGTTCTAGTATCGAATGATCTAACACCATTAGAGTCAGTAATAGAGACTATATTTTGAGAATCTGCCCTCTTCTTGACAAGACTAGCAAGATACCTTCCAGGTTTATCCCCAAACTCATATAGTTTCTGCCTGGCAAATTTAAGGGACTGTTCAGAGTCCTGAATCAGAAAAGTATTCAACGCAGCACGTGCGTGTAACAGTTCCTTAAGCAACTCAGGACTTGGGCTAGATATGTGATTTTTCTCCAATTCAGCCAGTCCAGATTCGAGAAGTTTACGCTGTTCATTCTTCGCACGTCTTTTGGACGCAACAAAAGACAAAATCAGTCCAGGAGAGTATATTTTACACGTCTCCCAGAGGACAGAGGGATTATCTGTGGATGAAGAGTTGATAGAATAAAAAATCTTAAATTCTGAAGTAAAGTAGGAGATAAACTTGTTATCTTTGAGAAGACAAGGTTGAAATCTCCAGCACCGCGACAATGCCCTGTCCTCAGCGAGAGAATAAACCAAATAAAGGGGGGCGTGATCTGATAACACAATGTTGCCTATAGAACATGATAAAGCAAGAGACATTTTTGAGGAGGGGATGAAAATGTAATCAATTCTGGTATAGCTTTTATGTGGGGCTGAAAAAAAGTGAACTCTGAGTTAGTAGGGTGAAGCTGCCTCCACACATCAGAATATTCAATATCATGACATATATCAGTGAGCACCCTCGCTTGTTTAGAAGGGGGAGAAGTGTTAGACGGGAGTTTGTCCAAAGAGGGATTAAGGTGACAAAAAAAAAAAGAGTCCCCTGATGAAGCCCGTTCCATAAAAACTGCAAAAGCCTTGGAGAGAAAATCAGGGGAATAGGCAGGAGGACAATATAGATTCATAAATGTTACCTCCTTCCCTGCGAGTATTCCTTTAACAATTATATACTGGCCCTGGCTGTCTTTAACACAATCAAGAGACCTAAATGCCAGCTTTTTACTGATCAAAATTGCTACGCCCCTACTGAAGGAAGAATATGAAGTAGCAATGACCTGCCCCACCCAGCTCTTTTGCAGTTTAGCATTATCTTTGTCCTCTAGGTGAGTCTCCTGGAGGAACGCAATAGAAACATTTTCCTTTTTCAAAAATGATAATACTGCCGTCCTCTTGGCAGGTTTTTGGAGGCCACGGATGTTCCAAGAACAGATCTTAATATTGTATAAATCAGACATGGCCATAAGACACTATATGCCATGAGGGCAGGATAAAAAAGTCAGAGCCGCCTACACCTACACTCATCCTGTATGTGCATCCCATGACCCACATTATCACATACATAGGACAGTTTCATTTAGCAGGAATAGAAAATGCCACACTGATACCCCACATAGATCTTAAACACCTGTCATGTCTTGAGCTAGACACATGAACTACACTGAACAAGCATAACAAAAGTACAACAGAAAAGAACAAACTGAGGGTCTTTCCCCAAATAGACAGGGACTGATCACCATACAGGCACCATTCAAACTCTCCAAGAGCGAACTGACAGCGTATGATAAATAGCGTGCAGAAGAGTTGTCCCAAAGTTATCATCCAGGCAGAGAGTCAATGAAAGCACGTACCTCCTCCGGGGTGGAAAACCTCTTTTTGGAGCCTCCGTGTATCACCTGTAGAGTAGTCGGGAACAGCATAGCATACGGCATCTCTCGCTCTCGCAACCGCTGTTTCACCGCATCGTATGCCTTGCGTTTCTTCATCACTGTTGAGGAGAAATCGCTGTAAAAAGAGATCCTTGATCTGTTGTAGGTTATGCCACCGTCCTGGCTTGCCCGGCGCGCCGCTTCCATAACCCTCTGTTTATCTCTGAATGTGTGGAATCGAAGCAGCAGCGACCTGGGTCTCCTATTCGGGTCCGGTTTCGGTGCGAGGGTGCGGTGGGCTCTCTCCAGCTTTATGCGGCTGACCTTTGTGGTCATCTTTAGGACGCAGGGTAGCCATGTCTCGAAAAACTCCACCGGCTGCCCAGTCTCCGTATCCTCCGCCAAGCCGACGACACGAATGTTTAGGCGCCTGCTGTAGTTCTCGGCCATGTCCAAACTCTCCGAGAGGGCGCTGACCTGCTTCTCCAGCTCCACAATCCTCGGTTCTTGAGCTACGTCGGAGTTTTCAACTGCTAGTAGCCTAGCCTCTGCTTCGTCTAGCCGCTTGCTAGTGGCCTGGAGCTCCGTATCGTGCTTGTGGATAGTCTCGGCCAGCGGGCTAAGTTTTTCATCAATAACTTTAACAATGTTGGAAGTCATTATGCTCAGAGCTTTAGCAAGGGCAGGGTCAAGCCCCTCTGTGGTATCTTCGGCTTGGTCGCCATCTTGTGTGTCGTCGCCGGGCTTGGACGAGACGTCTTTTTTGTCTTTATTTCCTCTGGTTCTTCCCATCTTGTCAAAAGACTGTGGCCAAAAGTTTTCCAAGGACATAACCTATTATGTTTATAACAAAGAAGCCTTATATCACCTGGTTGTTGTCAGGATAATAGGAAAATTAGCACCGAGTGGCACGGAGCTCTAGAAACAGCGTCTGCTCAGCTCACCACCATCACGTGACCCCTTTCTGGTGGGTTTTTGAAGAAGAGGGATCATTTTGTGGCTCTGGGGCCGTATTCACAAAGGATCTTAGGGTTAAAAGTAGCTCCTAACTGGTGAATTTAGGAGAAACTCCTAAAAATAATGGGCGTGTCAGTCTTCGTGAGGGTATAAAACTTGTTGTGGAATTAGTGCGGGATGCAATAACAATACAAATAAAAATAAATAAATTAATAAAAAATTGCGCCATCAAAAGATGAGGACGTGTTCGTCAATAGAAAGAAAGTACATTCCACCAACACGCAGATTGTTTTTGATGCAACATTTAACATTCTTGATGTTGTTGCAAAGTGTCCTGGGTCTACCCATGATTCACGTATTTTAATGGAGAGCGGTCTGAGGCAGCTTTTTGAGAGGCACCATGTACCAGCTGGGTGTCACTTGCTGGGTGACAGTGGCTATCCCTGCAAGACGTGGCTCCTGACACCCTATCTGAATCCACAACCAGGACCACAGTTAAAGTAGAACATGTAAGTGATTACGCAGATTACGCTTAGTCCAATGTGTAAAAAACATCGTATTGTCGTCTTTTATTTGTTGAATCCATATTTATTATTGTTTACTGTTTTCCTCCATATATGTTAGGGTACACAAAAATACACGAAATGTTGTGGAGAGAGGAATTGGGCAGATGAAACGTCGATTTCATGTCCTGCACGGCGAAATACGCCTCAGCCCAGAGAGGACAAGTACAGTGATCACTGTATATGTGGTCTGCACAAACCTGTCAAGCTGCATTGTTTTAACAATGCAAACATTGTTAAAACACAAACGACGACTCTTAACTACCGTAGTAAGGTAGACAACGAGCTACAACCGTATTTTCATCCAAACGAGCGCTCCTCCGGGCTGGACACATAACACTGGTCTCTGTGGTCAGCCGTCTGTGAGACGAGGGCGCAGGGACCGTCTGAGACCAGTGTTATGTGTCCAGCCCGGAGGATCGCTCGTTTGGATGGAAATACGGCTGTAGCTCATTGTGTTTTAATAATGTTTCGCTTATGAGTTATTGATCCGTGAAGTTTGACTCTGTGAATATATTTCCAACTTTACCGAACTTCATGCGTGTATTCTGCTAACTGCACTGTCCATAACTACTTGATAGGAATTCATTTCTAGCCTAGGCTATTTCCTTGATTTTCGGTGATTTAGTGGGCTTGTTTGTGGGATGTTGCGGATGAGTTTCACCGAGACTGCCTAGCTCTGAACAACCAATCACCGCACTGACCGTTTCTAAAGTCATGCACGAGAATCGACGTAATCCATAGCAACGGCGCGTCACTCTTAGTGATTTATCCTTAGTATGAGTAGGTCTCAGCGGCTTTGTGAATAACTATTAAGAAAAAACTCCTATGTAAAATGTTTTAGCGCGAGTTAGGAGCACTCCTAGCGGTAAGATAAAATGCTTTGTGAATACAGCCCCTGGAATCTTCTTACAGTGGCTGGCTTGTATCCACATAACTCTCTCTGCGATCTTCACCACTGATGCTGTGGTCAGGAGAACCTGGTATGGTCCCATCCACCTGGGGGATTTCCAACCTTTCCTCCTGCTGTCCTTCACTACAATCCAGTCCCCTGGCTTCAAGCTGTGCAGTTGACCTTTAACCTCCCTTGGTAAGGCTTCTTTGACTTGTGTGTGAATATCACAAAGCACAGAAGAAAAGTTTGCACAATAACGCAACATTTCATCCTCACACAAATCTGTACTGGGTAATTGCCTTCTTTGAGGCCCTATCCCTGTATTTAAGGGCTTACCTAATACAATCTCAAAAGGAATAAGTCAATATATACTCCTTATCCTTCTTCTCATATACATCGGAATCAGAGGAAGTGCTTTAGTCCATTGAAGACCTGTTTCGTTACAGCGCTTTGCTATTTTATTTTTCAGTGTACCATTTTCCCTTGCCACAACTCCGGCGCTCACTGGGTGATACGACCAATGTGTCCTCATATCAATTCCTAAATACTCAATTACCGCCTTTAAAGCAGTGTTATTGATGTGTCATCCATTATAACTGCCAACTTTTTGTGGAATTATATTACTTACCAAAACCTTGGAGTCAGAAAAGCTTTCATCCATTTACTAAAATTATTCACAAGGCATTCTACAAGGCAGTATGTTTTACCTTCACTCTATGTCAACTCATTAAAGTCCATCTGTAAATGGTCAAAAGGCATATCAAGTGGTGGGTGTGCACTTAAAACCATTTGTTGACCTCTGCCAATGTTGTGTGTAGCACACCAAGACATTTTTGGCAATAATTTTGAGCATAGGTTAATAAAAACCTTAGTAAACCAATACCTGTTTCCATCTGCCCTTTTGATGCATGATCTCGTCTGTGTATTAATTTGGCATAAACTGGATAAAGAAAATTAGGCAAACAAGTTTATTATCAGGCCCATACCAATTTCCATTTATAATGCTCACTTGTGATTTTCTCCACAAAGCCTCTTCTTCCTTTGTGGCTTTGCTCTGCAAATTCTGCAAATCAGCTGTTGGGTTTTCTCAATGATTTGTGATATAGAAGCAAGCTGTGGTGAAACAAGAGGTAATCTAGCTGCTCTCTTTGCTGCTGCATTTGCTTTAGCAATTCCCTGTAACTACGAGGCTACTTCAGTATATATCACACTGATTCAAATGTGGAGACTGTGCAATAGTTTAATTGAGATATTAAGTTGACTGTGTTAATTGTGTAATTAGTTTCATTGTTTAATTTGTCAAATTTCATTGATATTTTGTCAAGTTTGATTTTGTTAAAAGGGGAGGCAGTGCCAGTGTGGAGGCTTTTTGTTGAAACACACAACGAAATTATGATTATTTATATTTATTTTTATTTAATTTTTTATTTGTTGTAACAAGCAGAGAAGAAAATAAATCTGTCTTCCAATTCAGTGCATCTGTAACCTAATAGTTATTTTTGTGGTAGAAATATTGGTGTCGGTACTCGGTATTGGCAAGTACACAAATGAAAATACTTGTACTCGTACTCAGTTTGAAAAAATGGTATCGGTGCAACCCTAGTCTGTACACATCCTGAATTCCTCCATACCCATTTGCAGCTGCAGCAAACTATCTGGGGCATGTTGAACCAGCACCTGCTCTCCTCTGTCTCTCTGGAGCCTCAACTGACCATGTTATTGATACTGTCCCGAATTTCCTGCAGCATCTGGCTGTCATTGAGAGCATTGTCTGCTCCCACAGGAGTACTGGTCTTTGGCGGTGGGCTGCATGGCACAGGTGTTGCCACAGAAACTGCCGTTGGAGTATAAGAAGGTGGTGCCACTGAAGACATGGTGAAGTAAGGTGGTGCTGATGGTGACAAAGAGAAGTGCTGGTTACAAGGCTGTATTTGAAGGTGCTGAAACAGACAGACTTGGTCTGAAAGGAAGTGTGCTTGGGATTGGGGTCCCCTGTAGCTTTTGTTGAAGACAATGTGAGCCTGTTGGTGGAACCAACACCAAGTCTGCATCTGCAAATTTAACACACTGCATAGTTTGATTATATTTCACAAGCCCTGTCTGTGACTTCCTTTCCCTGTAATTTGCTAATTGTAACCATTCACCATATGCCTTCCATTCTGCCCTAAAGTGTGTATACTTTGTTTGACATTAGCTCATGCTTGTTCTATCATCTCTTTTTCTTCAAAAAAAATTCTTAAGCTCACTTAACTGTCTCACACTAAAACTACCCCCTATGGGGAACTCACATTTTACCCAGACACCCAATTGTTCACAACTCTGTGTCCCATATTTATTTATTTTTTTTTATCACATACTGCACATTTGAAGCTCTTTTATCCATCTTACAGTCAGGCCCTGGCACCGCTGGTGGCAGGAGGGTTACTCACAGGTGCATGCGTGAAAGGGTCTGAGGACATTGTTTGGGTGGTAAGGTGGTCGAGTTGACCAACTGGAGCCTAGTCCTTGTATGGAGTTCGTGACCTCCTGAAGCATGTTGTCGTATCTTCCCACGAGGATCCCCTGAGCATTGAAGGCATGATGCAGAGAGTTTGGGTTGGTTGGGTCCATGTTGGCCAAATTATTCTGTGATGGTTATAGTGGTGAACACGTGGACCCAAAAGTTGACGCCAAACAGGGAGCAGATTTGAAAGGTGAATTTATTGATCCATGGACTGTCTAAATATTTTAGTTTTCGTGTTTGTGTGTTTTATTGGACTATGTTTTATCATACAACAATTTGAATACCCTTAAGAATATTGCTTTGTCAAGGTTTTCTTCTTTGTATAATATTTCCCAATTTTGGTTTAGTAATTATTAAAAGCGTTCATTGACTCTTGGGTCCTTACTTGTCTGTACTTGAGGTTAATGTCCTGCTTTTCCTTCTTGTAGTCATTGTCAAAAACTGTAAACACTGATAGGTGGTCACTGATGTCACTGATCAGTAGTCCACTTATTGCATTGTTGTCTGTCACATTAGTAAATACATTGTTAATTATGGTTGAGATGTGATCCTGCTTGGTCTGGTGACTTTTAGATAAAGGCTTACCCCTAAATTCCGCCAGATCCATGTTTGTCCCCGATCCACCACAGCAGTGGAGCTGATTTCAATCTAATCTATGTGTATACTTTCAATTGCTCAGCTGCATTAACACTTATCTTTTGTTTGTTTGTTGCAGATATGGGGACTTGAGTTTTTTGACTTGGATTCGAATCGCACTTAAAGGGATATTCCGCTGTAAATTTAATCCATGGTCTAACACACCTTGACACCGAGTAAGACTCCCCCTCGAGAGGTCAAGTTTGCAGACCGCTAGCTTAGCTAGTTTTAGCAACCTCAGAAAAGACCGCACGATAACAATACACTGCTGCTTATGTCTCCAATTAGAAACCGCCATCAAAAAGCCACAATTAATGGTGAGAACAGCACCAAACTTCAGCAACAGTACATGTACAGTCCCAGCACACAGTACGAAGCATCAAACATCTGCTAGCTTTGCTGGATTTGTATTAAAAACACACCACAACTCACCCTCTCCTCCAGCAGCCTGCCTGTGTGGGGAAGCCTTGACGAGTCGATTACCGAGTGCAGTAGATTTCCGCAGCTCAAGGATGAAAATGTATGATTATTACTCCATGGAATGCTCAGTTCTTATTATCGAGAGCTGACAGGGAAAGTAACGGGAGTAATGGAATTACTCGGTGTCAAGGTGTGTTAGACCATGGATTAAACTTACACTGGAATATCCCTTTAAGTTGCACACTCAGTGACTTGAGACTTGACATGAGACTTGCCCTCAAAAGACTTGAGACTCGACTCGAGATTTGGGACTTGTGAACATTCTTTATTTTGTATTTTTTCGCGCATCAACATTAAGAAAATTATGAGCTGAACGTCATTCCCTCATGCATAACCTTATGCATCTGGTGCACATTAGGCGCGGCCACAGGTGACAACAACACTGTCAATGAGCATAACAACTGCTGCTGCTCTCGCATTTGTCATAAGCTTTGCCTCTAGGAACTACACACAAGGTGCAAATGTTTGTGGAATGAATACAAACAAATGCTGGATCAACCACATCATACTTTATCAAGTACATGAAAACATACCTGGATAGGTCAGTGACTTGGTAATGTGAAAGTTAACCTCAGCGCCTATGGATGCTTCGCAAACTAGCTCAGCGTCAACAGCATGCAAGGGGGTCAGAGGTCCGTTTCACAAAGCAGGTTTAGTGAAAACTCTGAGTTTATTAACCCTGAAATGAGGGAAACTCTGAGTTTTCCGTTTCACAAAGGGAGGTAACTCAAACCAGAGAAAGAGGAGTAACTCTAGCCTGTTTCACAGAGAGAGGTAACTTAAGCTCTCGGTCAGTTACCGTAGTAACAGACTCTATGAACCTAACCTGGTCGGGACCAGGTTTTTCTCAATGAACCTCGAGTTTCTCTCTGTCTCCGCCCTCTTTCAGCCACACACGCCATTTCATTTCCTCTTTCATTCATTCAGTCAGCAGGTGAGTTTTGGCGTAGCCTCGTTCTGCCATCTGTCAAAAATCATTAAAGAAATCAGAGTCAGTAGGCTGTATCAGAAGTCCATTAGGCTCAGGAGGAGGCGACTTTTTTCACGAACGTGGCATGTCCTTTTGACAACGATCCCGTGGATGAAGGTGCAGCATTACTGCGCAGAGAATTAAATATTCGTCGGGAGATGGTTATCAGACCGCGAATAGATGTTTTAGCATTTCCAGACAATTATCTTCTTGAGCGGTTCCGCTTCACATCACAGTCCATCATTTACCTACACAACCCAACCCGTCCTTACATTTGCAACATTACCAACCGTAGTCATGCTCTCACATCCCAGCAGATATTGTGAGTTGCACTGCGTTTCTTTGCAAATGGAAGTTTTTTGTACAATGTCGGAGAAAAGTGTGCCTGTCCTGAAACGGCTTTTACCATGTTTGTCGTTTTAAAAACCTGTCAGAGCCATCAATTAGGAGTTCCACAGGATTGCAGGTGAATGATGTAGGGATCTATTAAATTAATTTTAAATTATATTCTGTTAATGACATGAGCTGCAACCTCAGACTGGGATTCGTAATTTTCATTTCTTTTAGGATTTCCCAGTGTGATTGGCTGCATAGATGGCACACACATCCCCATCATGGCTCCCTCACATAATGAAGCCGATTATGTGAATAGGAAGTCCATTCACAGCATAAACGTGCAGGTACATGTAGATTGACTTCTATTTCAAAATGTGAAAGACTGCATCATAGTTCCAACATCTGTCATTCTCTGCACTGTCAAGATCACATGTGATGCTGCATACATCATTTCGAATGCGGAGGCCAAGTGCACTTCTCCCCCGCGGGATTGCACCTAAATGAAATTAATAAATAGGCTACCATTCAAGCAGTTTTCCCCTGTAATATTATTGTGATTGCAAAGGACTACATTTAAACTTAGCATTGACCCGAGCAGATGTTCTCCCACGCCGTCTCCCTCTCTTTTGCAGCTGCAGCAGTGTTGCACTTCTTTCTAAAAACATGTTGAAACTCGCCGTATGAGCGCATTAGGATTTCCAATTCGAGGTTGCTGAAACACGTAGCCCTCCGCTTCCTCGTTGCCATGGTGACTCGTCAAATCGGGGCTCCATTGATGCAGGCTTTTTTTAGTTGTGTCGCACACGCTTAACTCCAGGTGAAATTACTCCGAGTTGATTAAACTAAGTCAAATCCGCTTTTCTGGAACCGAAAACTCAGAGTTTTCTATCTCAGAGTAGATCAACTCAGAGTTTAGGATTAGACTCAGAGTTTGTTGAACCTGCTTTGTGAAACGGACCCCAGGTCACGCTAAGTTCAGAATATTTCTTCAATGATTGAACACTGAAAATGTTAAGCATGAGAAGGTTGTGCTATCCCACCAATAAGTAAATAACTGATAATTGATGCTCTATCATAACAAAGTAAACTGCAGTCAATCTTTACATTTCTAATTAGTTTCATTGTGAGTGACTTGAACCTGTGCTGTTACACACATTTAGCACAGTGTGCTACTTACATGTAAACCTAGAACTGATGGCAAGCAACAAATCTGAGAAAAGCATTGTTTTGATGGGTTCCATTCCAAAACATAAACATTTCTGTCAGGAATAAAAGTGTATTTATATTGCAAAGCGAAATACAGTTATTAATTTTAGAGGAAACCTTTCATTGTGTGTTTTTTTTCATATTACATTGCAATAGCCTGTTTAAATTGATCATATACCAAACAACTAATCAGTGCTGATGATATGCTGTGATGATAGATAAAACAGTGATGATTATACAGTACTTGCTTTGAATTCTTTAGATATAACTATGCAGTGTTCTAAGCATAATTAATTACATAAAACTAATAGCATTTTAAAATACGGGGCAGAGGTAATGTGTGGGTAGTTGATGACATGAAATGGCTTTTTTGAAACAATGGGATCCAATGGCTCCTGTTATCCAAACAGCAAAGGACTTGGGCATCTATCATTACAGCTAATGAATGCTGCCAATTAAGAGGTTGGTTCACACTTATCGCCAGAAATAGAAGTGCTGTGTATCTGCTCCGGAGGGCTCCGGAGCAGATACACAGCACAGCAGACCTGGTGGAGGTTAACACACAGACTAGAGTGCCGTGGCAGAGCCGTAACGCAGCAGACACGTATCTGGTGGAATCAATGGGTTACTAAATGCATACACATATAGTGTCATTAAGAGAAAGATTAAATAACACCAGCTTTATCCTTTAACCTATTGACACCTTAATGAATAATAAGATAGTAGGCCATTGTGTCCCCCTCAGTATATTTTTGGGTGTTATTCTAACATTTCTTTGGTTATTTGAACACTGTTTTGTGACTTATAGATCGCCTGCAAGCTCACTGCTCTTCTTTTGATGTACCAATTTTAGCAAGTTGGTGACAGTAGCCTTATAGGGAAATCATTCACAAGCCAGTGACAGTGTGAAGTAAATTATGTAAAGCACAGTAGTAACTGCTTATGGCTATGGTTATCTAAAACAATATCCTATTTGTTGCTTATAAGATAAATGTACAAATGCTTGAGTTAATAGCTTGCCAATGGATAGATGTAGCCGGTGGCCAAAACACTGCAGTCATGTCCATTTGTTTAGTAAAGCGGTCTTCACTATGTTTGCACCATTGACGTGAGTGCTTCCATAAGCATCTGGGCAATTATCTCTGCGGTGTGGTCATCTGGAAAATATGCCATTTGAAAGCATCTGCTTTGTAGGTTCCAATCCTCGTCCACATAGTGTATAGTGACAGTCATGTATGGTTTGGCCGTGCGACTAGACCACATATCAGCAGTGGTCGCGAAGTGCTTGATATTTCTGAGCTGCTCCTCCAACTTTACTCTTCACTCTGTGTAGAGCTGAGGAAGTGATGTTTGGGAAAAACACTTTTGCCCAGGAGGCATATACTCAGCATCTGTGACAGTCATTAGCCCTGTTTTTCAATTGTGCTTATAGGCATCATATCTTTAGCGATACAGTACGTAATTACGCTGGTTATGTCTTTGTATCACTTCGATTTCTTTTCATATGGGGTAATGGCTGAAAAAGAGGCAATTGTTGGTTGTCAAACTGACCAAACCAAACCAAAAAGTTTGACTAGTAGAAGTGATAGGACTAGGCTGTTGGCTACTTGAGGGGTGGCTGATGCTAGCATGATAGCATGAAAATGATCAATATCGTTTTATCGCCCAGCCCTAATCGAATCACAGCCAATCAGAATCAAATTGTATCAAATCATTCCATAATAAAAAGAAAAGTCTCTGAAATTATATTGAAGCCCATGTATCTAGATACGTAACAAATTGTCTAATAAGGCAGAGATTCACACCCCAAATCAGTATTGTCTTCTACTCACTGGCTGTGAGTAATAATCATGATTATGAATTTTGCAGTAGATACAGACAAAAATGTTTTTGACATTATGTGTATAATCTGTCTGACACAGTCAAGCCCAGGTGCCTCAATGGCAGTTAGGGGGTAGAAACATGAAATGATTACCTTAGCATGACTTTAGACCTCACAGAGTTGTAGCAGGAGAAAGTGTCTGACATTTGTGTCCTTGTCTTTTCTTGGTCGTGCAAGTGGGACCAGCATCTGATACTCTTGTTGCCTACATACTCCAGGTGAGTGTTATCATCTTGCTACCAGTGAAGTTAATGATCATAAATGATCAGACTTTGAAATCCACACATCTCCCAAATTTAGACTTAAGAGTGCACTGTGAACCGTGTCAGCGATGGACATGCTGTTTTTATTTATCCCTCACAAGCATGGATCCAATCAGAACAGAGGCGGTGTGCTCGCGTAACTCAACTCGTTAAAGTAACGCGAGAGTCTTGCGCTGAATTTTATATGAGATTTAGAGAGGTTGTGCAGAATTAGCAGCTAGGCTAAGCCTCAGTCAACAATTATTAACTTTAAAATCGGGCCATCGGCAGATTGATAGTGCATTTATATCGATGGAGGGCCGGCACATCGATGTATTCACGTCTCTGATGTTAATAACTGATTTCCGATTCATATCTGTGTATCTTCACACCCATAGTACTGACTGTGTGAATCAAAGACGGGCTGATATTCATTATCAGCAGATCTTGGCCTATCACAGATATATCAGGATTGGCATGTCTAATATGCACCAATATGAACCTTTTTTTTTGTTTTTTGATTTTTTGTTAAGAGATTATAATGCAGAAAAAAAGGATTCTTGGAGTGTTTTATTAAATTCCCAGTGAAGTTTACTGTTTCAGTGCACTCATGTAATTTTTGTCTGTAGAGTTTATGGTTAAACTGTAAAGTATCCTGCCTCTATTACATCTCTTTGTCATAAGTTTGATAACCATCATTGTAAATGATAATGACCGATATTGGAATCTTTTACTCCCTATTAACGTTATTGTCATCGGCCCCAAAAGTTGTGTATTGTTCAGGCTCCAGTGTTGATAATTGGACCCAGCCTATCCCTAACTTCCAGTTGATTCCAGAACTTCTGCGTGCACCTGTTCCTGTTCCTGACTGTAATATCTTATGTCACTCAGTCTGTGAAATTCATTCAAGTAAGCAGGCTGATAACATTTCAAACACTGACTCACTTTGTTCTCTTACTCAGCCTGGACAGCTCTGGCTGACTTTTACTCTGCATGAAACGAATCATGAGCTGTTACTGGAGTCATCTGAGGAAGGACTTAATGCATGCAGAGTAACAGATGGGTGCACTCAAACACCTGTGGCCTGGGGCTCACTTCTATGCGCATGCTTTACACATGGGCAAAAACTCACATACACCCACAAGCACACACACAACCTTGAACCTATGATGAATGTGCAGTCTTCTTGTCTTCTCTGTGCCGAAGAACACTGCAGGGCTTTTTCTCATCAAGGTGAAAGACACACACAGAACGAGTAAAAACAAACAACGGAGCCTCAAGGCACTTTTTATAGCTCAGCCCTGATGTGCACCATAAACTGAACAGTGATTATTGTGAAAAAACAAAGGGAGATAGGGAGAGAGAGAGAAAGAAATGGGGAGACAGAGAGAGAAAGTAAGCGGCCATGCGATTAAAATAGAAACACAAGGACAGCTGACACAAGACAGGGGAGAAAGAAGTGGTGACGGGTGCTCTTCTCGTAAATGAGAGGAGGAGGAGGAGGACTTGGTCATAGCAGATAATAGAAAGAGACAAGAACGGGAGGTGGAGGTGGAGAGTGAAAAATAAGAAGTGACAAAGAAGAAGGTTAAGGAAGTGATAGATGATGCTGTTGGAGTCCAAGAGAAGCTGACTCCGGGGATGTTAGGGCTTCATTTCCTGATTGCTGTTTATCTATGTCAGAAAAAAAACATTAGCTTGAGTTCAAGCATCCAGAACATGCTGCCATTTTGCCAGCCATTTATTTATCCGTTGTCCCTTATTTTACACAGAGGTAGAGCTGCACGGTATATTTGTTTGAGCATCGTCATCGCGATGTACGTGTGTGCAATAGTCACATGGCAGGGCCTGTGATGTAGGAGGCAAATGAACTCATCTAATAATTTCAAGGGTACCTGACGCACACTGCGCATGCAGACTCTGCATGCGCAGCGATCCACCAATCACATTAGTTCTTATTCAGTGTGCCGAAGCAGACGCGCCCCTGCACATGGAGTGAGTTGCTGGTAACAACATTGAAAAATGAGCAACGGATAGGGAAAATCGCTGAACACGAAGACGTTGGCCGTCTGAGGATTGGATGCTGTCGGATACTCTGATTGGCTGTTAGCTAGCTGTCATTGTTAGCTTATTGACCATTCTGATTGGCGGTTTGCTAGCGAATCGGCGTGGGGGAGGGGCGGAAGTGACGATGGTGCGCACTCCGGTCCGTCATTTCCTGTTTTCCTGTTTTGGATTACTACTCGCGCAGGCGCAGAAGGAACACGCTGCTGTGTAGCTGGCAGTGGTCGAGGCGGTGTGTTTCAATGCAACGTTTCTGCTGAACGGCTCAGACGAGAGGCAGCGGAGCGGTCGGATAAAGGCAGCTGGCCGTTGGTTTGAGTCCGGGCGCTGTGTGTGTGTGTGTGTGTGTGTGTGGGCCCTTTAACGTTAAAACTTGTTTAATTATTTTCTACTATTTACAAAACAAGGGGCTGTGGGCCACTCAGGAATCTGATGCAGAGCTGCTCTGATAATAATTATTATTTTTTTATTAAATAATTTTTGATAAAAAGAAAGATTTAGATTAAGATTTGCTGTAAAAGATTTCAGTTGTTGAATAAAAAGTTGAATAACCTGGTTATCACTCATTGTTAGTTACTTAATGTAATTATGAAGCTAGAATGTTCCATTTTAAGATGGAGAGCTCAAAAGGTTCAAAGGTTTGTTTATTGTCATTCAGTTCACGTTTGCACATGATAGAAGGCAAAGCACAATAAAAGCAAGCAAGAAAAGATAACAATAAGAATATCTCTAAAACACAGACAGAAGCCAGACTCGTAACATTCACAAAAAGAGGTAAGATCAGTGCAGGTTCATTGTCCACAAGATAGCAGCAGTGCAGCATAACATAAAGTGCTGTTCAGGTCATCTGATGAAAAGTCCTGTATTTTTCATATTGCAATATATATCGCAGGGTTAAAAAAAATTGCAATGTCAGTTTTTTCCAATATTGTGCAGCCCTACACAGAGGTGTTCTTTATTCTATATCCAAAGCTTATCTAGTGCATTTTCACCCTGTTTTTAGTTGTCTGTCCACTGCCTGCAGTTTTTTATTCAGCCTAATTTACATTGCAGGGATTTGGTAAGGCAAATTACCATAGCTGTTAACTGCTGATGCAATGCTCTGCAGAATAATTAACAACCTTTTTTTAGTAGTCTTGCAACCTTCCTTTGGGTCACAGCCCAGTCTCCAGCGTGAGAGAATATATATTGGTGTGAAGGACGGGAAGTCTTGCTGCTGCTGCTGCTGCTACTGCTGCATGATCACTTCCCTGCAGAGAAACAGAACACAATTAAAGCTGCAAGCAGCGATGAACGGGCCCTCGCAGTCCACGCGTGTCGGCGAGTACTGGCGTTGTGGTCTGCAGCAATTATGGCCTGCTGCGTACTGCGTACTGTGTGTTGCGTGCTGAAAGCATGGGCTGTTACTTACCCCTGATAAGCTGAAAGAGCTTAAAAAGGTGAACATTTTGATAGCTGAATGTTTGAAAAGGCTGAAAATATGAGAAGTAAGAGGGCTGAAAGAGCTTAAAAAGTGAACATTTGAGCTGAAAAGGCAGAAAGATGAATATTTAAAAAGGCTGAAAAAGGCAGAAAGGCTGAAAAGTTATAGGCTGAAAGAGCTCAGAAAGGTGACCATTTTGATAGCTGAATGTATGAAAAGCTTAAAAGGCAGAAAGATGAAAAGTGAAAGGATGAAAGACCTTAAAAAGGTGAACATTTTGATAGCTGAAAGGTTTCTCTTGCATACAGGTGAATGTATGAAAAAGCTGAAAAGGTAGAAAGATTAATATTTTAAAAGCTGAAAAAGCTGAAAAGTAAGAGGCTGAAAGGGCTTAAAAAGGTGAACAGTTTCTCTGGCTGCACATGTGCTGGAGCAGTACAAGAGCCAAGTTGAAAATGTCCCCATAAGAATGAATGGGAAAACGCCTCCCAAACTCCTGCAAGTTTTGAAAGAACTGTACGGGTTATCGCCAAAATATTCACACAGTGAGTAACAGCAGACATTGCTGAACTCTGTGATGTGTTTTTTATTTCTGTAGAGTGAAAAATGAAGTCGCCAGAGCGAGAGACAAGACAGATACCGTCTGCTCTCCTCCAGAAATGTAGGCTCAAAATTAACATGGCGGCTTATGGGGGAGTTGCTGGAGTGCTTGTCGCTCTAGGGCGTCTACAGCCAAACGTATGAGTCCTACATCTGAAATAAGACCATCAGCTGAAAGCCAACAAGATTTCCTACATTTCTATGTATCTTTTGTCTATGTGAAGTAAAAGATGTGGGATCCACATCAAGCTGAAGATAATTTTTTCTCCAGTTTTTCCAGCTGCTCTCCATTCTAGCGATGATGTCACGCACTCTAGCTCATGCAATACACACCCCTTAATATTAAATTAGACTGTCACCAGAGCGCCACCTAGGGGCAGATCGGTAAAACCTTCAACGGGTATCCTCAGAAGGGCATTGGCAACAACTGTACCAAGTTTCATTCCGACCAACCAATGTGGAGATATAAATTACTTCAATTGAAAGAGCGCCACCTAGTGGTCATCGCCCAAAAGATTACACAGAGCCTTAGGGTCTCATGTGGAAGTAACCCTTTAAGTTTCATGTCATTCGGACACACCAATGTGGAGAAATGCAACACTTCCTGTTTTGACTCAAATCTGCAGGAAGTTGTTATTTAATAACTTGAGTATTCTTTGGACTATCAAAATTCTTTTAATACATTTTTGTCAGGAGGCTCCACAGATGCTGTGTGCAAAGTTTCGTGTACATCCGTGAAATTCCCTGGGAGAAGTTCGAAAAAGTAGGTTTGCGACATTTCGCGGATTTGCGGAAATGGGCGTGGCCTATATCACGCGATTCAACACAATTCAGGGAACGTGTGGATATAAAGTTTTTGAATGTGCGACAAAGTATATGAAACTTATAAGCCAAAACTCACTTTCCTTGATTATAGCGCCACCTAGTGGTGGAAATTCAGGGAGACAATAGATTATCAAATTTTTCACCAGATGTTACTTATATTCCAAGTTTGGTGAGTTTTGGGGTATGTTTAGGCAGTGAAAAATTAGATCATTTTGGACAAAGAAAAAAAATAATCACTAGAAAAACAATAGGCCCTAATTATCTCTCCTTCACCTCTCCTGCCTGACAGTCACAGAGGAAACTGTCTGTCTCACTGGATGTGATCTCACTGATCTTGCATACTCAGGTTCAAAATGTCGCTGATGTCAGATCGTTTTTCTTTTGCTCTGCTAGTGATGGGGCCTAAGAGCAGTGTACTCGGTTCATCAAACTACAGAGAGATATATCTCAACAGCTACGGGTGAGATTACCTTAAACTTTGCTTTGTGCATTTATCGTTGTTCTTAGAGAATTTAGTCATTTTGGAAACTCCATGACCTTTCCTTTAGTGCTGCTGTCTCATTTTCCACCTCCCCTTCCATCCATCCATCCATCCATCCATCCATCCATCCATCCATCCATCCATCCATCCATCCATCCATCCAAGTTTACTTTTCTGGGTCTGCATTACAGTAGCAGCAGGCTAAACAAAGTAGGACAGGCTTCCTTCTCTCCAGTCTGTCTTCTTGCTCTTTTCGAGGTATACCACGTCCCTGATGAAGGCCACAAGCACAAACATTGCAATCTCGCAGTAAAGTTGTTCTCTATACTACTAGTGTTGCTGGAATGAGTGAGCGCTGGTTGGCCATTACAGCTGCTGTAACTTAAATCCATTTTACCCTCCTTCCTGGTCAAGACCCCATGATACTTGATCTCCCACATTTCGGGCAATAGCTCAGTCCCAACCCATCAACTTGATCAACTTGATTTTCTAAATATCTGCTTGTTCTGAAAAGATGGCAGCAACATGTTTTAAACAAGTGGGGACAGGGGCAGCAACAGACTGTGAAAGTTGTGGAATGCTCCAAAAACACCAGTTTGGAACATTCCAAAGGTAAACAGGTTCATTGCTAACAGGTGATAGTATCATGATTGGGTATGAAAGGAGCGTCCTCGAAAGGCCCAGTCGTTCATGAAGCACATGATTGCATAAAGGATAATACTACGTGGGCTCAGGAACACTGTAAAACCTTTATATTCTTTTTCATTCAACATAGCATCCCAACTTTTTTGATTCTGAGGTCTGGAACCAACCTAGGGCATTCATGTTTGTCACAGGATGAATGGTTGTTGCACTTGCTACTTGTACCTGTACATTTTTACAGTTATAGAGTGCTTTCATGTTCACCAGATATCCCTGGGGGTCAATCGTTTTGATGTTAATGAGCCCATGAAATTTCTCAAAGCAAGAATTTGCTAAATATTTAAAATGTTGCTCACTTCCCTCAACAATTTTGTACAGGGAGGTTGACCATTGTTGTCTCAGAGGGTTGTCAGCTTATTTAGACTTTTAGTATAGTGATGGCATGGACATAAAAACCTGTCAGGTCAGCTGGGGTTTACATAATCAAATTAATCTATGTGAAATAACTCTGCATTGCCTAAAAACAAACCTGCAGTGCAACTTGGTTGCATTCTACTGAGTTGTTGCACATTTATGTTCTCCTCAATCACCACTTCTCACCAATGCATCTGTTGTTGAGTCCAGGAATCTCTCTTTGCTGTTGTTCTAACAGAGAAATCAGTACATTCCAGCTGATGCCTTGGTTTTATCAGTCCAACAGGCAGATAGCATTTTAATAAGTGCTGATGTGCAGAGCTGCTTGTAGCTGCTTGCTGTAGCATATTCACAATAAGAAACTGATACAGTGCTCAGATCTCATTTGATATTTGTAGATTTGCATCTGTCTTGTAATGTGTTGATTCTGAATTATACAGAGTAAGCTGTAGCAAAATGTTGGTTAACACTGAGCTTGACTAGAAGCAGTGGGTGCCTCATATTGTGTTGGGTGTGTCTTAAATATTAACATTTCCTTGACTTAGTACAAGCATAGTTAGAAAATTGGGGAATCTCAACCCAATATGAACTGACAGAATTGTTGAAAATACTGTGACAAAAGCTGTCACCTCTGTTTGTTCATCTACTGTAGGCTCATCAAATACAGTTTGTTTTTGTTGTGTTCTGTGGGATGCTGAATGGATTGAGTCGTTTCCTCAAATACCAATCAAGTCATCTTTGTCTTACATCCCATCATTGTGTCATGTCCTCTATGCCATAACTGGCTTAGCTCAAGCTGTCATGGAGCCAATATTTTGAAAATTTAGAATGAGACCGACAACTTTCTGTTCCTGCGTCCTGCCTCCTGCCTCAGTCCAAAGACATAGAGATGCAGCTGCCTCTGTTGTGTTTATAATGCTGTTGAGTTTTACTCAACTACTTTTTTTCACCTTTGTTTTGCTGAATCTAAAATGAGAACAGTCCCTTTTTAAGGTAAACCCCCCTTTGTTGTATGTATTTATCTTAGTTATGCAACAAAGAAAGTTTAGTAAAAGTTTAACAGTGATGTATTGGTCTTCAACTGAGTAAATGTGTTATATTTATGTTCTTAAGTAGTCAATTTGTGGTAAGTAGTACATTTTCACTGTAAGCTTCAGGTTGAAAAAGGCTGTTGCTGAACTGAACAAAGCAACAGTGCGTTTTATTTTATTGTTTAGGAGGAAAAAAATGTATTTGTAAGAGAAAGAATGTGTTATTTTGTCTTTCAAAATTGATGTGGTCTGAATCAGTTCGGAAATCATCCAGAATAATAACCATGATAACAGATATTTATGTGGCATCATGTAGGGTTGTGGCTCAAGCTTATTGTTCTTTGTGTTTAAGAGTAGTGGTTATACAGGCAGCACATTACACAAAGGTCACAGATTAGATTCCTCCAGCAGCCAGTATACATGTCCATCAGCAGCCATGCTTCCTGTCTAAATGTCCTGAAACATGACACTGAACCCCGACCTGCTCCCTCATTGTAAGTCTCTATGGAAAAGCACATCAGCTATATGCCTTAAAATGAGAAATTTAAATTCCTCTGAAGCCTTCACTCTGTGGATGAGTCGGGACTCTGACCGGGCCTCCTGGGAAATTCATCCATGGCCCTTCATTGCAGCATCAGCTCTGAAGGCAGATCAGCATCAGCTAAGGTCACAGTGAGATAATGGTGAGGGTTAAGGCTCTTTCTGCAAGCTCAAGCAGGTTTTATCAGTCATACTCATTGAATTATTAATAAAAGAGGGACAGTGGAGGCCAGAGTCTCCTTCATCACTTAATAGACTGGGTGAGGGCTCACAGAGGACCCCATTAGAACTAATTACCATCAGAGATAAGGAGTTCAGATGTTAGGCCATGTTCTGTTCAGTTCTTCCTGGTTGGTTTTGTTCTGCTCTGCAAAGCCTTACCTTAGAGGTAGACTATATGAAGACGTAAAGCTTTCACCCTTTTTCCATTCAGTAGTGTTAAGAAAAGAGAAAATCATCTTGAGATACTGACACTATCTTCTCAAGTGTTGTAAAATGCTAAATCTATTATAGAATGAAAGCTGGAACCTGAACCACAGTACTGCTGTTATCAGGTTGTTCATCATAGGTGAAAATTGCATATTTCACTGTTATTACTCATTGAGGGATTAGCTGCTGGAAGATCTTAAGCAGGGTGTGATTTGGCTTTGGAATCAGACATTTTCTCTCAAACGATCATGCTCTTTTCATTTGAAATGAATGGCACTGTGGAAAATAGATTGAGATTCTGTTCAGGATTATAAAACAATCACTTAATCCAGCAGATGTAAAAGGTAATTTGCTTTACATATTCCCTCAGTAAATCCACAGCAGCATGTAGCTGAGTGATTGGTTTAGATAAGGTTGACCCTTTTTTGTCTTCATATGGTTAGGCTTCATGGGAGAATGAATGACACTGACTATGCTCATCTCTCCATCAGTATGTTTTTGTAAGTTTGAATCATATATGTTTTACTCAAAAGAATCACACTTTCACACATAAGTCACAACAGCTCCCGTCTTATCCAACAGTGTTGAATATTTTCTCTGTCTGTCCGTCAGGTTGAACATCCTGCTGCACGGCATGACGCCTCTCTATTTCCACATGGTCAACGTGTGTTTGCACTGCGCCGTAACCTGCCTGCTCATGCACACGTGTGAACGCTGTGTGTTTGAAGACTGGCGCCTGGCCTTTGTCACGGCACTGCTCTTCGCTGTGCACCCCGTCCACACCGAGGCCGTGAGTACATGACACACAGACTGTCACAAACTGACACAGAGAATTTAAAAAAAATCACCTTTCACAAAATGTTCCATCTCACTGAAATAGCTACTGGAGTGCTGACCTTTCCCTCCTTGCTACTGCCACCCCCTGCTGCTGCAGAGTACCTAAATTGTCAGTTAATGTACCCATAATGCTTTGGGTGTTGTAAACAGAAAGTATAACGTCTCCATGGATTCATAAAGTTCACTGTGGGCTACAACTTGATCCCCATGTTTTGTATCCCATAATTTGTTGACATCTTGACAGATTGGGCATACTTTTATTGGTGCCAGTCAGCTACTAGCAGTTCCTGTGTGCAGTGCATCCAGACAACCGTCACATGATGACTTAAACCTGGTGATTCTCAAGCAAGTTCTGAGGGAGTGTTTTTTTCTATGCTTTAAGCCCATTACTATGGCCATATGTGCAATATTTTCTTTTAAATACTGTTATCTTCAGATAATGAAGACCATTTTTTTGTGATGACAGAGAAATTAACCGAGAAACAAAAAGGTTGTTCCCTCTTATTACTTACAGACTAACGTTTATCAGATCGGCAGTGCCATGCAAGCATTCATACATATCATCTTGAAAAGTGCAGCAGCTGATTTAGGATGAAAATGTTAGATCAAGGATTACCCTTTATTGATCAATGCATCAGACTGTACTTCAATCTCACTGTTTTTTATCCATACTTTATTTGCCTACACCATTCAAACGCCCATTACTGTGGGTAGTTTCTTTGTCCCTGTGCTAACGAGAGGTCTTAGCCTGGACAGTAACGTATGTTCTCTGAGTTGATTACTGTATGTAAGACTGGTGTTTTTAATCTGCTCTGAGTCTGCACAGAATGGACGTTAAAGCATTTTAGCTTACAGTGTTATTATATCTGTCACAGACTTACAGACATAATTTAACTAAAAACTTTAGGAAGCTGCTCCCCATAAGTGTTAAAAGTCTGTGTGGATAAAAGCACTACATTATAATGTTAATATTACACCTATCTCTTACAGTAGGTATAATGTAAATACGATCATATCAAATCGATAGGTACAACATTCAAATAGCAAAAGATAATTAAAAGTTCATATTGTTTGCTTTGAAACTCTCAAACCCAGCCCACAGCTGTGTGTGTATGTCATGGCCCACTGTTATGAATTGTCATAAATCGACTTCACTTTTCTCAGTTGGTCCCAAAGATTTCAAAGATCGAAAAAGTCACCAGGAGTCTTCAAGGCTGGGTGCAGTAGGACTTTATTTGCCAGCAAAAAAAGAATGAGATCAGACACAGACAACATCCGTGAAAAAGACAAACTGACCCAAGGTTCAAAGCATTGAGCATCATCTTTTAAACACACAAAACTGGGAGTGTCTTCTCAGGCGTCATGGCTTCAACCAATCCCTATTCTTCTTTATTTCTGCTGACGCTGCATTTTTTCTTTGTTTTTGTTTACATCCGCCATGCTTTCACACTCAGCGTGCTGACATTTGGCCAATCAGATGTATGCATGCACACCGTTTAGCCAATCAGATGACGCCCAGCTCTGCTCACGTTCCTGCATGAGGATTAGTAGCCAGAGTAAACAGGATGGTGGAGGCAGGAGAGCAGAGCGGTGAAACTGCCGACGAAACGCTTGTGGCAAAAAGAAATAGCAGCTCCGCGGTTTGGAGATACTTTGGACTCAAGCCAGAAGACAATTTACAGACTCAGGTACTGTGCAGGACCTGCAGAACAGTTGTAGCAACGTCCAGAGGTAACACCACCAACCTCCATCACCACCTGCTGCACTACCATAAAGTAAGCAGTCAAGTAATGCCATCATCACTGTAGCAACAGTCGATTGCTCAAGAGTTTTGTGAGCGCGACTCCATATTGTCATCAGCTATTAAGTGTTTAAGAGTACCTAAAAGCAGGGAATCTATTAATGCAGAAAAACCCGAAAGACACAGGAACTGTATGCAAACTTAAATATTTTGCTCATATCGTGCAGGCCTACTTTGCACTGTATTTTTGTACATAATGAAAGTGTTACATATTTGGTTATATGATTTAATTCTTGGATTTGTGGCTATGAAACGTTACTTAATGAAAGTTATTAAATTAAATTACTAGAGGTTGTAGGTTCGGCATTGGAGCCCAAGGCGTGTGAATAACCAGACACAGCAGGTATGATTTAACAAAAATCTGTATTTTTCAAATACCCAACAAATATTCACAACAAAAATAACCCCACCATTCACAAAATAAGTTTGGTATTTTTTTCCCCCCCTTTTGTCCCAGTTTAGTCCGTATAATCCCGTTTGTGGTCCGATCTGCTTGTCCTACCACTCCAGCTCCACTCCTGTTAAGTCCAAGTCAGCTCGCCATCAAATGTTCATTCACTCCAGCTCCACTCCTGTTAAGTCCAAGTCAGCTCGCCATCAAATGTTCATTCACTCCAGGCATCACAAAAACCTGACCTATATGGAAAAGGTCATAAAACGGAAATTAACGTTCAATATATTAATACATAAACTAATATTGATTTACTTAACGAAAATCAAATGAAAATCAATATTAGCTTCTGGTTGGTGGTACAATCCTAGAAGTGCGATTTCAACCCGTAATTTAACCAAACAAAAGGCTGAGAAAATAAACAAACAATTTTAATACACGTGTGGTTTGTTTCCACCTCACCGTCACACACACACACACACACACACACACACCCACACCGGCACAGCATTGGCAGTAATCACAGCACCCGCAGTCATATCACATCATCAGTCACACTAACCTAGCGATCTTCGTTACAAAGCTGTTTGTATTATGCGGTTTCAGCTCAATAAGATGTAACTCACCGCTGGAAATAAAGTTTGCGTACTTATTCACCCGCTTCTCTTTTAAACAATTTCGCGCACCTCAGCTGAGCGCTCCTAGCGTGTGTGTCCTCTGCTTTGCCGGCGGAAAGGGGAAGTGACCTCACTCAATCGATATTTATCTACTTGGGCCATTTATTTATTATCTTTATTATTAAATCATTTAGGTATAGACCCTGGTTACAGCTACATGTTCACACTGCACATCATCTGATTACAGCAGCTTTAATCAGTAGATGCATGTTTCAGTCAGATGGTCCCAAGTAGTATGTTTCATCAACTCTTTCACACTTATTACCCTTCATTTCTTACTTTTATCACCTTATCACTATTTACTAACTGTGGTTATTTTATACTGACCACTACCTACTTACTAAGGTTATTTGATATTACAGAATCTAGTGAAGTTGTTTTCTCATGATAAATTATCTCCTTATCTCAGGAAAACATTTGTTATTTAGTGATAATGACATAAATAACTTAGAAAACAAACACAATCTAACTTGTTATCATTATAAAACAGAGGAAACAATATGCTCGACCCGTTCCTGTTTAGGGCAACTATATTAATGAATGTTTATTTGCAATTGGACATCACAGATAATGGTCATCCAGTGTTGATAGTTCCTGAACAACTGTCACTTTCCTTCTTTGAAGACATGTAGGCCAGGCAAAAGGACTGACTAAATGACTGACTAAAATGCTCATTCTACACATAAATTAAGTATTTTGACAGTAGCTGTCTGGGTCATGGGACGCACTGAAGATCAGACACAGACAACATCCGTGAAAAAGACAAACTGACCCAAGGTTCAAAGCATTGAGCATCATCTTTTAAACACACAAAACTGGGAGTGTCTTCTCAGGCGTCATGGCTTCAACCAATCCCTATTCTTCTTTATTTCTGCTGACGCTGCATTTTTTCTATGGAAAATCCCCATTCTACCTTCTGTGCCTGTGCAAAGCTTTGGCGTACGTGCAGAACTGCACACACACCCCCCCCCCCGTGACTGTGAGGAGTTATCATTGAAAAAGCAAAAATGCCTCCCTAACTTCTTTACCAGACGTTGCCATGTTTGTCAATCTGAGATCAGTCTCAAACCAGCTTGTAAAATGTGTCCACTAGAGCTGCACCACAATAGACGTCACATATACAGAACTGGACATCAAAATCACAGTTTACAAATTTCATAGAGGAAGACTGTACAGGCTGAGGCATTGCCAAGTGGCAGATAGTAGGAGATAGTATATGATATATAGTGCATTCAGAATGTATTCAGACCACTTCACTTTTTTAGCATTTTGTTATATCTTATGCTAAAATTATTGATTAACTTAAAAATATTTTTTTCGCCTCATCAACCTATACTCAATACACCATAATGACAAAGTGGACACAGAATTTTAGACATTTTTCACAAATGTATTAAAAGGGAAAAACTGAAATATCACATTTGACAAAAACATTCAGACCCTTTACTCAGCACTTAGTTGAGGCACCTTTGGCAGCGATTACTGTCGGGGTTGAGGTTTTTGTTGGACCCAAAATGCAGAGACTGCAGACAGATGTGCAGTCCAAAAAGTGTTTGTTTACTACCACACAAACTGTGGCAGGGAGTGCTCATTGTTTATTGAACAATGGAAAAATAATAAGGTGAACGCGGAGAGCAGGCAGGCAGAGGACGGTGTGGTCAGGAGACAGCGGAGAGAGACACTGGAGAGGTCTGTTCGTGGAAGAAGGAAAAAACACAAGAATGGGCTGCTGTCTGATACCCAAAAGGACTGTAGCAAAACTAGTAGCAAAAAACATGAAGAGCTAGAATGGCTTTTCCGGTGAAATAATTTTTGCTCGGAATTTCATACCTTGGTTCCAGTGTTTGTAGCATTTGGCAAAAACCTTCATTTTCAAACCCGGCAATGGACTTTGTAATTCTGGCAGCCCTCTGGGGTGAGTAAGGAAGCTTTGCTTTAAACATTGCTGTTGGGACCCACAGATGAGATCGTTCATTGTGGATTTCAAAATGGACTGTGAACTGAACTCAGTTTCCCAGAATTCTTCACACCTAGGTGCAAATTCAGCTTTGAGCTACTATTGGTCATTGCCTGCCCTAAACATTTCTTCTGTATTCCTCTGGGCCTAAAAGCTGCTGAGCGTTGCCAGCTTCATTCCCAGCAGGCCCAAAGAACTTCTCCTCACAGCAGCAATGCTAGGTCCTGCTAGTATTCCAGCGTAGTTAGCGCCAGCAGCTGCAATGCAAAGCTTACCAGCTAACTACACAATCCAAGGAACATGAAGCAATTTAGAACCTAGCTGCTATCTCTGCAAAGGAATGGAGCGACTGGTACCCTCCATCTGCTTTCTTTCATCAGACCTTGTACAGCAAGAACAGCATTCAACATTGGGATTACAACCTTCTCCTGCTTGGCTCATCAGCCAAGGAACCACCAGCACCTTTTCTTCAAAGGCTGGTAACGTTGCACTGGGTCTAGATAGCATACAGCATAGCATAGCATGGCTAAGCACAGGACTTTTTACTCTGGTTGATGCTCAAAATATGTTCAAGCTATGTGTTTGTTCACTGTCTTGGTGTTATTGTGATCTCAGGTCAGGTTATTGGTAGTGTGCTTTGCTACACGGCTAATTTTGATGTTAGTTGAACGAAGGTTCACACAGACTCAGTGCCTTTGTATGCAACTAACCATCTTCTCTAACTTGGCATCATGTCACACGCACACACACTCCTTCAGCCTGGACCATATCACACCCACATGTGATATCAGTGAGCACATGATGTGAGCACCACCATTGTTTCTTTGTTCTCTTCTATCAATGAAACAAGTGGGGATCCACCATCTTGGACCTGAGTCCAACCCATCGATCAGCCATCGTGTAGTCCCTTTTGATCAGTTATTTTGTTTATAGTCATGCTTTGTCCATGTCATGTGGCGTGGTACTTTGAACCCTAGCAACCATTTTGCTTTTGTTCTTTCAGACACACGCAAGCACGCACACACGCACGCACGCACACTCACACACACACACCTGTATATTGTACATGTTAGTTAGTGTTTCATCTTTATGTTAAATAAAAGACGTTTGAACCTTCATGCTGTCTGTTTGATATTGTACAGGAGTGATGTTGCCAACCTCTACTCTGTCATGGACTCCAAAACCCTTTGACCATTACTAGCTGTTATGGTCATTTTGGTTGTAGTTATAAGGTTAATTATTAATCAGAGTTACAAACTGACAGTTTTGTACCTTTTTATGAGACTGATTTAGTGAATTGGCAATTTTTTTCTCTACTTCAAGGGTGGTGCCCCGAGGTGATCTAAAGGAAATTGGACCTTATTATTTATCAGAATTAATGATTATCCTATTAAACGTGGCATGGGCAACTCTTAACCTAACTTTCTGCACATTGCTGTCTGCCATTATCCCGCTGTAAACCTCCTCTTCTTTGGCCAGTAAACTTCTGTTCAAGTTTCCCTCATTCATGTGATAAGTGCCACCGAAGGAGCCACGAAGTAGTAAGGCTGGGGAGTCAAATTGGCGGGGAAATCTGTTTACAGAAGGACAACAATATATCGTTGATCGTTATTTTTGTCCCACCCCTAAGGAGTGACCTAACGTGTTACCGTCATATAGTGTTCTCCTTTCAATGAAGGGCTGAGAAATGAGAGCTGTTGTCTGTCTATCTTCTGCCCTTCATGGCAGCATTTGTCCACCCTGCAAAAGTAGCTCTGAGGAAGAGAGCGGATCCTTTGGGATCAGTACAGAATCACATTATAATTTCATTCTCTCCTGCTGTCTCCTCTGTACCAGTCTAATTCAGCTCTCCCACACATCTTGCCATTTAGAACCCCTGCTCTACTTTCCAAGTGTTTCCCCAAAGGGAAGCGTTTCCCTTTGGGGAAAGCGTTTTGGAAGTTTCCCCAAAACTTGCCTCACCACCTTTTGGAGCCAGGTGAGGCAAGTTTTGCAAGTTTTGTAATCTATGCAAAAAAGCAGAGCAGATTATTATTCCTCTCCCTTGCTTCAACAGGTGAGGTGACAATAAGAGCTCAGATGTTCACTACACAAGAGCTGTAGTGAAATTAGAATGGAGATGAGCATAAGGGGGACGGGGGGTTGAGTATGGATGGAGCAGAGGAATATGTGCAGCATGGAGAAATAGTTGAGCGAAGAAAGAGAAATGCATGAGAAATGGTGGAGGAGAGCGATGAAAGGAAGGAGAGAAGCATACGGGAGAGAGGGACTGAGCAAGGCAGAGATGAATGGAGAGCAGCAGGGTTGTAACAGGACAAGCCTCCTGCCAGGGCGCTTCCCTGACTCCCTGCACAGGGAGAAGCAGAGACGAGAAGAGAAGCGAGGAGAGGAGAGGAGAGGAGAGGAGAGAGCAAAGGGAAGGTTCAGAGGACAGGGAGTGAAAGTGAGCTGGCAGCGAGGGAAGCAAGACGACAAGACAGGAGAAAATATTGAGAGAAGGAAGCGTGAAGGAGTAAGAAATGAGGTCTCAAAGTCTCCAGGCCGGTGCACGCAAGAGTTGATTTCCCTGCTCATCTCCCAGCATGCAAGTCTGCTGTGCCAGAACAGTAAGAAACAATTGGACTGGATGTGACTGAGAGAGAAGCAAAGAGCTGACTCCTGGCTCTGTGCACCCTCCAACCTCTAAAAGTCATGTTGCTTTACATTCAAAAGCATTTTATTGAATCTGAATCAAGTTTAGAATCTTTTTAAATTGTCATAGTATTCAACATTTTTGTCTAGGTTATAAATATCTCAACTGAAACTCAAATAATCATTTGAGATCTGTAATCAGCTTTTGTGAAGATACAGCACATGTAAATGTGACTGCAGATCCATGCAGAGGAGTGTAATTAATGTAGGTCAGCTTTCTTGAGACCAAGCTGATTAGTTATGCTAACTTTCTGGCAGGATGGGGTTTGAAACAGGAAAGTCAAAGTGCATTACAGGTGAAAGAAACCACCAAAACATCCTATAGTGTTCATAGTAGACCTGTAATGATTAGTAGATACATGGATCAATCTATTGACAGAAAATTAAGCGGCAACTGCTTTGGTAAAGGTTTAGTTGTTTAAAATGGCAATGAAGAAATTTTTGTTTTAACTTATTAAACTGTCAGTTTTCTGCTTCAACACATTATTGTTAATTAAATGTTGTTTGCACAATATAATAGATATGTAATAATGAAACCATCTGTGGGCTTTCGGTCCCATATATAAAGGGACATATTTCTAACTATCCGGTTTCAGACTAAAGGACCGTGGAAAATGTGCAGTCTGTAACTATTCAGTGTTACACAGCGGTGGACTAAGTTACATGTTAGCAGCTAACTACTTTGCACATTAGGTCACTCCAAGTCCTCGGTGATCTCATATGATTTTCAAATCAAGCTCTAAACATGACCTGTAGTGTTTTCTTACCTGGTCACTAGGAAATGAGCCATGTCAGCATCTGTTTTCAGTCCCAGTTCAAGTTGAAGCTGCCTCCATGAGTCGAACCGATGTTTATTCTGGTGCCGGCCCGGTTTTGGTCGTAATTTGGTTTCAACTCTCGACTTGTCGCTGATAAAACCTTTGTTTTCTTCTTAGTATGACTTTTTAGTGGACTTTGTGTGGTGGTGGGCCGTTTTCTGGCCATAGCAGAATCCATTACTACACAAACACTAGTTTGGCTCCACCGTGCTTGTCTTCTTCCTGTATCCAAGCTGTTGAGGACGCGTATTCAGCATCATCTGATGTCATGTCCGCAGGACTGCGCAAGAAATTCGGGCCCTGAATTGCAGTACATTATGCAGCACACAGCCTGTTCAAGGCAACGGAGAGATACGTGGGTGGGCTCATTCTTTTTGGTTTTTAACGCTTCATCACGCATTAGCATTTAAAAACTTAAAATGCATGTTTATTTTTTCACAAATCCTGCCTCGAGTCCCTTTAAACATCAGGCTCAGACGTAAAGAGTGACACAGTCCTTAACAGGCTAAACTGCCAATCCAGTTGGGACCTTTGTAGACAAAAAGTGCAAACTAACAACAAAAACACTCTATATGAATAAAAGCAGATGTCTCAACAGGCCGTATGCAAATCCGTAGCTAGTCTGTGGAAATGCCAGCTTTTCAGCGGTGCTAAATGGCTGCATCTCTTTAACGATGTATCTAACGATGCTTTCTATGAGTGCGCACCATTTTGCACTGTCCCGTTTGCATTTTGTTTGCAGATTAAACGCCTCACTGATTGTTGGCTGTCGGGGCGACAGACGGCCCCTCTGTAGTTTGGTTGTAATTTTTTTTCCCAGCTGGGAAAACTGCATCGGATGATTATGCTTGAGGTGAAGATGCATGTTTGTTGTGTTGCCACTTTTAGTTGCTACTGTTTTTACCACAATTGCGACATACTGGCTTGTTCAGGTCAGCTGGTTCACCACGGTCATTTGCTTTCAATCCGAAGTGCTCCCACACTGCAGCTGTCATGTTCGGCTTTGACACCAATTCCATGTTTGTTGTTATTCCTCCAAATCTCAGCTAGTGTTACCTCTGGCTCGCTGCTCCTCACGGGGCACTCATGCTGCACCCTGAGGTGCAGGTGCAGGTGCAGGTGCAGGCCCCGCCTCCCCACACAGAGACGGAGTGACTGACAGGAGGCTTCACGTGAGAGACACGAGGAAAACAAATAAGGATGCAAATGGAAATGATCAAGGCCGGCAAAATTATCGAGCTCATTTTAATTTATCGTACGATTTACTGATTATCGTGACAGGCCTAGTCCTAGTTTTGGAGAGCCGGTACTTGACAGATCCGCTGTGAAGTTAGTTTTAAGTTGGATAAGTTTAAGACGTTCAATCTGAATCCAGCAGCATCTTCTTAATCATTTTCACCCATCATTTATGGACCATCATTAAATTATACATTAATGAACAATTATGATAAAAATGATATTCAGTTGGTCTCATGTAGCTCACCTATTTTTATTGCTACTGTTGACTTAATTTATTTTATATGAATACAAGTATACTACAGACATGTATACTTTTAGTCTTTTTAGTCATTTGGAACAGTGTTGCAAATCAACTCAGCGTGAACCCCAACAGAACCAGGATTAGTGTGTTCAATTTGGCGGGCCTGGCAGTCAGTCAGTCTGTCCGTAGCCACTGAATGGGACTCCTGTTTCAGAGCTGAAAAGCCTCCATTCATCCATACCTCCTCTCCTCTTTCAGCTGATAGCATGCTGGCCATGTGTGGATCCCATCAGCCATATGTGCTGTGTTTGCCTGAGCCCAGACACACACACACACACACACACACACACACACACACACACACACACACACAAAATAAAACTGTCTTTGGGTGTTTGGTCAATGAAGGCTAGGACAGACAGAGCCGACAGGCAACTGGAAATAAACAACTCTTTTTAGAATGCGCCCGGGGTGACAGTCTGCCTGGAAAAAGTCTCACAAGCTCAGTATGTATGTGTTTGGGTGTGTTTAAGCAAGCTGCACTTTTACACATCCTCTCCCCCTGTCCCTTGGATACAGAAAGGCATCTGCAGCTGAGCTCAGATTCCTGTAGAATTATGTAATAGGTCTGAATTAGAGAGAGAGACAGAGCGAGAGAGAGAGAGACAGAGAGAGAGACAGAGAGAGAGAGAGAGAGAGAGAGAGACATGGAGAGTGAGACAAATAGGTATGTTTCTTTCATCCCTGCTCCTCTCTTTGTCACGCGGGTTGTATCCACACAGAGCCTTTTATTACACAAATAATCTGACTAACAGCTAAATTACAAATAAAAGGCTTCCTGTAAACACATCAGATTAAAGGGGGATTCCAGCAAACATTTTATTGTGCTTTTATAAAGTTAGGAAGCAGCAAGAGACATATAAAACCCTAAGTCCCCAGTGAGATAAATACCAAAAACACTTGTCAGTCCCAGCCTGCGTGGTAACATGTCACACCACATTCAGTTCAAACACCCCTGTTTGTAACAAAGGCTATGTTTAAAAGTTATATTTAAAAAAAAAACATTTTAGATATACCTTAGGAATGATGCAGTTGCAGCTCCAAATCTCTAGCAAACCAAGCAAAACATCTGAACATTACCTCTGCCAACTTTTATGCTAAAAAAGTGAATCAGAGCAAAATTTGAGAGGTTTTAGTACAGAGTACATCTCCAAATGTGCCATTTTGGCACCACCTGTGCCTTTTAACATTTCTCAGATATACATTTCACTTACATGTTACCAAGTTGGGCTCTGCTTGGCTCCAGTGTGTAAGATAAAGTGGCATCTAGCTATGAAGTTGCAGATTGCAACCTACTTACCCCTCGTTCCCCCCTTACGATGGCTGCTAAATTGGTGAAAGTGCCTCTCTCCAGTGCTTGGTTTGTCTGTCCTGGGCTACGGTAGAAACATGACAGTGCAATATGGCTAGGGTTTGGCATCGAGTATCGATTGGAACCGGGACTAACATTTCGATTCTCCCAGAATCGTTCAATTTTTTAAATTTCGATTCCTAGTTTCAATATCCAGTGTGCCGACCGGAAGAAGAAGCCGCCAAACACCAGCGAAGAAGAGTGCACAGGAAGTGTGTGCGCAGCCATGGATAGTGCGCAGCGGCGATCTAAAGTGTGGCTTTACTTTAGTAAAAACAATGACCACCAGTTGGCTCAGTGCAACATGTGCAACAAGTTTCTATCATCCAAAGGAGGGTGCACGACTAACATGATGAAACACCTCTGGGTTCAACATGTTATAGAACTAACAGAGTCTTTGACATGCTGCGCCGGCCTTCCTCCGCTGCCTCTTCCTCCAGCTCCGAGTCCGACCCTCAGCGTAGTAGCACCGCACTGCAGTCACAATCGGGTAAGTAAAACAATACAATGTGCTTATGCCAACATTGAGGCAGATAACAAGTTATACTTGACCTAAAACGAAGGGTCAACTCAAATGCAAATACCCAGCTAACGTTAGCCCATGTATTTTTTCATAGACAAACGACCCGAAATTACAAACGTTAGCCAGGCAACTCCGTTCACCATAGCGTCCAAAGGGAAGATGTCAGTGCAACAAATTGAAGAGTGCCACAGAAAGGTTACAGCATATATTGTGAAAAGGTTGCATCGCTTTTCAGATGTGGAATCATCAACATTTAGGTTAGTTAAAGGAAAATGCCACCGTTTTCCATTCTGAACTATGTTCTTCTCTGATGTTAGACGAGTTGACACATACCTCTCTAGCCTTCGTGCGTGCACTCAATCGCTCAATCATAGTTCAGTATGGAAAAACGGTGGCATTCCCTTTTAAGCAATAACGATAGAGCTAAGCTAATAATAGTCCGCCCTGAGCTAACGTTACAGTAGTGACATTATATGTTTGTTTATGTTTGCAGGGACATGGTGAAAACCATCAACCCCAAGTACACACCACCTACCAGGGACAGCTTAGCAAAGAAGGAATTACAGAGCTCAGTGACGTCTGCTCTGTTGCACTCGCATGTGATGGCTGGAGTAGCATCACACAGGACCATTACCTTACCATCACAGCACACTATATAGTGGAGGGCAAAATGCAGCAAAAAGTGCTAAAAACAAAAGCTGTGTACAAAGCTCAGACCGGTTGTGTTGTGACAGAGGAAATCAGTGATGTTCTGTCAGAGTTTGGCATTTCTGACAAAATTGTAGCAATCACTGTTCATAATGCTGCCAATATGGATGTGGCCATTAAGCGCCTGCAATTTGTGAAACTGTGCTGCTTTGCCCACACACTTAATCTAGCAAGAACTTCTATGTAAGAAACACGCAGTTCACTTTATGTAGCCGTTGTGCACTGTATATGACATTAACGTAGTAGTACTACAGTATTTGGCTACTTATTTGAAGTAAAACTATTGCTTGTATGTTCTTGTTTCTATCAGAGCTGCCCCGACACTCACTCATTCTTGATGTGAGAACACGCTGGAATTCTCTTTACCTAATGCTGGAGAGATTCACAGAGCAGTACCCTGCAATTCAAGCAGCCAGCCTGGATCAACGGCTGAGAAAGAATATGGAAAGGGACAGGTAGAAATAGATAGACTAGATGGATAAGATATTTGATCCTGGTGTATTAAGCTTAGACACAAAAAATACCAATACACAGAAAATATGAATTCAAAGAACAGTATAAGAGTGAATGCACTGCATCAGTGAATTGATTGTCTTGACTTACTACAAAGAGCTGTCATTAAGAGACTATGTGCTAATGTAGGGAGTGCATATGTTAGGTGTTTTGTTAAGAAAAGAAAGAGAACATTTCTAACACTGATCTATGTGTTCTGTATTCTTTTTCATACAGGCTTGCTCGGCTGACTGAGGAGGATTTTTTCGGAGAGCAGAAGACTTCATCAATCTCATGAAAGTTCTCTACACGTCCACACTCTGCGTGTCTTCAGAAAAGAGCCCCACATGCGGACAGATACTACCCATTCTCCAAAAGCTCAAGGCACATCTGACTGTGAAAGAGGGAGACATAGTGTTTGTATCCAACCTTAAAAAACAGGTTTGGGCAAACCTATCCAAGCGCTACCAGGTAAGTGACTGGGGCAGGCAGCTGGAAAGAAATTGATGAAGAATAGAAATATCTTTATTCCTGTGGCTTGATCAAACATTAAAGAATATGTGTTTTGCAGAATGATGAGATCAGGAACTTTCTCCAAGTGGTCACTGCGTTGGATCCGCACTTTAAACAGAAGGTGGATGAGAGTGTCTGGGACCAGATCCAGAGAAAGCTGATCGAGCAGGTGAAATGTCATTCATGCACAACTGTCCTTTTGAGCTATTAAAATCTGAGATCTAAATGCTAGTGATGTTCTTTGTAGTCAATAGAGGAAGACTGTGGAAATGATGAGGACACCATGCAGTCTGAGGAAAGGCGTGAGAATGAGGGAGTGGAAGAAAAGGATGAGGAGGAGAGTGTAAGTGTACGATAGCTGAAATTATATAGGTTCTCAATCTTAATAATGATCATGCCTTTAATGAATGTTTTCCCTTTTTAGTGATTATACTGATGAACCTTTTGTTTGTTTAGCAGCCGCCTCCCTGCAAACTGTCCAGAAAGACTCCACTGGAGGAGCTGTTCGCTGAGGAAGAGGCACAGAACATAGTGTCACAGCAGAGCTCCATGTCCATCAAGAAACGGGTGGAGAGAGAGCTGCAGATGTACCAGGAAATTCCACTGGCCATTATGTCTGAGGACCCTGCTGCATGGTGGTGGAACTAATGAAAGACTTGCCCTTTGCTGTCAGATCTCGCTTTCTCATATTCATGCGTTCAAGCTTCTTCTACACCCAGCGAGCGTGTCTTCTCCACTGCAGGAGACACCATCTGTCCAGAACGCTCACACATACTGCCTGAGAAAGCAGATTTGATCATTTTCCTGAACAAGAACTGTTTCTGATTGTACTGTACCTGCTGCTAATCTGGACTAAGTTGTTGATATTAAGTTGTCAGTTATGTTTAATGTTTTTTCATACACTCAAGATACGTGTATGTGTGTTTGAGGTTTTCAAAAATAAAGCTCTTGTGAAAGTGTACCCCTGTGAAAAGAAAATTCATAACATTTATATTCAAGTTCATAGGTTTGATATTTATATACTGGTTTAAAATAGCCCTGTGAGAAATTCATAGTAAAGTTAATAAAAAGTAAAAAGTTCATAGAATTAAAATTCATAGAAGAGTTCAGACTATTTCATCCAGAAGGAACTCTGGTTAGCTAGCTCATTTAATGTAAACTTTTTTGACCCTGCCTCTTAAAAGAATTGGAATCGAGAATCATTAGGAACCAGAATCGAATCGAGGAATCTGAATCGGAACCAGAATCGTTCAAATTCAAACGATACCCAACCCTAAATATGGCAGACTCTGTGGAAGAGGACGAGCTCCCTTGGAAGTTGTAAAAGGCTCCTTCTAAGATAACGAAGCTATAACTCTTAGTTTAAGGTCACAGTAATGAAAACACAATTATGACTGCAGTTGAGCTGTGACACCTGTCACCATGTTCACATCTGAGCCATTCCTATTCTACACGTGGCAAAATACTCCTACTACTATTTCTATGGTAGTTTCCATGACACAAGTTGTCTTCAGGACCCATTTTGCCATGATCTCACACACACACACACACACACACACACACACACACACACACACACAGAATCATATGGTGAAAACAGTAACTGCTGATGCTTTTGCAGCTGGTAAATGTTATATTCAATTTTTGACTGTACACACCGGGTTAAGAACAAGATAACCCGGATGACATCATCAGTTGGTTTTCCCAGACATTACAAATGTCCTCCAGAGTCACAGAAGACATTTCATAGCTGTTTTTACAAGGTATGTGGTAAATTATGTAAAATCAGTAAAAACTGTTTAAACAGTTTAAACTGGCCCTAGATTGCAATGGGCTACTGATATCACAGTATAATACAAACCCAATTATAAGACTTGTTGGGAAACTGTGTAAATGATTATAATAATAATAATAATAATAATAATAATAATAATGTAATACATTACTCAACCTTTTTGACATACACTCAATTGAAAATAGTCCTAAGACAATATACAGTCTTGAGCAAAATTTCCATCCACCTGTAAAGAACATGTATATCATGGCAGTTTTCAGTTCCAATAATTTCTACTATTCTCATTTTTCTGTGATGTAATGAGTTGAACACACAAAAAAACATTCATGAAGTTTGGTTCAATAATGAATTTATTATAGGTCTTCTGAAAATGTAATCAAATCTGCTGGCTCAAAAATATACACAGGGTGGAGTGAGTATTGTTGAGACATGCGTACAGTTGAAACACCCTTAATATCTTGCCCGTGCTGCAAGGCTGAGCTGCCATTTTTACTCAGCACATGCATATTAGCATCCTCTTTGGTGGTGGGAAATTTGAAGAGTGTTAGCCTCTCCAGTCCGAAGATATCAGCCAAAGTCTTTTTGCTAAGGTAAGAATTTCACTTTACCATGTCCCTTCTACGATGAATAGCTTATTATCCTTTTGTGACCATCAAACATAACTTACATCATTGCAAATGTTATTATGTGCCCTAAAAACACATATTTCATGCTATCCTAGCATGTTAGGTCACTGCACAATCTAGAGAAATACACAAAGTGGTTAGCGGGGTACATTGAGACACAATGTCTCAACTCTACCTGTGATAGAGTTCTATTACATCACATGCTGTTTAGTTGTGCAGCGTAACAATAACATGTTATAAGTCATAATAAGACCACAAACAAAGACAGTTAAAATAAAATTTAATATTTGTGATATTTGAACAGTGTCATATTATATTTATGTAATATTATTCATATTAATACATCTTTTTAACCATGACTGATATGAGGATAATTTAGCAAGTGGTGTAATAGGCAAGGTGGTAGAACGGGTACAGTCGATACAGCCTTTATGGGATGTGTAGCCTAGCCTACTTCAGAGTTTAGAAATAAAAAGGCATGCAGTGTGTGTGTGTTAGCTATGTTGTGTAGCCTGTATGGACTTTTTGTTTATGTTTGTATTCTTGTGCTATACCTATTGCAGGATGCCCCACTTCAGAGCTAGGACCACAAATAGGGGAGTGCCAGCACAGGTCTTAGAGAGGGCCTCAGAAGTCGTGCAGGAAGGGAGGTCAATTAGGAATGTAGCTAAGGAATTTTGCCTTCCTGTTCCCTCACTTGCTCGATATGTCAAAAGGAAGAGAGCGTTGGCTGAACAGGGCTCACGCATGTTGCCCTCAGTAGGGTACAGGAGCTGCAATTCATTTTTTACTGGAGCTCAGCCTGGCAACCTATATTATGCCGGCTACCCCCGAAAGAGGTAGGAATGCACTAAAAACACCCACAGGGAGAGATCAGGTCAAATACAATGACAGATAAGCCAGTATCGTAATACATAAAAGATGTTTTGTTGCACATCAATTTTGTAAATGCATTTTTAAATAGCTTTTAATTTTAAATCATGAGATTATTCAGGCGTAACATGAAACATATTAGACTAGTTCAATACAAGTGAATTATCAAAGTTTTTTTTTATTATTATTGTTTCAGGTTCGCAAATTGGCCCTTGAATTGGCAGCTTTCTACAAGCTGCCTTGTCCTCCACACTGGGCAGAAAATGGCATGGCAGGAGCGAGTTGGTTTACCAACTTCATGCGGAGGCACCAACGTCTGTCCACCAGGAGGCCTCAGGCTACAAGTCTCCACTGAAATGCAAATTTCAATGAGTTGAATGTGGCAACCTTCTTTGATAAGCTAGCCTCAGTCTACAAGAAGCACAACTTTGAGACCAAAGATGTTTGGAATGTTGAGGAGACGGGGCTCGTGACTGTCCAGAAACCTGGCTTACTTGTCGCCACGAAGGAAGTGAGAAGAGTGTGGAAGTGGGAGCAGTGACATCAGCTGAGAGAGGGGTCCTCTTACAGGGGTTACAATAGCACTGGCAGGAAATGCTCTTGGCAACATCACCCCCCCCCATTTTGTCTTTCCCCAGAAGAGTACCTGCCACATTTTATCCGTGGTGGTCCTGAGGGGTCAACAGGCACAGCCAATGGCAGCGGATGGATGCAAGAGCAGGACTTTGTCGTCTTCTTACAGCATTTTGTCCATCACACCAGGCCAAGTCAAGAGAGGAAGGTGCTGCTTCTGTTGGACAACCACTCCTCCCACATTTCAACCGAAGCCATCAACTTCTGCTGGGAAAACGGTGTAGTGATGTTGTTGATGTTGTCCTTTCCACCACACTGCACCCACCATTTACAACCTCTGGACAAGGCTGTCTATGGGCCACTTAAGAAGCACTTCAACAGCGAGATGGGCAAGTGGTACCGAGAGCATCCAGGGGAAATGCTCACCATCTATGACCTGCGACAGTTGCTGAACAACATCTTGCTCCTGGCAGCATCACCCCTGAATGTAAAAAAGGGCTTCTCAAGCACTGGCATCTGGCCCTACAAAGCAGACATTTTCAAGAAAGATGATTTTCTCCCTGCATCAGTCACTGACAGGCCCCTTCCAGAAGCATCTCTCCCCGAGCCGTCCCCACAACATCTGGGCCATCTGCTGCCTCCCTCACAACAGCCGGACTATCCATGGCTAACCTCAGTCCACCTGATCTGTTGTCTGCCTCCCTCACAACAGCTGGATCATCCATGGTCAACCTCAGTCCACCTGAGCTGTTCTCTGCCACCCTCACAACAGCTGGACCATCCATGGTTAACCTCAGTCCACCTGAGCTGTTCTCTGCCACCCTCACAACAGCTGGACCATCCATGGTTAACCTCAGTCCACCTGATCTGTTGTCTGCCTCCCTCACATCAGCCGGACCATCAACTGTCATCCTGTCATCATCCACTGCTCTTCCTAGGCCTGTCATAACCGTAAACTCTGAGGGTGTTCAGGAAGTGACCCTCACATTAGTTGATGTTCCTCTGTCTATACAAGAGGAGGAAACTATCACCACTGAAGTAAGAAAAAATTATTCTATTTTTAGTATATTGCTTGTCCAATTCTGAAAGTTAAATATTCATATGTGTGTTTCTGTGTGGTGTGTGTGTGTGGTTTCCTGTTCACCAGAAGCCTGTTCTAGACTTTTCTCCTGAAATAGTCAGACCTCACCCGAAAGCTGGCCCCGGAAAGGTCAATCGTCAGCAGCAGAGGAAAATGATCAGCACGATTCTCACAGATACCCCTGAAAAGAAGGCCCTTGAAGAGGAGAGGAAAGAGTCCTCCTTGAAGGTGAAAAGAAAGATCCTGGCAGAAAAGAAGAAAGGAGGGATAAAGAAGAAGAAAAGCGCAGAAGACATCCAATGCCTGGTGTGCGAGGAGTGATTTTCCAGGTCAAAGCCAGGGGAGCAATGGGTGTCGTACTCCAAATGTGGCATGTGGTCTCAACCAAAGTTACATATGCCATCACTGTGAGGAGTGAATTGATGATTATGTTTTTTCTTTGTTGTTTGTTGTTTAGTTTTGTATTATTGCTTGTTAACAATAATATTCCATTGTTTTTAATTTCAATAAAGAGGAATGAATTTATATTGAAATATCGGGTCAAATTGTCATTTTTTTGTCAGTTGATTGCATTTAAAATTGATGTTCAATCATCATCAATGGGTTACAATAGGTGTCTCAACTGTACTATGGTACTGTCTCAACTGTACTCATATGGGGTATGATTGAGACGGTACCATGGTAAAAATGCACCTCATGTTTACGACCTGATTGTGGAAAAAATAAACAAATAATAAATGATATTCATCAATAATAACTTAGTATACAAACAAATTAAACAGCATATGAAAAGTCACTTATTTTCAGTGTATAGTTTTTGTGCAATATCTGTTAAAAAATGGAGAAGCAAGAAGTGTCTCAACTGTACTCAGTCTACCCTACAGTAATTTTAATATTTTGTTAAATATCCCTCGGCCATTCTCACGGATGGAGTAGTTGCACTGTCCTAGTGCGCCGGTAAACGTTTCACTTTTTATAATAATTATTTATAATTCAGCTTTCTTCACGCTACTACTGGTGCCGTGTGAGTGGCAGCCTGTTACAGCAGCTCTCCTACAGAGCTGTGGGGATGAAGGGATTCTGCAGTCCAGAGTACGTAAAGGTAATTATCTGTTGTTCCTGTTGTGCACTGTGTACAAATGTCTGTGGTTACTAATCCCAATTTGTGCATTTTATATTGTGTGATATGTGTTCGATGAATGGTTTTGTATTGGATTAGCTGAAGGTTTGTATTGGATGTCATAGCAAATATATTTTTATTTATGTCTATCCAAAAGTCTGATGAAGGAGAGATGTTCAAGTCAACATTCCAGTGGTTTATTGGGAGTGTTATTGAATCACCTGAACCTAATATTAATCTGTATAGTTTGGAGGTTAGTTTATTTAAATTTGTAAATAGAATTATGTTGTGAATTATTTCAGAAGGTTCAAGTGGGTTGTCATTTAATGCTAATTTTTATTTGAGTATGGATTTAAGTTGTTAGTAATTTAAAAATTGATGTCTATCAATCCCGTGGTTCTGTATGAGGTCCTTGAAATCGATAAACTGATTATTGTTAAAAAGCTGGCGGAGATGTGTGATACCTTTTTGTGCCCATGTGTGATAGTGAAGAGGATTGTTGTGGAGTTGAAAGTCAGGGTTGTGCCATATTGGCATGTATTTACATGGTGCTGGAGTGGAATTGAAGATCTTGATGACTTTCCACCAGGCTGTCAGAGTTGTGGAGATTACTGTGTTTTTGAGGCAGGGATGTCGTTTGATGGTTGTATTTAGGAAAGGTAGATCTGAGAGTGAGATGTTCTGGCAATGGTGTTGTTATAGGTCTAACCATGAGGTACTGTGTTTGGTTTGGTGGATCCATTTTGCAATATATTGTGTTTGATTTGCGAGGTAGTAAAAGTAAAAGTTTGGGGCATCGAGTCCGCCTTGGGATTTACATTTTTGTAAAGTAGATTTTTTCCAGTAGTAATGATAGAGTCAATAGATTTAAACCAATTGTCTCTCAGTATGTTGGGTATCATTGAGAAAAAGTAGTGTGTACTGTGTGACATGATCCCGTTTGTGGTGACGGTAGCTTTAGGTGAGGTGTATAGTGTTTTAATCCAATGGATGAACGACTCCCCAAAACCAAATCTATACAATGTATGTAATAAAAAAGTCCAGTTTACTTGATCGAATGCTTTTTTGTGCGTCTAGTGATACGATTATTGTTTTGGTTTGAGTTTGTTGTGCAGGGTTGATGATGGTGAATAATCTTCGTGTATTGTCAGAGCCATGTCTTTTTTTAATAAATCCTGTCTGGTCGGGGTGTATTAAGGTGGAAATAACTGTTTCTAATCTGATGGCTAAAGCTTTGGTGATGATTTTTTAATTCTGTGTTTAAAAGTGATAACGGGCGGTAGCTGGAAGGTTGTGTTGCGTCTTTATTGGGTTTGAGTAGAACTGATATAACAGATGTATTCATGTGTGGATGAATTTGTGATGTTTTTTGAATTTCTAATGTTAGTTTATCAAATAGGGGGGATAATATATGCCAAAAGTGTTTATAGAATTCGGGGGGGAAAGCTGTCGGGTCCGGGTGATTTATTGTTGGGCATCTGGAGTAGGGCTTTGTAAAGTTCACCTGAGGTTAATAATAATAATAATAATAATAATAATAATAATAATAATAATAATAATAATTAATAATAATAAGAATAAGAATAATAATAATACATTTAATTTGTAAAGCCCTTACATTTAAACAAATCTCAAAGTGCTACAGTAAAAGCAACAATAAAAGAGAACACATTAGTAAAAACATATACATCCTTTTTTGAAACACTCTACAGTCTGTGGTGCCCTCAGGTGGTCAGGAAGGCTGTTCCACAGACGGGGGGTGGCAGAAGAGAATGCCCGGTCCCCCATGGTGCGGAACTTGGTCCTGGGGGTGTGGAAATGGTGAGAGTTTGTTGAGCGGAGGGATCGAGATGAGGTTTGTGGGGTTAGCAATTCTTTGAGATAGGAGGGGTATTGCCATGGGCGCACTAGTGGGTGAGGAGGGACACTTTGTATTCAATTCTGGCGGAGATGGGAAGCCAGTGAAGTGAACGGATGGGTGTAAAATGTTCATACTTGCGCACTCTCATCAGGATCCTAGCAGCACTGTTTTGCACGTACTGGAGCCTTTGGATGCTCTTGCTAGGGGTTCCAATGAGAAGTGCATTGCAGTAATCCAGCTTGGAGGGGACAAAGGCGTGGACGAGCTTCTCGGTGTCAGGAAAAGAGAGTGAGGGTCAGAGTTTGGCAATATTTCTGAGATGATGGAAGGAGTTTTTGCAGAAGCATTTTATGTGAGCCTCAAAGGTGAGGTGAGGGTCAAATATGACACCAAGGTTAGTGACAGATGTGGAGAGGGGAATGACCTGCCCGGAAAGTGTTACGCTGGTTATGGAGAATGCCTGGGTCTGGTGAGGGGTGCCAACAAGTATGGCTACTGTTTTGGAGCTGTTCAGCTGCAGGAAGTTGTGGTTCATCCACGCCTTTATCTCCTCCAGACAGGTGGTGAGAGTGAATAGTGGTGATGGTGGTGTAGTTGGAGGTATGGCTGCAGTGGAGCATGTGTCTATTTTTAAGTATAGTTGTGTGTCATTAGCGTAACAGTGAAATGAGACTCCAAAGCGACTGATGACCTGGCCAAGGGGGTGCATGTACAGTGTAAATAGGGTGGAACCAAGGACTGACTCTTGAGGGACCCCACAGGTGACAGTGTGTGTCCCTGATCTTGCACCTCCAATGGAGACATACTCTGTCCTGCCGGTAAGGTAGGATTGAAACCAGTTGAGAGCGGTGTCAGTGAGTCCGATAGTGTGCTATAACCGGTTGAGGAGTATGCAGTGGCCGACAGTGTCAAATGCTGCAGACAAGTCAAGGAGGATGAGGAGAGAGGGTGAGCCAGCATCCGTCGTCATCAGCAGGTCATTTGTGACCCTCATCAGAGCTGTTTCGGTGCTGTGGGCGGAACGGAAACCAGACTGAAACTTTTCAAAAAGGTTGTTATGTTTCAGGTGATCCAGAAACTACTTTTTCTAGTACCTTGGAGAGAAATGAAAGGTTGGAAATGGGCCTGTAGTTGGCAAGGATTTCAGGGTCCAAAGAAGGTTTTTTAAGGATAGGTCTGATTGTGGCAGTTTTTAGGGCGGATGGGACATAGCCGGCCTGGAAGGAGTGGTTTATCACAGTGGTGATCAGAGGACTTATGACAGAGATGTTTGTTTTCTCCAGGGCTGTAGGAAGGGGGTCGAGGGCACAAGTAGAGGGTTTCATCCTCCTGATGATGTCCTCAACCTCTTGCTGTGAGACTTCAGGGAAGCAGTGGAGAGGCTGGGAGGTCCCACGCTGTGGGTCGACAGTCTGGATAGGTAGAGTGGAGAGACAGCCAGACAGGACAGCGTGGATGGTGTCAATTTTTGAGCTGAAAAAAGCCATGAAATTATTGCAGTGTTCTTCTTTAGTTTCTATGTGCAGATCTGTTTGTGGCTTGAGGAGATGGTTAATGGTGGAGAACAGCTGCGAAGAGTTTCCAGGGCTCTTTTTTATGATGTTGGAGTAAAATTGTGATCGTGCCTCCCTGAGGGAGTTTGAGTAGGCCCTTTGGTGTTCCCGATAGGCTTGTTTATGTACGGTGAGTTCAGAGGCTTTGTAACGCCGCTCCAAAGCGTGCCCAGTTGTCTTCATATTCCGCAGTTCGCTGGTGAACCAGGGTGCTGAACAGGAGAAACTGACTGTTCTGGTCCTAACGGGTGCGTGGAGATCCAGGATGCTATGCAGGGTTTTGTTATAGAAATCCACAGAGTCACTGGCTGATGAAAACTCAGCAGAAAGAAGACGTTGGAGGTCCGCTGTCAAGTTGTCTGGGTTGATGTTTTTTAGGCTCCTAAAGCTGATTTGGCTCTTTATCTTGGTGTAGGGGGACGGAAATGGCAACTCCATGGAGATGGCCTTGTGGTCAGACATGCCCAGGTCGTACACCAGTAGATTGCTGATAGGGGGCGTGATGAGTGGTGTGAGTGGGTACATCAACATGTTGAGTGAGATTAAAACAGTCCAAAAGTTGAAGAAATTCAGCAGCAAGACGACAGGAGAGGGTATTCATGTGGATGTTCAAGTCTCCCAGTATAATTGTGTTGGCAGATGTAGTACAGGATGATGAGAGGAGGTTGTACATCTCCGGAATGAAAGCTGGGTTTGGTTTGGGAGGACGGTAAATGAGAAGTACAGTCGTGAGGAACGGAGGCCTACATTTAAATGCCAGGCACTCAAAAGAAGACAGTTCAGGTAGAGGTAGAGGGGACAGATCCAGCTCATCATGGTAGATGACAGACAAACCACCGCCACGGCCTGTGCTGCGGGCTTTCTGGAGGTAGTGGTACCCAGGAGGACAGGTCTCATTCAAAACTGAAAACACATCTGGTTTGTGCCAAGTTTCCGTGAGGCACATTAAATCCAGATGCTTGTCCAGGATGTGGTCGTGTATGAGACAAGATTTGTTTGTGCGAGATTGTGCATTAAACAGTTAAATTTTGACATTTGGACAACCAGTGAGTCTTTGGATTGGCTGAAGCAGCCCAAGATCATCTCCGCGTTTTCTGCCCCGCTCTGTGTTTTCACGGATACTAGTGTGAGGGGCAACAGCATACTGATGACATGAATGAGACGCGACAGTGCGCACGGCTGACCAGAGGGATGGGATTGAATGGCCAGACTGGAAGCAAACAAACTTTTGACGGAAGCTCCTGTGAATGTAACGGGGTCGGCGCAGTAGTCCAAGATGTTTGATGATTGAGATGCACGTTGGAGTGGTGCAATTGCTGAATTTCCTCAGTTGGGCGGGGTAAATCAACATCATGACAGTCGCGAAAAGTGTCCGCCTGTTAGCCGTTAGCCGTGGACGTGAGGTGATGACCAGGCTCATAAGCAGTATGTCAGGACCAGGAGAAAGGAGCTCTTGATGGAACGGATGGAACCTGGTGCCAGGAGTCCAGTTGAGGCAGAGAAGACTATGGCCGTCTCGTTAGCTGCTAATCTAGCAGTCATCTAGCTGCAATCATCACAACTATAGCTTCTTATCTTACTTATCTAATTATTATAATTATTATAATTATTAATATTTTCTTCTAACAACACTCATGATGGTGACAACGGTACAATACGGTACGGGCGGGGGTGGTGGGGCCGGATTGGACTGGTTGAAGGTTAGAGGTGGGCAGGGGCTCCGGGCCTGTTCTCTTGGGGCATGGTGGGGCATCGGGTGGAGGCAGGTGGGAAGGAGTGGTTGGGCCCCACCTCTCCCCTCCTCTTTCAAACAAAAAAAAACAAAAACAAACAAACAAACAAACACAAAAGCCACTCCTCAGCGGGCAGACCTCCTCCCAAGGGTCTGGGGGGGTCCCCTGGCTTGCCCCACTGATGCTCCGGTCTGGCCTCGCCCCTCACTGCAGTGTATGTTGTTGTTATGGTTGTCGTTGTCATGATGTGTTGGTTTATGTTGGGTTGATTGTGTGTATGATCTTGCACTGTGTTATTGTATATGGTGTTGTGCTGTATTGTATCAATTGGACTTGGCGCCGACGAGGGAGGCTGCCTGTTGCAGTAGCTCCGGCAGTTCCTACTTTTTCTTCTACTTGCTACTATTATTTTCAACTTTCCATCCCTCTGGTATTCGCTAGAAGGTGCCTTTTATCTTTTTAAACACATGCGATCATTAGTTTAAGTCAGCGTTAGTGTAGTTTTTAGCGTAGTTTGTGTTACTCGTGGACCAAACAATGATTACCTACACGAGGGAAGGGCTGCTGATGTACCGGGCCGGTGGTGCCCCACCCGCGGGCATACCGGCGGAGCTAAGGAGACACCGGAGGGGAACGAGAGCCGGAACGAAGGCAAGGCTGAGACGGGAGGCGCACAGGAGATTTAAACCTTGCCTTCCATCTATCGTGATGGGGAACGTGAGATCGTTGGCCAACAAAACGGACGAACTAACAGCCTTGGCGAGCGGTCAGTGCGAGTACCGGGAGTGTAGTTTGTTGTGCTTCACGGAGACATGGCTACATGGGAATATACCGGACTGTGCTATCGAGTTAGCTGGCTTCACGCGAGCGAGAGCGGACAGGGGACAGCAGAGCGGTAAGAAGAAAGGAGGGGGTCTAGCCGTCTTTGTGAACATAAAATGGTGTAACCCTGGACATGTTACCGTGAAGGAGAGCATCTGTACTCCAGATATAGAGCTGCTAGCTGTGGGATTGAGGCCATACTATCTGCCTCGGGAGTTCTCTCACGCCATTGTTGTTGTTGTGTATGTTCCACCGTCTGCAGTGGCGGCGCGTGCTTGTGACGTCATCCACTCTACCGTCGCGAGATTACAGACTCGGCACCCCACAGCTCTCCTGATAATCAACGGAGACTTCAATCATGTCTCTCTTTCCAAAACTCTGACCAGCTTCACACAGTATGTGAAATGTAAAACCAGAGGAAATAAAATCTTGGACCTGCTTTATGCCAATGTGAGGGAGGCATACAGCTCCTCCCCCCTCCCACCCCTCGGCCAGTCTGACCACAACCTGATACACCTTACACCTGTGTACAAGCCTGTAGTAAGCAAGCAGCCGGCTACCACCAGGACTGTGAAGGTGTGGTCTAGAGAGGCTGAGGAGGCCCTGCAGGACTGCTTCCAGAGAACAGACTGGGACCTGTTCCTGGAGGACCACGCAGAGGACATTGAGGGACTCTCCCATTGCATTACAGATTACATCAGGTTCTGTGAGGACAGCGTTGTACCCAGCAAGAAGGTCCGCTGTTTTCCTAACAACAAACCCTGGATTAATAAGGACATTAACCCTTTCATGCATAGAGGTCACTACAGTGTACAGCTTATTCAAAAGCTGTTTTCTTGTATATCCATAAGTTTTGATTGCATAGTTGTACATCAGCCACCACAGTGGATGCTATTGCATCATCTCATACACTGCCACCCATTGCAAAGCCACTGCAAGTGAAAAAAAAAGAAGAGTGAAACCAAGATGGCTGACAGACAGCCAGCAACACCAAGTTGGTCATTTATTTCTGTTCTAAGCTTCTATAAAAAGAGACCCTTGCCGGTAAGAAAAATATGGTGACATCAACTAACATCTAAGGAGTCATGCAATTGCTAAATTTTCCAAGTATTGATTTTATATTGGGAAGAAATTATGATTAATCACTGTCCACTATGTCATGTAATTATATCTTTTTAAAACATGAATTGAAAAAAAAATAATTTCAAACCTTGTTTTTCATGCCTAAAGATAAATAAAAACACTTAGTAAAAAAATCCTGACTGAGGTTATCATAATTCATGCATGAAAGGGTTAAGAACCTACTCAACAGGAAGAAGAGGGCTTTCATGGCAGGAGACAGAGAGGGGGTAAAATCAGTGCAGAAGGAGCTGAGAAGGGAACTAAGGGTGGCTAAAAACAGCTATAGGGAGAGGTTGGAGGGCAAGCTCGAAAGGAACAGTGCCAAGGAGGTGTGGGATGGGATGAAGAAAATCACGGGACACAGACTGCCAGGTCCAGCTGTGGGGGGCGAGCATGAACGTGCTAATGAGTTGAACCTATTTTTCAACAGGTTTGACTCAACCCCTGCCCCAGTGAGCTCAGCGGGTCAGTCTGTGCCCCCCTCCTCCACCACCCCTATCCCCAACCCAGTCACCTCCCCTCCCTCTCCCCTCCCCCCGCCTCCACCCCCCCTTGCTACCAGTCTTTTCATCACATCAAGCCAGGTGAGGCGGGAGCTATCTAAGCTCCAGAGGAATAAGGCAATGGGTCCGGACAACATCAATCCCAAGGTGCTTAAAGCGTGTGCCGGACAGCTTGCTGGAGTGTTCCAACATCTCTTTAACCTCTCCCTGAGGCTGAAGAAAGTGCCCCAGGTGTGGAAGACCTCCTGCATTGTTCCGGTGCCTAAGATAGCTCGCCCCAGCTCTCCCAACGATTTCAGGCCAGTGGTGCTGACCTCACACATCATGAAGACCTTCGAAAGACTCATTCTACAGCACCTCAGGCCCCAGGTGGGTGATTCCATGGACCCACTGCAGTTCGCGTACCAGGCCCAATTCAGCGTGGACGACGCCATCATCTACCTGCTGCACAGGGCCTACTCACACCTGGAGAAGCCGGGGAGCTCAGTGAGAGTCATGTTCTTCGACTTCTCCAGCGCGTTTAATACCATCCAGCCTCCCCTGCTTGAGAAGAAGCTCTCAGCAATGCGGATACACCCCGACATGGTTGCCTGGATTGGTGACTACCTTTCCAGTAGGCCACAGTACGTGCGACTGCAGAGCGGCCTGTCCGATGTGGCGATAAGCAACACTGGCGCACCCCAAGGAACAGTACTTTCACCCTTCCTCTTCACCATCTACACCTCTGACTTCAGCTTCAACTCTGGAACTTGCCATCTCCAGAAATTCTCAGACGACTCCTCCATCGTGGGCTGCATCAGTGAGGACAGGGAGGACGAGTACAGAGGTGTGGTGGAGGACTTCGTCAGATGGGCAGAGGAGAACCACCTCCAACTCAACATCGGCAAGACCAAGGAGCTGGTGGTGGACTTCCGACGGAAGAGGAAGCCCCCAACCCCTATTACCATCCAGGGGGTTGAAATTGAGATGGTGGATTCGTACAAATTCCTTGGAGTATACATTAACAATAAACTGGACTGGTCAGACAACACAGAGGCCCTCTACCGGAAGAGTCAGAGCAGACTCTTCTTCCTCAGGAGGCTCAGGTCGTTTGACGTGTGTGGCAGGCTACTAAGGACATTTTATCTGTCTGTGGTAGCCAGCACGCTGTTCTTCGCTGGGGCGTGCTGGGGAGGAGGCATCAAGGCTGGGGAGTCAAACAGACTCAACAAGCTGGTGAGGAAAGCCAGCTCTGTTGTGGGACTTGAGCTGGACAGTCTGGAGGTGGTGTTGGAGAGGAGGATGATGGACAAACTCAAGTCCATCCTGGGAAACCCCTCCCATCCCCTCCATGCCGAGCTGTGGCAGATGAAGAGCACCAGCACCTTCAGCCACAGACTCATGTTCCCCAGGTGTAAGACGGAGCGTTTCAGGTGCTCCTTTGTGCCGGCAGCCATTAGGCTGTTTAACAGGGCCTGATCAGGGTGTTGGTTCTGTTTTTGTCTTGTTTTTGCCACTATTTTAACTATAAGCACCTATTTATGCATTAGCACTTTGTATTTATTTATTTTTTATTGTATCTATTGCACTGTTATTTTTTATCCTTTTGTCCTTCCACTGCTGCTGGGCTGTTTGCAACAAACAAATTTCTCCTACGGGGGATTAATAAAGTTGTATCGTATCGTAATCGTATCGTATATTGTGTTGTGATGTCCCGTGTCGCCCTGTCTTATTATATATATGTATATATATATATGTATGTATATATATATATATATATATATATATATATATATATATATATATATATATATATATTTTTTTTTTTTCTTTAAATTTTTCTCTTTTTCTTTCCTCTTCCCTCTCTTCTCACGTTTGTGATTCTTGCGTTGTTTGCCTAATTATTTTCATTGTGTTATCTATGTGAGTCATGATATATATATATATGTATGTATAATATTATATTATCTGCCTCTCATCCACATACACACACGCATAGCATACACACATACACACGCACACCTGTGATGCCTATGTGCACATCGTTGTACACTTGTGTTTTTCTTTGTTGTTGTCTGTGCTGTATGTCTGCTGTCTTTACTTGTGGTCCATGTGGTGTAGTGTATGTGTCCCTCATGTCACCTCGTTTGTTACGTAATTTCACCAATAAAATAAAAAAAAATTTAAAAAAGACTTATAACACAATCCTCCAACACAAATCCATATTGTTGTATAATTGAATGTTTGATTAACTATGGAAAGGAAACACTGGATATGCAGTTCAGCACCGGTCTGTTTTATAAAGATACCTGTAATCATATGAATGATGCATCCATAGAGGGAAACAAGCATGGGTCAGTTGCTGGAGGCAATTACACCAGAGACAGCTGAATCGTGGAATTAATCGCCCTGATACACGCTGATTTGTTTTTTTGGTTTTTTTTGATATTGCTTAACTGTGCTGGTGTTTCTCTGAAATGTATACAGTTAAAACGATGAATTCTCTCTTATGACTGCTAGAAATGCACAATATCATGTTAAGATTATGTCAGACAGCGTATTAAAAAAGGTGTCTGTTGCACCTACTGTACAGTTGGCACATAACGGAGGTCTGCAGCATGCTAATGCTAAATATGGTATAGACAGGGTCGCTTTGAAAACTTTCTCCATCCCCGCCCAAACTAGGGTATGCAAACAAGAAAATCTTTACTTTGGTCAGATCCCTAAATTTGTTAATGTTGGTTTCGTTGATAACGAGGGATATACAGGAAGTTACACGCGCAAACTACGATCAAGAGTTTATAAGTCTATACGCCGATGGCCAGTCTTATCCCACAGGAACAGGAGACAAGTACTAATGGATTACAAATAAAAGACCATGAATATGATAGAATTAAGTAATATTGTTAGGAGAAGAATCATTAATGGTACAGATTTCCTGGGGGTCCTAGTTTGCTATCAGTTCCAAAAACACAGTGTTCTCTGGCTATGTTGATTGTAAACGCGCATCCCTCTAGCATGCCTAGTGAACACTGGCTGGCTATGTACAGTACCAGTCAAAAGTTTAGACACACCTTCTCATTCAATGATATTTACAAACACTGTGTTTTGGGAGCTGATTTGGGATTTATATTACAACTCCAACAGAGCCAAGTTCCTCTGCATGCATGACAACATTGTTACACCTTCTGCTTGTACTCATGTATACAACCAGATGATCTGACAGCAAAGATGTTCTGAATCTTAAATAATCCAGTGTCTTGGCTTTATAATCAATAAGAAGATATCCATAGGCTGAGCTAGTGGTATTATTAAATGCCAAACTAAATATTTGGTGTTGCAAGGAAACATTTGCCTACCTAATAATGTGATCATGTATTATCGCTCCGATTTTTAAACAAAACAAGGTCATTGGTTAATAGTTTGACTAGCCTTGCCTTGGATAAAAAGGGTTTTCTTTTGTTCTGTTAATATATATGTATATTCCATAAAAAAAGTGGGATCACTGTACAACTTTGTAAGCAATGAAAACTGTGTAAAGTGATATGTGATTCTAAATAAAGACAAAATATATTAAAAAAAAAGAATAAAAAGGATTTTGCACTAAAGATATACAACAAAGATTCCTATAATGAACGTATTTGGTGAAAACATTTTGTACATCATTGCTGGAATCATTCATTAAATCATCTACAATAAGCAAATTGTTCTTGTCTAGGGGTAATAGTAATTCGGGCAGGCCATTCACAAAGTTAATGTCTCTTATCTGAAGGAGCTGATTATATAAAGGTTGCCAACACAAGTAAATGTATACAATATTCAGTCAGTATTGTGTGAAATAACCCTTGATGCATTTTCAGTAACACTCTTCACAAATGATGTGTATAATAAGTATGTGTTCCCAAAATTCGAAGGACCACTCATCACCAGACTAAATGAATGTTGTAGTCTGCTATCAAATCCTTGGTCTGATCTAATATCAGTAAGGGAGTGTGGTATAATCAGACAACACCCTGCATTTGTTGTACACAACCTAAACCTTCTTCATAACTGTGTCGTTCTTGAGATGGAACCTCTTTTTGTCTCATCTGATGGTTTCAGATACAGTCATCATGTGTGCGTCTGTATCCTATTTGGCCACTAAACCCACCAGTGACTCAAGGGTGACCACTGCTGCATTTTTAGAATTTAAAACATCACTGCCTTGCATTTGACCTGTGTTTTGCCGTGTGCTATGTGATAGGAATAACACTTTGGACCCCACGATACAAATTCAGTGATTTAAAATTTTTCGGGAAGACTGCACGTCACCATCATTCAACTCATCAGTCAAATCCCCCAGGTACTGATCTAAGGGTGGGTTCCACTCACCTGGCTGTGAAATTAAAATTATGCTGTCAGTATCACAATAAAGTACACATTGTTGTAATTTAACACATCATAGAACATGAGTCTGGCATGGGCTGTGGCCATCTTTTACACTGGCCCTGTAGTCAGCATGACACCACTGAACCATCATCACATCATCTGAGATGAAACAAAACTGCCACACATCATGATGGTCGCTGAACATCAGCTGTGTAAATCTGGCTGGTTCTGTTATCAGCTCACATGATGGTAAATTATTCCTCACACTGAATCTACCCTACAATATGTTTAGAAGAAGCTTATTGCAACTCCTCACTGCCTTTTTGACGCAGATCTGCCTCTAGTTTGATAACTTCCTTTTTGAAATTGTCATCAATGTATTTCTTCTTCTCCCGAGGTCTTTTGACATGACCAGAGTAACCAGAACCCTCCTGATGAGCAGGTCGGCACCTTGTATGGCAACCTCTCACACTTCAGCACATATTATTCAAACAGAAGAACATTGCAAGCAAGTGTGAGAGGTTTTTCTAGGACTTTAAAAGCATTATGGGTAATGGGAAGTTGGGGAAGCAAGCTTTATGTTATTTCCCAGTTTTTTACTGGTATGCAGGCTCAACTCCAAAGAATACTGCTCAAACACCACACAAGCATGGGCAGCTATCTTAAAAAAAAGCTCTAATACGCATTCTTAGCTGTAATAATGGGCACTTGTCTGAGCCATAATCACAGTGATTCTGCACTCAGGCTTTGGAATGAACACAGCCAAATTCCACTGAGACAGTGATATGCAGCAGGTCAAGTTGTGCATTTCATTGTAGCATAGCAACATAATGGGCTCCACATGGACGTCCAACCCTGTTTCCTCACCAGAGCTGTCTGACAGATGAGTAAAATCTCCAATCTCTCTGTGTGTGTTGCAGGTGTCTGGTATCGTAGGCAGGGCTGATGTCTTAGCCTGTCTGCTGTTCTTACTGACATTCCTCTCCTATATCAGGTAAGGTGACTCTGTACCACCCCTACAACTTGTGCAGAAAGAAACACATCATACACTGTTTGCCATGTGCCAATTTAGTTCCTACTAAACAATAAATAATTAATCAATCACATAACTTGCCCCACCCTCGCTTGCTCTGTGTTTCCCAGGAGTGTTGGTGTGTCGGCCTCTGAGGACTCTCTGCCCTCCACAGTGTCTGCATGGTGTCTGCCGGTCAGTTTGATGCTGGGCACCTGTGCCATGCTGGTCAAGGAGACAGGCATCACTGTGTTCGGAGTGTGTGTGCTCTACGATGCCCTGGTGCTTTGCCGCAAGCCTCTAATCTAGTAAGCAAACAGGGTTTTTGCTTTATTTTTAATTTTTTTTTTCTTATCTTGATTTATGTGGCACTGGTCTGCTGAGTGTGCACAGTTTTTCAGCAATGCCTGGCTTTATATTTATACAGCTAAACTCGTTTACACCTGGGAGCTGCCCACTGCAACCGTAGACTATTTGTCTTGGAGAGGAGAGTGTTTTTCTGAAACAGTAGGCACACATAGCTGGTATAAGAAAAGCATACGTCACTATTACTATGTGAGTTAATAGTTTTACAGGTGGAGTAGAGCTGGTCTGTACTGTGGTAGGATCCATAATAAGGCTTCACTCCACACTCTTCTCTTGTTGTCTGTCACATTGCCTGCTTGTGTGTGACTCGCAGCACCTAAGGAGTTAATAGGCTGTTTAAATGAGCCCAGGAGAGAGCACATGTGGGATTTGTGCTGTCATTGGTTTGCATGTAATGTATACGCATGATGCTATCAAACACTTTATCAAACTGTTTTCTTTTTACTATCAATAGCATGTCTATTGCTGAAACCTACTGCTATTGTTTTATGGCCCAGCCCTACTTTATCATAAAGACAGTTTGTATAACCATAGTCTTGAGTCTTCTGGTTTCCCTTTTTGAGCAAGAATACAGACTACGTCCACCTGGTGGTATAGAGAGGTATTTCCTCTCATGCAATTGGCCATCAGCCGTAGTCTTAACGGTGTGTTCAAGTGCAGCTTTTTGGCCAAAACACCACTTTTGTTGTCGAGATTTCTTTGATGTCGGTTTGGTGTGACAGGGTCCTAAAGGAAAATCAAATCAAATCAATCTTATTTATATAGCCCAAAATCACAATCACATTGCCACATTGGGAAAAAAAAAATAGAAGATGGAAGAAACCTCAGGAAGAGCCACAGAGGAGGGATCCCTCTCCCAGGACTGACAGACATGCAATAGATGTTGCATGTACAAGTAGAAAAACAACCACAGTTTACAACTTACACTGACAGAATATCTGTTACAAATTATTATATAAGTAAAGTGTGTGGATCCAGGAGACGACTGAGCAGGCCTAGGCATCGCCAAGCGGTGCCCGATCCACATGACCTTCCTTTCCACCGTGGTGACCTGGAAGAGGGAAGGCCACACAAGATAATACAAAATGTTCGACTACAATGTCATTTTAATGATTAGTACTCAGGCTGCAGGGCTAATTGCAGTCCGGCGCCGTGCCGGATCTCCGGCGTACCGGCGTGACTGCGAAAAAAAAAAAGAAATTGGATTTGCCCAGAGATCTAACATACAGTTCTCTGGGTCTCAACAGAGGCGCAACTTTCACTCAATCACACTAACGATAGGTCTACTAGCCAATCAGAAATATGGTGGGGTCGGATCTTGGCCAAACAGATTGATCCAGAGAGCAGTCGCTCCATGTGCTGTTGACGCGCACCGTAGTGTCAGGATGGACCGTGAATTCATGAAGCCAGGGGAAGACACCAAAGATGTCGACAAAGGCATTAAGAACAAATGGCGCTGGGCTTGGATAGAAGAGGTGGGTAGCAATGGAAAGCTCTTTGGGAGCTGGTGCCAAAAATGGCATGGGAAAAAGTTCCAGCTCAGGATTTTTTTTTGCAAGCACCCCTGAGGCTGACAAGAGTCCAGACTTGAATTTGCCCTCATTGACCTGAGCTCTCATAAAACGTATGACTTGACTTTGACTTTTAGCCTTGCTAAAGCCTTGCACTTGGCTAGGACTGATTTTAAATACTCAAGACTTGTTGCAGGAATCAACTTGGATTTAGACTCAGTGAATTACTTGTACTTATATTACCTGAGACTTGTCTTGAGTGTCTTGAGACTCAACTGAGACTTACACCAAATGACTTGAAGCCCCCCTCCCGTGTATTGGCATTTTTAATTTTCATATTTTCATGAGTATTTATGTTGTTTTCTGCAATGTTGATAAGCAACACTGTTCACTTAATTGTGTGATAACAATCAAAAATGGAACAATGACATATCACTATAGTAGAATTTTGGAGCCATACTTCATCCCCTAGCTTGGCTTATAGAGTGCCGCAGTCAATCCCCTTCCAGTGGATCAGGGGAGAGACAAATGTTTGATCCCGTTTGAATAGAACAATCTGGGCTTATTTTGTTGTTGTCATTTTGAATGCGCCATCTTGGTTATCTGGCTAAGAAGGACTGACCTGGGAGATGTACTCATTCAAATTTTCCACTTTTTTCTCATAGCACCAGACTGCAGCTTTAAGCAGTAAACAGTGAACATACACTCATGCATAGGTTATATTTTTATGCAGGGCTGATAAAAAAAACAAATATAAACGTAATGGAAATGCTGATTACTTTGGTGATGTCTCTAACCTTGTGTGTTTTCACATGTAGAGGCTGCTTTTAAACAGCGGAGATACGTTGCTTAACTGTGTTTTATTTATTTATGCTCCAGTGAGGGTTAGGGTTAGGGTTACTGGGTTACTTACAGTTACTGGAGGTCAGGGAGGCCTCTAACTTCAGTTTATAGTTATGTTTGTCCAGATGCAGCTGTCTCTTTATTTCTCTTTGTAGTTCCCTTCTTGTGTGCTCATCCTGGTTTTTATAAGCTTTCCTTTTCTGGATAATAAGCTTCTTTAATTTGCTGGAACCACGGCTTATCATTTGAATAAACTTTGAATGTCCTATTAGGCAACACAGAGTCCACACAAAAATTAATGTAGCTGGACACTGTCTCAACCCGATCGTTAATGTCGGTTGTGTCAAAGACTTCCCATAAAGTGCAATCAAAACAGCCCTGCAGTGCCGTAGTGCTTTCATTGTCCCACACTTTGACACTCTTGACCTGGGGCTTCTCCCTCTCAAGCAGCCTCCGGTAGGCAGGGCGAAGATAGACCACATTGTGGTCAGATGCTCCAAGTGGAGGAAGTGGGGTGGCAGTGTATGCGCTCTTAACAGTTCCAAAGCATAGGTCCAGTGTCTTTTTCTTCCTGGTATGACAGTCAACATATTGATAATAGGTGCGCAGGGACTTTTTTACAGGACAATTATTAAAATCTCCAAGGATGAATTTAGGCGCATCAGGGGAGAGTGCTTCAAGTTTTTGGGAGATATTAAAAATAATTCCAGTGGCTTTATTAAAATCAGCCTTCAGGTGTATGTACACCAAGGTAAAAACTATCTGAGGGAACTCTCTTGGCAGGTAGTAAGGTCGGAGTGAGACACACAGCAGTTCTATGTCAGGGGTGCACAGGTTCTCTCTCACCTTGACAGCCTGGCACCATTCGTCTCTGATGAGGAGACAGACTCCGCCCCCTCGTGCCTTCTCGGTGACGTTTGGGTCTCGGTCGGCTCGAAATGCCGAGAAACCTGCAGGCTCCACTGCGCTGGATACTGTGGTACTGTCAAACCATGTCTCAGTGACCGCTAAGACACAGGCACTCCGATACTCATGTATGTAGCGGACGTTGGCAGCCAGCTCGTCTGTTTTAGCTCTTAGGGACTGAGCGTTGATCAGCAGTGTGACAGGCAGGGGCAGTTTATTTTTCAGCTTTTTCAGCCGTTGACGGATGCCACCCTTACATCTGCGTTTGCGCTTCGTCCACCGTGTTTTTTCATTTAATGCTGCTGTTGTTGTTGTATTTTTTAGCCATCCGGGAATCAGTTCAGTGACGGCATGAGAGGCTACCGTTGCGTGATTGCGCAACAGCAAGAGGCGGGTCTCTCTGCTGTAGTAGTGGATTTCACGGGCGGCGCCGCCGGCAGCGTTGCCATTAAATCCTTGAATGAAATAAAGGTTTAAAAATCCCCAAAACAGGCAGATCGTCCACCATAGTGCAGGATCCATACTTGGTTTTTAGTTGCGGCACAAAGCATACAGACTGACATATCCACTCAGACAGACGAACAAAAAGAAACTTCGAAATGCCAACGTGAAACGCCGCAGGGCAGCCACAGAGCAGCGCCCCCCTCGTCCGAGGAGGAGAGAGAGGCTTATTTACTTGCTGGTATTTATGTGTTAGAAGAGCTGTTTACCACCTTAAGATGCTTAATTTGCACAAAATAGAGTAGAAATATTTCGATAAGGCAGGTTAAGGGACAAGATATAACTCTTCCTCGAACACTGAGCACCACAGATGATAGATATGTAACAATGTCTCCATATCAGGGGGGATGTTTCCTTCATGGGTAGATACCGAATGCAGTCAATTGAAAATGCTTTGTGTGTTTGCCTGTGTGGTTTCACACAGATGCCGTTATCCATGTCCCACTTTATAGTAGCATGCTGTGCTGCTGCTACTGTGTTTCTCTGTCCCCTGGTTCTTTTAAAAGAAGCCTGCAGTGATAATGGAGGACAGATACCTGCTGAGCAGTGAGCTTCAGATAAAGCACACTCCGTTTCAGCAGAGGTCAGCTCTCTCCTGTCTCTTCATATTCCAGCTGTGCTCCTTCCTCTTATTTTAATGGAACATACCATTGTTTTCTATGTTTTAGACCATTAACTACAAATCACATATATTTCACAGTTCCACTGGCCATTTCCCAAAGTACATCATTCATTTTTAGATTGATTCTTACCAACTGAGCACCCTCTGTCATTTTGTACACCAGCAAAATTAACATGCAGGGACATGAAAATTGGTACAGGTAGATAATCCATGAAAGAGAATCTAGATCTGTATCTAGTGAGCTTTTTCTCTTCTTTGTTAAACATACAGCTTCCATGTTGAATCAGTTACATACTAGTTTACAGTCATGACCTTTCTCAGGCATACACTGAATGAAAGAGCACAATCCAGTGTTTAACCTCATTAAACTAATTCCAAAAATCCCAACAGCAATCAATAAGATAAATGTATACTGTTACAAATAATGTATACTGGCTCAAATAAAGTGATTGGGCAGCCTACCTGCATGTCGATTTGCGTACATGCCTACCCACGCACACTCTGACTGTGCACTCATTGCGCATGCGCAGGATCTTCCACAAGATTGATGAGTAGCTGCAGCATCGTTCCACAGTTAAACCCAGCAACACAAAGCACACGGCACATATTCTTAATAAAATCCTCTAGCTGTTCAGTGAGAGCTACCGGGCAGTCTGTGCAGTCAGGCAGAGCATGTTCAGGTGTTATAGGGGAGTGGCTTTGGGGGGAAGCCTGGATGGAGGAGGTACTGTGGTTTTAGCAAAGTTAAAATAAAAATGATTGATAAACAAAATAATTAAGAAAGAATGTATTTATATTTTATATATGTATAAAGAATAAACTCCTTTATACATATTAATTCCCTTTATACTGAGAAATTATATTTAGTGTACAAAAATGACAATAAACAGTGTGGCAGTGTATTTACAAGTGATAATAAATATGGGTATTTAAAAAATTGTATGCTAGTGGGAGCAGTGCTGATTGTAAAGTCTGACAGCAGCAGGAAGGAAGAGAACACTGCATTGTAACGAGATGATCAATGTTTTCCACATCATCTGTCAGTGGTTTTAATGTTGTGGCTAATCAATGTAAAAGCAAGCACTTGATGCTCTCTACATTTGCACCAGCTGCCACGATAACACTTAATACTCTTAAAGACGCACACACACACACACACACACACACACACACACACACACACACACACACACACACACAGCAGTAAGCCTGTGTAGTAGCAGAGGGCTGCTGCACCGTGTGGAGTAGTAAGGAGGGATACAGATGTACCTCTGCAGGGTTTAGATTCACCGTGTCTGTCTCTCAGTTGTGTTCCGGTGTCTCTCTCTCCACAGAGAGAGCGAGACACACACTGAAAGATCAAAATCCTTGAGAGACATCTGTATGCCTCAATATTCCCAGCTAAAGTGCCGGTAAACAAACTGTGCTGACTTTGGTCCTGCCTCAAGTGCAGTCAGGTGGGGAACAGTTTTATTGTTGTCTTTCAATCCTGTTTTTACTCCGGTGCAAGGTGGCGTGCTTCCTGAGAGACAAAACACACACACGCACAAATGCACATACTCACACATGCACACACGCAAGCACTCAAACACCACACAACAAGCGCAAGTGCCACACACACACGCACACACACATTAAGTATAACTTGTATAAAACTGACTGCAGAGATGAGTTGTGGTATACTGTCATTAGGGGTGTGCATCGCATTGGCCGAGCCGTCTAAAAATATGGGCTTCAATACAATTCAGGAACAGTACATTTTTGATATGTGACGGTTCAGTCTAAGATGAAACAATCTGATTGCGTTGCTACTCACGGTAGGGTCCTCAAGCCATTGAAGTCTCCAATAGGTCGAGTTTGCAGCACCTGATGACAGAAATAAATACAACAGAGTTATCTAGAAGTTCCAAGCGCATTGCTCACCACGGAAAAACACAGTTTATGAGAGGTACGTGTTCCGTTCACGGATGCAACAGCCTGAAGAGACCTTTGATTGCTTTGTGACTGTTTTAAAACTGAAAGCAATTGAATTTTGGGATCTGAAAGACTCCATGATTCGTGATCAAATTGTGTATGGAATCTACGATAAACAGACCAGGGAACGGCTGCTAAGAGATGCTCAGCTAACTCTCGAGGAGGCAGAGAGACAGTGCCATGCAAGTGAGTTAGCACAACAGCATGCAAAGACATTCAGTGAAACAGGTGTCACTGCGGAACATGACAGTGAAAAATAGTTGTGGTTAAAAACAAAATGAAAAGGAATACGCCACAAAAGAAGGACAAAGATGATGCAACTTACTCCTGCAAACGATGTTGTGGCAGACATGAGCCCCAGCAGTGTCCTGCATATGGCAAAAAATGTTCAAAATGTAATGGAAAAAACCTTTTTGCAAAACAGTGTCTGTCTAAAGGTAAGCCCAAATCAGTGCGGCTAGTTGAAGAGACTGACCTAAGTGAGACTTTCTCTGTGGGTATGGTATCGTGTGATAATGCACCAACAGAGCACGAAGACAGGAAAATGACAGGTGCTCAGAAAATGAAGACACGTGGATTGTGTCACTTCCAATAAATGGAGCTATAGTAGCACTAAGGATTGATACAGGTGCACAGGCTACCCTGATCAGCATGACAGAAATCAGTGCTATGAAAGAAAAGCCAAAAATAATCAAGAAAACAGTGCCACTGAAAGATTACAATGGAAAATTAATTGAAAACAAAGGCCAGTGCAGACTAAAAGTAACAGTGAAGAATAAAACTTACAATGTACTGTTTTCAGTCGTACCTGAGGGCAGTGAGTCACTGCTTGGCGAGGTTGCATCAAAGAGATTGAACCTGGTGAGGAGAGTGTACCACATCAACTGTTCAGAAGCAGTAAATGTACACGCATGCACAGTTGACTCCAATCCATGCGCCACGCAGAGTTCCAGCTCCACTTCGAGAGCATCTCAAAAAGGAACTGGACAGGATGTCTCAGTTGCAAGTCATCACATAAGTGGAGGAACCTACTGAGTGGGTAAACTCAATGGTGTGCATGGACAAAAAGAACAAAAACAAAGAGCTGAGAGTATGCATGGATCCTGGAGAATTCAACAAAAACATAAAGTATGAGCACTACCAGATAGCAAAGCGTGAGGAGATTGCAAGTGAAATGGCAGGAGCCAAATATTTCTCAAAGCTCGATGTGCAGTGCAGGGATTCTGACAAATCAAGTTGGATGAGAAAAGCTCAAAATACTGCACTTTCAATACACCTTATGGCAGGTACAGGTTTCTCAGAATGCCATTTGGCATAATCTCAGCTTCTGAGTTTTTTCTTTGGGCCATGGTCAATATGTTACAGGGACTAGAAGGGATGGATGGAGGGTATGTGGATGACGTGGTCATCTGAGGCTCCACCCTTCAAGAACATAATGATAGACTGGCAAAAGTGCTCCAAAGGGTACATGAAAATGGACTGAAACTAAACCGTGCCAAGTGCCAGTTTGGTGTGTAGGAAATAAAATCTTTGTGTGATAAAATGTCTACTCGAGGTATTGAGCCTGATGAAAGAAAGATAAAGGCTATCCTAGGCATGCCACGCCCAACAGACAAGAAAGGTGTGCTAAGAGTGATGGAGATGATAAACTTTATTGGAAAGTTCATACCAAACCTGTCAGTGAGAACGTCGGCATTGAGAGAGCTCCTTCATGATTCCACAGAATTCAAGTGGACAGCGAGAAATGAGAGTGAGTGGAAGACCACACTGACAACTGTCCCCGTGCTGGCTTATTATGATCCAACCAAGAAACTGAAGATTTCCACAGATGCTTCAAAGGACGGGCTTGGAGCTGTCTTGATGCAAGCTGAAGGAGATAGTTGGAAGCCAGTGGCTTATGCTTCCAGATCCATGACTAAGACTGAGAGCAGATATGCTCAAATTTAAAAAGAGTGTCTTGGACTGACTTATGGACTGGAAATCTTTCATTGCTATGTATATGATCTTCCCACCTTCACAGTTGAGACAGATCGTCGTCCTCTCGTGTCGATCATCAAGAAAAGCCTGAATGAGATGTCGCCAAGGATTCAGCGCCTCATCATGAAAATGCAAAGGTATGACTTCGAGTTGATATACACACAAGGCAAGCACCTCGTGTTAGCGGATGCACTATCAAGAGCTCCAGAGATGAGTCATGTGAGCTCCACTGAAAAAGAAGTAGAAAATCATGTTAACATGATAGTTGAGTCTCTGCCAGTGTCTGATGCTAAAGCCAAAGCAAATCAGTGAAGAGACTGCTAAAGACAAGGAGCTACAAACAGTGATAGAACACCTACAAAGTGGCTGGCCCAAGGGATCCTGTCTAAAGTATTATCACATCAGATCAGAGCTAAGTGGCAAATGGACTGTTGTTAAGAGGCAATAGGATTGTAATACCACACAGCTTGAGAATGGTGATACTACAGAAACTACATGAGGGACACTTGGGAATCGAAAAATGCAAAAGGAGATTGAGAGTCACTGTATACTGGCATGGTATAAATGAGGACATTGAAAACATCATTGGAAAGTGTGAAACATGTAAAAAAATACCAGAGCAAACAGTCAAGGGAACCCATGATGATTCTTGATCTTCCTACTGAACCCTGGAAGAAAGTAGGAACAGATTTGTTTCATTGTAATGGAAAAGACATGTGTTAGTCATTGATTACTTTTCAAACTTCCCAGAGATTGCTCTGCTCACAAATGCAACAGTATTATTACTCATGTCAAGTCCATATTTGCTAGGCATGGAATACCAGAGACTATAGTTAGTGACAATGGTCCGTGTTATAACTGCAGAGAATGGCAGCAGTTTGCAAAACAATATGGTTTCCACCATGTCACATCCAATCCCCAGCATGCACAGGCAAATGGCAAAGCTGAAAAGGGAGTGCACATCATTAAGCAGCTTCTGAAGAAAGCCACAGACAGTAAGTCAGATCCTTATCTAGCTCTGCTGAGTTACAGGTCTGCCCCCCTTGACTGTGGTCTGTCCCCAGCAGAACTTTTGATGAATCGCAAATTGCGCACTACACTGCCCTGCTACACAGAGATCAAACAGAGAACTGAGATACAGTCAAAAATGGAGAACCTGAAATGGAAACAAAAACAGCGTTATGACGAAAGCTCTCAGACCACTTGTAAAGAATGATGTGGTGAGAATCCAAGACCAGGATGCATGGAACAGAAAAGCTGCTCTTCTTCAGGAAATAGGACCAAGGTTCTATGAAGTGAGAACTGAGGAAGGACATGTGTTCAGAAGGAACTGTTGCAACCTTCTGAAAACCAAAGAGACTTTTCAAGGTACACTGTGTGGTGATGCAGATGGAAAGGATGCTGTGTCACGGGCCAACACTGTGCCTTAGTTGAAATCTGATGCACATGTGCAGGTGGAGACAAGTGATGTTTCCACAGAGTTGCCTGTACTTAGGAGATCTGAAAGTCAGATCAAAAGACCAGTTAAACTTGATTTTTAAATCAGTGTACTGGATGCTCAGGTTCTAATGTTGTATGTTGTTTCAAAAAAAAAGAAAGAAAAAAAAGAGAGAGATACAAATATGATGTATGTTTTTTTGAGATGTGTTTAATTGTTTAAAAGAGCTTGGTGCTAAGTGAAAACATGGTATAATGTTCAAGAAAGACAAGTTGGAGACGACAGTTGACAAAAAGTTGATAAAAGGAAAATGTTGTAATTGTGGTTACAGTAATTCTGATTTATTGTACTGGCATCATATAAGTGTGTTAAGGCATGTGTTTCTTATGCTCATTGTTAACAACTTCAAAGAAAGGGGGATGTGTTGATATTAGTGTGTCGCCACCGGTGGTGACCAGCAGAGGGCACCGGTGGTTGAATATAGGTCATAGATGCCATCCTGTAGAGGTTATCAGAACTGTACAAAAGAAGTAAATAAAGGCACAAGCGGTTAGCTCATGTACACAAGACAACGTCTCATCATTTAAAAGATGAACAAAACACACACACATCTCGGGTTTGACATACAGCTTGTCCAGCAGCCTCTGGAGCACCAGCCTCACCTGCTCGACGTGTTTCTGTATATTCTCGGAGAAAATGAGGATGTCATTTAAATAGACAAACACAAATTGATTTAGCATGTCTCTCAGAATGTCAATGATTAAAGCCTGGAAAACAGCTGGTGCGTTAGAGAGGCTGAAAGGCATTACCAGATACTCGAAGTGACCCAAAGGAGTATTGAATGCCATCTTCCACTCATCTCCTTCCCATATTCAAACCAGGTGATAGGCGTTCCGCAGGTTTAGCTTGGAGAAAATGCGGGCATGACAAAGAGGTTCGAAAGAAGGGTCAATCAGTGGTAACGGATATTTATTCTTGATGGTGATTTCGTTCAGTCCTCGATAATCTATGCATGGTGTTAAAGTACCATCCCTCTTACCCACGAAGAAGAATCCTGCCCCAGGAGAAGACGAGGAGGAATGAATGAGGCCTGAAGCCTTGGAGCTGTTGATATACTCCTCCATCGATTCTCTCTCGAGGCGGGAGAGATTGTTTAGGCGGCTGGATGGAAGAGTTGCACCAGGGAGTAAGTCAATACCACAGTTGCAAGGGCAATGAGGTGGCAGGGACAATGCTCTGGGAAAACTGGGGCCAAGTCGTGATACACTGGAGGAACACGGGAAAATCCGGAGGTTTGGGAATGGGCAAAGTCAGTCCCCTGTCTGCGGAAACAGCAGAGTGAAAACAGTGGGTGTGGCAAAAGACTCCAACTGGAAATCGTCGCTGCGGTCCAGTCAATGTGGGGGTTGTGAAGCCGTAACCAGGGAAGTCCCAGCACCACTGGAGAACAGGGGGAGGGAATGACGAAAAGCTGGATACTTTCCCGATTATTACCCGAAATAATTAGGGTGATTGGTACCATACGCTGAGTGATTACAGCCAGTCTATGCCCGTCTAGGGCGTTCACAGTCCTGGGGATATCAAGGGTTTCTACGGGGATGAGTGATTGTTTCACAAGGGAATAGTCTATGAAATTATCATCAGCACCAGAGTCCACAAACACATGCACGTGGAAAGTCTCACGAGAATACTGGAGGGATGCAGGGAGATTTATACAGATTAGAGGACTGGGGATAGAACATGTCTGGCTCACCAAGTGCCCTCTGTCAGTGGCGAGCCGGACCTTTTGGCAGAGCCGGGTATAGTGCGAAGGAAGTGTCCGGGCTGACCACAGTAGATGCATAGTTGGAGAGTTCTGTGGCGTTGTCGCTCCTCGGGAGTCAAGCGAGACCTCCCAAGTTGCATAGGCTCCTCCAGAACAGCAGGGGGAGCTCTAGGGACCCCGGAGGAACATGGGATGCTAGGAGGTTCTGGGGGAGAGTGAGGGAACTGACTGGGGGTGGAGCTAGCTTGTCTGCGGCTGTAGGAAGTTCTCTTTGTCTGTCGCTCTCTTAAACAGTTATCCAATCTAATAACTAGAGAAATACTCAATGGAGTATTCCGCTGCAGACTGAGATCCCTGTCGTAATAAAAATAATATGCTCGCTGCCACTGAACCCTGCGCAGGATGGTCATAAACCCTCCTCATCTCATTTACGAAAGAGGCATGAGTGTCCAGACCCAAAGAACCCCCCTCCCATAATGCTGTTCCCCACTGAGCTGCGCTTCCTCTTAGGAGGTTCATAGTATAAGCCAGGGGTGTCAAACTCATTTTCACCGAGGGCCACATCAGCATAATGGTTGTCCTCAAAAGGCCAGATGTAACTGTAAAACAGTATAAATGTAACCAAATATAAAGTATAATAAATGTAACTACTCCGTAACATATTGTTAAATAACTTTCTGTATTTATTACTTATTGAAATTACAAATATTTCATTTGCATTTACATAGCTTGTTGCTCTGTTCAGGGGTGCAAAGTTGTCACCTTTAGGCAAAATTTGGCTTTGAGGTGCTCTCCTAAAAAGAGTTTAACCAGCCAAAACTAAAAAAAAAGCAGATAAAGTTGACGGATAACGACAGAGTCGGCCCCGGACGATCAGTTCAGTAGACCGGCTCTGCCTCTGAGACGTGCCGGTACCATGGATGTAGCCTAACTAGTCCCGGTCGCTGCTTCTTCTGCACTTCTCCCAAAACAAACGTCGGAGCAAATTTCCTAACATACGATATCTGGATAAACTGACCACAGACTGGGGATTTAACAGTGACTTTCTCACATGAAAAAATATTAAAACTTTTAATCAGCTAGAGGACTTTATGCTTAGTTGTGATGCTGGCTGTGTGTGTTTTGAACATTGTTTCAAACTATGTGCGTTTGCTTGAACATCTTGTAACCCTCTGGGATCGACGGATGCGCCGACACGTCCAAATCACATGACCGCTTTAAGACGAAGGAGCAGCAAGAGGCAGCTTCACTGATTCTCCGTTTCAACTTGTGGCAAAAGTGCAGACTTCAAACTATATACCAGTTTTTAAATTGTGTTGATAGGCCGAGTAAAACCGGGCTTTTCTCAGTAACGTGTCCGCAAACAGGAAGTGCTTGCAAGCAAAAAAAAACAAAAACATGTGATACCCTTTCCAATTGGTGGAAAAAGCCACCACATCAACCAATCACAAAATTATATGGCAAATCACGTGATTTGGTTGCTGGGGAACAGGGGGACGTGCATGTGTGTGAGATCCCTCCCAATTTAGAAGAGCTGCTTTACAGACAACTTTAACCTTTCCTTACATTATAGCTCCTTTCACATATGAACTCAATACAATAATATTATAATAATATCCATTGAATCAGATCAGGATATTGCCCACATTTGCTTGTTCACTCATGCAGCGCAGAACAGGAGATAGCAAACTGTATGTTGTGGGCAAGGGGTGGTGCCTGGGTAGGAGGCTACAGACTGCTCTGTGATGATGACTGTTTTTGTGTTGATATCAATACTACATTTATTTGTATGTATCTACAAATGAAGCAAAAGAGTGGAAATAAACAGGCAAACAGAGAAGTGAACGAAGCAGCTACACATGTGATGAAGATCCCATCGTAGAAGGAAAGCTGCTGCATTTTGGATCTGTGTCCAGCAGCAGCACTCGTGGAAGCATGTGAGACAGAGCGGGGAAATATTCCAGCTGTTTTGCAGAACTTGATGAGCCGTTCAAATGCCATTTCACATGTCCCTGTGTACTTTTGAGTATGTCTTACAGCTGATTAAACCAGCACTAAGGAAAAGGATTACTTGTCGCCGACACACCCACTCCGTCGCTGTGAATTATTTCCGTGTGTGCTCTGTTCACACATGTGGCTCACCCGGACTGAGGATGAGGGAGCTGGCAGGTAAAGTCCAGGGCAAGCTTCAGTCTTTGCTTGTTGAATTTTATAGTGTACTGAAATAATCTGAAAGTGGACTATCCAAACTGTCCACACTTCAGAGAAATGGTCAGAAGTTTCATTTTAGTTTCTTGTGAAGACACTGGGTCCTCATCAGAACAGAAGCACAGAAGCACAGACACACCTCGGACTGCATCTGGCTAAGAAAATCCTCAAAGCAGCCCACTCGCTGAAAACCTAATGTGCCTTTTGGAAGCTCCACTAAAGTTTTAATACTTTATACTCCTCTCACCCACTCACTCTCAGCTCACCATCTACCCTCCCACTCTCTGTCAAAGAGGCTATTCATCTTAAAAGAATGTGCCATTTTTTTGGCAAATTAGTTTTAACTTCTCATTTAATGATGGGGGCACACACTGAAAAATATTTAGTTTTTAGTTAAATATATTTATATAATCAGATATTGGACTGCTTTACATGTGTCCCCAGAAATAAATTTGGCAATGGAAGACAACACATTTCTACATCCCACAAATAGACTGAACCCTAACAAATCCAAAGGGCTAATTTAAGCAGACAGTAGTCAGCAGGGAGTCAGGAGGTCATATCAGCAGGAACAGGCAGGCAGAACAGAATAAAGTCTCCAAAGGTCAGTGATCTGGCAGAGAGTGAGTGCTAACTGGCTACACACTGTGACTAATGGAGTGAGGGGGGCAGTGCTACAGACAGGTGACTAGATGTGATGCAGAAAACGGGACGTTACAAATACTTGCTTGTGAATATTTTGCATCAAACACTGACAGCGATGCAAATTTGGGATAGCATGCTCTGAAGGGGCCCTGAGGGTCTGTTGAGTCACACTGCAGCACTGGCCAGCTCGCTGACAGGTAGAGAGAGGTCACCTGGTTCACTTGAGCTGCTTGTCCCAGGGCTCCAGCTCGGTCAGGTCCGTTATGATGTATTGATACATTAAAATACCAAAGTTACAAACACACTACCTGATCAAAGCAGTGGGAGATCAGTAGTCTGGTGGCTTTGAAGAGAGCACAGATGGATATAACAGCTTCAGTTGGGTAGGGTACACAGTCAGCACATTAAGTACGCAAGTCAGCAAGTTAGTTATACAGACACAAGTCAGATAGAATAAAATAGACTAATCAAATTAAATAAGATATTTACAGTATATTTACATTTTACAGATATTGTACGCTGATATACGTACGCAGGGAACAGAGCGTATGAGGGCTCCTGAAGGGTCCTGCACTCTGTCCTCAGTGTTTGCTGCTCGCACACGGTGGAAACTGCTCTGACCAGCAGTCCAATGATTTTAGAGCAGACTTTGACTGTGCTCTGCAGGCGTGTCTCTGCTTGCTGGAACAGGTCACCACCATCTCTTTGGTCTTCTCCGTGTGTAACTCCAGGGCCCATTTATCACACCACTCCGCAAACTCCTGCAGCGCTGAGCTGTGGTGATGATGTGAGGGGCCTGAGAGCAGGGACAGGAGAACTGTGTCATCTGTGTACTCTACCAGTTGACAGTCTGGATGGGTGGACCTGCAGTCATCGGTGTAAAGGATGAAGAGCAGAGGTGAAAGGACACAGCCCTGGAGGGAGCCTGTAGAGGTGACCGAGACATTCGAGAAAGTGTTATTGACTAGCACCCTCTGTGACCTGTTGGTCAGGAAGTCTGTTATCCACAGGATCAGCTGGTCGTCCAGGTGGAAGCGGGTGGAGAGTTTCTCTGCTAGGATGTGTGGCTGTAGGATGTCTTAATGCGGAAGAGAAGTCTGCAGACAGTAGTCTGGCTGTGGTGCTGGGGTGTTCCAGGTTTTTGTGTCCCGTGTCCATGATGAGTGTTTTGGCATCATCAACCATTCTGCCTGGACGGTACGCGAGCTGAAACACGCCCCCCAGCTGCTCTGCACAGCACCGCAGGACAGGGCCGCTGATGTTGTCTGGGCCAGGTGCTGTGTTCTCTTGGTCCTCCTGAGGGCTCTCACCACCTCCTCCCTGTTGAAGGAGAGTTGAGCTGCTGCAGGCTTGAGGAAGGAGATTATTTCTTCTAGCCGGATGGCGTTGTCTGTCTGGAATCTTGAAAGAAGGAGTTGACATTGTTTGGGAGGGAGCAGTGTTCACAGGGGCCATGTTTTTAATCCCCAGCCAACCTGGGCCAAGGCTCCCTTGTGTAAAATTTTCCTCTACCTTGTTTTTATACTTCAACTTGGCATTTTCTATAGCCCGCTTTACCTCTTTGTTTACCTCCTTCTTTTCAGATTCGATGCCGGTGAAAAAAACTCTTTTCTTTTTATTGAGAATTACTTTGAGTTCTTTGGTTATCCAGGGTTTATTATTTGGGAAGATTGTTACTGTTTCAGTGGGAATGATGTTATCCACACAAAAGGATATTCATGAGGACACTGTGTCCACCTGCTCACCGATGTTGCTAAAGGGGGCAAGAAGGTTATCCCAGTCTATGGATTTGAAGCATGCCTGGAGAGTTGCAACGCTGTCGTTGGTCCACTGCTTGATGTGTTTGGTCACCGTCTCTGTCCTCCTGATGACCAGGGTGTAGGCTGATGCCAGCAGGATGGTGTTGTTGTCAGCAAGGCTAAGGGGGGGAGAGCAACTATGCATATGCATCTGGAATGGATCCGGCATTTATCCAGAGTCTTCCCCAAGCAGGTGGGACAGGTGACATATTGGTGAAATCCTTTCAGTGACTTGTCAGCTGAGCAGTGGTAGAAGTCTCCAAGGATTAATTTGGGAGAGTCAGGGGATATGAGTTCCACTTTGTTTATAGAAGAAAGGGAAAAAAAGGCAGTCAGACTTTGTTAAAAACCAGTCGGTTGGTGTCTAGCACAGCAGACATGTAATTCCACAGACCAATGAAAACACTCACGAATACTACACAAAATTTACAAAACCATACAATTCAGCTACTCTAGGAGCTAACCGGTCGACCGCACGAGCAGCAACCTAGAAGCTCTACTTTTTAATGACAGAAACAAACAGAAACAATCAACGGTTGAGTCTCATAACATGATTCGTTGTTTCCTTCATTTGTATCAAAAGTCAAATTTGTTGCAGAAAAAAGACAATGTTGCTTATTTGCCTCATAATATTGGCTTTCTATGTGAAAGTACTCATGAACTAAAACAACAGTCAAAAAAATGCATTGAAGTGTGTATTAATTGCAAGATGGGATACATTTCTGTTTGTAGAAAAATCATGCAAGATAGATCCTAAATGATGCTTAAATGAGTAAGTTGAGCAACAGGTTAATTTCCCCACATAGAAGAGAAGAGCCCTCAGAATGGCTCCATAAGTGCTGGTGGTCTGTCAGGATTTCAGAGGTAAGTTAACTCAATCTATGTAGAGGCTATTTATACACTTTAATGTGTGTGTGTGTGTGTGTGTGTGTGTGTGTGTATGTATGTATGTGTGTGTGTGTGTGTGTGCATGCGTGCAAGCGAGAGAGAGAAAGATAGAGAAAACATGCATGACAGTCACCTTTCTCACTGTCGATTAAAGGTGTCACAACTTCGATCGATCGAAATTAAGTCACAATCTCGAACTTCAAATTAAAAAATGGAATCGTCCGGTCGGCCAGTCGCCAAACGGAAAAAAACACACACGTGTTGAAGTGCTGCGAGTCAACCTCCTCTAACTTAGCTACTAGCTAAGCCAGTAGCTGTTAGCTACAGCCAGTCAAACGATAGCATGGTGTTACACCATTCCTGTTCAGCTCCCGGACCGTGGTCGGGAAGCACAGGGGAGATGATTTCCTCCAGGGCTGAAGTTTCTGTTTCCCTTCGGGGTGAACCCCCTTTCACGTGTTAAGCTGGTCGGGAAATAAGACCAGGGAGCTTTGCTGTATCTGGAGGAGCCGTCGCCTTTATTCACAGCCAAACTGCAGCCTATATTGTACACTTCATAGCTGTCGCTACTACTGACACTCCTTTCTCTTCTCCTTCCTCTCTCATTCGTTCACTGTCTGCATGTACGCACACTCCCTCACTCTCGCTCGCCCACACACACCTTACGCACCGCCCTATTCCTGAAAGGAGCTACGTCACTCTTACAACAACGGCAACTGCAGATGCAGGAGACCCATCGACAGAACTTGAACCCTCCTCTTTCACTGAAGTCGCCGGTGTGGAAGTATTTTGGATTTCCAGTGAGTTATGTTGACAACGTTCGCCTTGAATGTGGACATTCTCATTTTCTTAGAAGAACATGAAAATATAAAAATCACAGTTGTCTTGTCTGGCCATAGAAATGTGAATAGTTAATATTTTGACAATGTTGTAAATTTGGCAATGTAATGTGGTACATTGCAAACAAAGGTCAGATATTATATTGCAAACAAAGGTCAGATATTATATTGCATAAAAGTCTATTCTAAAAGTGGCATAGCAACCTGTGCTTTAAAAAAATAAATGTAAAAATCGAGAATTGAATCGAACCGTGACCTTAGAATCGAAAATGTAATCGAATCGAGGATTTGGGGAATCGTAACACCCCTACTGTCGATACAAACATCCCTGCAGCTTGGAATGACTCTCCTGTTATTGATGCAGGAGATTAGAAGCAGAAAAGAAACATGTTTGCCCATAAATATCCTCAGTATAATCAGAGGTTAATGGAGATGGATGGCTTTAATATAAAGACAGTGCTCTTTTTAACTCTGAGGAACACTTCCTGAGCTCTTTTACAGGACAGAGTGTATGTATGTGTGTGTGAGTGTGAGAGAGAGAGAGAGAGAGAGAGAGAGAATATCTCAGTGCCTGTGTGATTAATGAGCAGCTTCTTCGGCCACTTCAGACTGTATCTTCCAGGGACAAACACATGTACACACAGTATAGAGCTCTCTGTGGTGTAATAGAGCGTAGAGTGTTGGGGCCTTTTCTCAGAGAACGCTCTGAGTTTGTGGGCCCGTAATGCCATCCGATGGACTTTGATCCTTTACATTCTCCCTTTCAATTTCTGATTCCAGAGAAGGGGAAGTTAGAGTAATTGTTAGTTATTGTTCAAAATAACGTGTTCATTTTGATAAGGTAATTACAGAAAAAAATGATGTGCTAAAACAAGGGGACGCAGATAATCGCATCCTGTGACGACCTTTGACCTTACATCACTAAACACATTTCACAGCAGCTTTCTAAACATGATGGAGGTGGATGACTAAACACTGCTGAGTATACAGAATGGAAAAGTCCCTTCAGCTGGTGTTTCTCACTGTCCAACGGTTAACATTCTTTCAAACTGAGAATGGGCTGTGGTGAATACTCTGACTTTAGACCATTGCTACGAGACAGCTGTTTCAGCATGATATACATCATTAGCATGGATAGCAATAACAAGGATATTAGCACAGATACAAATAGCATGGATATTAGCAGGGACAGTAATGGCTGTCACTCAACATGAGGCCTTCTTGCGGAGCTGCAGAGTTTATTCGTGGTCAAACAGTAACCTGTACTGTACATTTACTGAACTCAGCCACCGACCATCACTCGCCACTCACTCACTCCAAACTGTCCTGCTCTTAAAGGAGCCATGTCACTCTTGAGACACCAGAAGCCAAAGTGGATGACATAAACATTCCAGATTTTACTGTAGCCCATTCCATTTTGGCATCAGCTTAATCTTTTTAAAGTTTAAGCAAGAAAAATAAGGCAATTGTCAAAAAATTATAAAACATTGTCAGGAAAGATCATTAAAATATCAAAATACACTAAGTGGTAATTCCAAACGGCCAGATGGAACTATTGCCGGATAACTGTTAAGTGCAGGTTATGCAGCAAGGAATTCTTTTACTGATTTTTTTAAAAAGTAAAAAGACGGTAAGGGTTGTCGGCAAGTAACAAAATTGGCGTAACACCTCAAACACTAGCTATGCAACAGCTTAGTGCAAGATTTGAATAAGTAATTTATAAAGAAAAAAGATTTTCACTGTTAAAACCTTATGTGCATACAGATGTATTACTTCTGTTTCGATTGCTGCCAGTTCTGGCAAGAAATTAAGTACAAATTAGTTCATTGCAGGGTTTCATTAAGGTATTTAAGAGTAGGGAAAAAGATTTTGATTGAATGTAACAGTTAAAATAGTCGCCCTTCTACCTTTTATTAAGCAGTGTCCATCAATGTTCCCTCTACTTTGGTACAGCAACTTATCTCAACAATCACTGGCCAGATTGCCATCAAATACATTCATTGTCCCTAAATTGTGTTTGCTGAACCCCTGACTTTTCACCAACCAACCAAACTGAGTGAAACACAACATGACTAGTGTCATCTGTGTAAATGAAAATGCCAGAGGCGCAGATCAGGGGTGTGTCAATCTGATGGTGTTCACAGTCTGACAGCTAAACAGATCCTTCACTCATCAAATAAAATAGAAATGTCCCACAAACTGATGTTACAGGACCAAACAGTAACGTGCTAACTGGTAGTGTCTCTAGAAAATCCAGTTATACTTGGAAAAGTGTCTGTCTGGTCTTTAACTCACTATGTGTTTGTCTCCTGCCACTATTGTGGCTGCGGCGGTAATAAAAATCACTGACAGAGTTTTAGATGCGGTCGTCTTTGAATTTAACATCACTTTCTTTTATATTAGCCTTTGAGGAAGTTGTTGAATGTTGTTGAATGTTTTATTTTATTTTATTTTCGGCTATTTTATTTAATTTGAATCGGCTGAAAATGAAATATAAAAACAGTCTCAGTCAGGTTGCTGGGTGACTGGAGGCAGAGGAGCTGGTCCTGAGTCAGGTCGCTGGATGACCGGAGGCAGAGGAGCTGGTCCTGAGTCAGGTCACTGGATGACCGGAGGCTGAGGAGCTGGTCCTGAGTCAGGTGGCTGGGTGACCAGAGGCTGAGGAGCTGGTCCTGAGTCAGGTCGCTGGGTGACCAGAGGCAGAGGAGCTGGTCCTGAGTCAGGTCGCTGGATGACCAGAGGCTGAGGAGCTGGTCCTGAGTCAGGTCGCTGGGTGACCAGAGGCTGAGGAGCTGGTCCTGAGTCAGGTCGCTGGATGACCAGAGGCTGAGGAGCTGGTCCTGAGTCAGGTCGCTGGATGACCGGAGGCTGAGGAGCTGGTCCTGAGTCAGGTCGCTGGGTGACCAGAGGCAGAGGAGCTGGTCCTGAGTCAGGTCGCTGGGTGACCAGAGGCAGAGGAGCTGGTCCTGAGTCAGGTCGCTGGGTGACCAAAGGCTGAGGAGCTGGTCCTGAGTCAGGTCGCTGGGTGACCAGAGGCTGAGGAGCTGGTCCTGAGTCAGGTCGCTGGATGACCGGTGGCTGAGGAGCTGGTCCTGAGTCAGGTCGCTGGATGACCGGAGGCTGAGGGCGTTACTCACTCCCAGGACCCAACATTAGAGGCAGATACACACTTGCTGTCTACAGATTGAACTAGAAGTCATTTAATCTTATACTCAATGCGGTGGCAAACTAGAAACACAGACTTTGAAATTACGTTGTTGGAAAAAATACAATATGCTAAACTGATGGTTACTTTTGTAGCTATCTGTGGGCAATAAAGAAAGCCAAATGAAATGTGAGTTATTTCTCTTTTTCTGGCTGCTGGAAGGTGATTGATTAACCTGTGAAGTGATTAAAAAAACAAAGAGGTTTGTTCAGATCTGAGAGCACGTCAGCGATGACGTGTAGCCTGATATTCGCTGTGCGGCCGGTGAATATAAATGACGGACTGATGAGAAGCGGTCTACTGTTCGGTTCAGTCCTCATCAGGGAGTGAGAGCTCATATAAATCAATCTAAATCCCCTCCTGGTGTAAAACTATGTGCATTATTTCGGCTTCAACATGATCGGACTGAGAAGGAAAGGACAGCCACTGTCAGACAGCGTCGTCAGACTCAGGGTTTCTTCAGGGAAACCTGCCAGTGAGCAGGTGAGGTTCACACAGTAAGTTACCGCAGTAACAGAGCCAGAGTTTAAGTTACCTCTCTGTCTGGAACTGAAAACTCAGAGTTTCTCTCATCTCAGGGTTTTCACAAAACCCGCTTTCTGGAATACCCCCCATGCCTCCCGACCGAGATTCCAGTTAACTTTCCCCCAGAAAACAGCATACCTCCCCACGAGTGAAAGAGACAGACTGTTGTTTTTTTTGTTGTCATTGTTTACTTATGGTGATTATGTAATTATGTAATTTAGAGTGCAAAAAGTGACCTTGACACTTTCCAAGATGTATGGTGGGTCAGGATCTCAGGTCACAACACATTATAACTACATCCATATGATTATAAACAGTCGGCCGATACATGTTTAAATTAACAGGTGGACACATTGAGGAAAACACACAGATACCAACGTCTTAATGTGTACCGTCACATCTCTTTTGCATCTGCAGCGCCGGCGTGCTGTATGAATTGACACACTAGTGTGGATTTACGCCGAAACTGCTTGGTTCAGTGTGAACAAACAGAGGTGGAGAAATGGCAAACCTTTGCTTCGGCGATAATCTCTCTAGTCTCTGTGTGAAAAGGGCTAATGAGAACCAGTCTGTTATACATTACATCACACATTGTATGATATGTGATAAAATAAAGACTTGCCTTTGCCTTATTAGTTAAAAGTTGCTCTTAGCAATCATCTGCAGCATGTCAGTCTCAAGTGGAAACTCATTTTACATAATACCTGCTGTAGAACTTATGCAACATTAAAAGGGAATTTGGGGGCAAATTTGGCAACATTAATTCATGATTATCAGAAATAACTACCAATTATGATGAATATGATAAAATTGCACCATTGCCACTCAATTTAAAACCCACCTCATCTTCACCGACAGGGCCGCCCCTGGCCAAATTGGGGCCCTAAGCAGAATTTTATTTTGAGGCCCCCCCCCATTACAAAATGACTGTATCACGAAATGCCATTTAGGTTTACAACCTTTATTAGTAGGAACAAATCAAATGAACAGCCTCTTTCAGCAATGGAACAAGCCTTTTACAGATGCACACGTCTGCATTTTCTGGATGCAAAGTCATCAATGAGGTCATCATATGACAGGTGCTCTGTCACTTCTGAGTGGATGCCTATGATAGCCAGGCCACTCAAGCGTTCTTGCACCATTGATGAGCGGAGGTATGTTTTGATGAGCTTCAGTTTTGAAAAGATTCGCTCAGCAGAGGCAACTGTAACAGGGAGAGAAATAAAGGATTATCTTAATTTATCTTATCTTATCTAATCTTATTTGACTGTTATGTATTAAATTCACCAAGAGATGGCAACATTTTACCTCCATAAAAATAGCCCAAAACTTCTATTGATAGCATAGATTGATAGGCTATAATCCTGAGTCAACATATGACCACCTACTGGTCAATTAACCACTACTTTTTCAACAGAGGTGAATGTATATGCAGTTAATAAGACATTCAATAAATGAGAATCAGGGCTGCTGGAAAATTTAATCTCCAGTCCACATCTAGACAGAACCTTTTCAATCCAGCTTCTGTTCTCAGCATAACACAGAAACAGCACTCCTTATAGTCACTCAACATCACCGACACTGCCCTCTCCTGGTTAAAATCATATCTAACAGTCAACAGTTCATCCATATCAACAACTGTACCTCCTTCACTGCTCCTCTGTCCCAGGGCGTCCCCCAGGGTTCGGTACTTGGTCCACTCCTCTTCATCCTCTACCACTGTTATGCTGACAATGTCCAACTCTACATCTCCACCTAATCCATCACCACTGCCACCAGTCACCAATTGCCTCATTGAAATAAAATCCTGGATGCAATCTAACTTCCTTCAACTGAACTGCGACAAATCAAACATGGTCATCATCAGCCCCAAATCCCTCATCGAAGCCACTCACAATTTCTGCCCCACCATTGAAAACTCCACCCTGTCTTCTTCCTCACACAGTCACAACTTCGGAGTCACCTTTGACAAAAACCTCTCCTTTCAACAACACACTATTCAGCCCATCTCCTCCCATCACTTTCCTTCCCTGCTGCAGAAACCCTGATCCATGCTTTCATCATGTCCAGAATTGACTATTGCAACAGCATCCTCTACGGCACACCAACCAAACTCTTGAATAAACCTGCACTGGTGACCACATCACCCCCATCCTCCAGAAACTCCACTGGCTTCCTGTCCCACAACGGATCCAATTCAAAATCCTCCTCCTTATTCAGAAAGCTCTCCCCACCGACCTGCTCCACTGCATCCTGTAGCCTCTGCTCCTCCCATGCAAACCTCCTCAGTCTACCACATAGGACCAAGCACCAAACCTGGGTGACAGAACATTCTCAATCGCTGCCCCTCCCTCTGGAACTCCCTTCTCAAACACATTAGAGACTGTACAGACCCCACAACCTTCAAAACACTCACAATAACTCACCCTTTCAAAACTGCTTTTAACTTCTGTCTCTTTTTTATGTTTTTAGTTTGTTTTTTAATATTCTGCTTTTTAACCTGTACAGTGTCTTTGAGAACCTTGAAAAGCGCTATATAAAATAAATTTATTATTATTATTATTATTATTATTATTATTATTATTATTATTAGTAGTAGTAGTAGTAGTAGTAGTAGTAGTAGTATAACATGATAATAAGATTCCATTTACATTAGATCACTTAGGGAGCACCACCCCTGAAGAAGGAAAAAGATAGCCAATTCAATAATTCAGTCTCATAAAAAAGGTACTAAACTGTCAGTTTGTAACTCTGATTAATAATGAACTTAACTGCAACCAAAATTACCATAACAGCTAGTAATGGATTTTCGAGTCCTTGACAGAGTAGAGGTTGGCAACATTCACTCTTATACAGTATTAAATAGACAGTATGCAGGTTAAAAAGTATTTTTTTGGACACTAAATGAAAACACACAATCTAACTAACATGTACTATGTGCGTGTGTGTGTGTGTGTGTGTGTGTGTGTGTGTGTGTGTGTGTGTGTGTGCATTAGGGGTGTCACGATTCTCCAAATCCTCGATTCGATTACATTTTCGATTCTAAGCTCACGGTTCGATTCGATTCTCGATTTTTACATGTATTTTTGTAAAGCACAGGTTGCTATGCTATTTTAGACTAGACTTTTATGCAATATAATATCTGACCTCTGTTCACAATGAACCACACTACTTGTCAAATTTAAAACATTTATTAATAACATAATGTAACAATAACTTATATCTTAAGTCAATTGGAAACTTAAACAAATTAACCTGCCATCTAGTTTCTCTTTTGTAACTGCAGTCTTCTTCACAGAAGATGACATTCAAGTTCACAACAAAACAAACAAAAAAATAAAACAGCCATGTCCATAGTCTTCTCTGAACAATTTAGTGTCTTAACAAACTATTTCCGTACAGTTGAAAATATACCACACAGATAATTGTTGCAAGAGTGGCGTAGCCCCTTTCAGGAATAGGGCGGTGCGTGAGGTGTGTGTGCGTGAGGTGCGTAAGGTGTGAGTGGGCGAGCGAGAGTGAGGGAGCGTGTGTACGTGCGGGCAGTGAACGAATGAGAGAGAAAGGAGTCGCTGTAGTAGCAACAGCAATAAAGTGTACAATATAGGCTGCAGTTTGGCTGTGAATAAAGGCGACGGCTCCTCCAGATACAGCAAAGCTCCCTGGTCTTATTTCCCGACCAGCTTAACACGTGAAAGGGGGTTCACCCCGAAGGGAAACAGAAACTTCAGCCCTGGAGGAAATCATCTCCCCTGTGCTTCCCGACCACGGTCCGGGAGCTGAACAGGAATGGTGTAACACCATGCTGTCGTTTGACTGGCTGTAGCTAACAGCTGCTGGCTTAGCTAGTAGCTAAGTTAGAGGAGGTTGACTCGCAGCACTTCAACACCTGTGTTTTTTTTCCGTCTGACAAGCCGACCGGACGTGACGTGGGGGCGAGGCAGCATCGACGATTCTTTTTTTTAATTCGAAATTCGAGATTGTGACTTAATTTCGGTCGATTCCGATTAAAAATCGAAATTGTGACACCCTTAGTGTGCATGCGTGCCAGAGGGAGAGAGATAGCGAAAACATGCATGACACAGGGCACAGGGGGGTTGATCTCCTCCAGAGTCCGAGTTTCTGTGAGTCTGGAAGAACAAAAACAAAATGATGGCTAGGTGCCATGCCTCCATTGCATGGACAAAGAAAGACTACAAACAAGATGGCTGATCAAAGAGTTGGATCACCACTTGTTTCAAAGATACAAAGGTGGTGCTCACATTAGCTTACTGACATCACACATAATAATAATAATAATAATAATAATAATAATAATAATAATAATAATGATAATAATAATAATAATAATAATAAAAATACATTTTATTTATATAGCGCCTTTCAAGGTACCCAAGGACACTTAACAATGACAAGAGATTTAACAGTAACTAAACAAAGAATAAATGGAGAAACACAAGAAATACAATCAGATAAAGAGATAGGAAAGTTGATTGATGGGGCTGGACCTAGAGCTGATAGGCCTTATTAAAAAGATGGGTTTTTAGGTCTTTTTTGAAGGTCTCCAGAGAAGTCTGTTTGCGGATTTCAGGTGGGAGAGTGTTCCAGAGAGTGGGGGCTGTCACACAGAAGGCTCTGTTGCTGAGGGTTTGAAGTTTGGTGTGAGGAATGGAGAGCTGGTGTATGCCTGATGAGCGTAGGGTCCGAGATTGGGTATAGGGGTGGAGGAGGTCAGACAGATATTGGGGGGCAAGGGAATGGAGGGATTTATAGGTCAGAAGGAGAATTTTGTAAGAGATGCGTGATTTGACTGGGAGCCAATGAAGGCGGATGAGAGTGGGGGTGATGTGTTGCCAGGGCTTGGTGCGGGTGAGGACCCTGGCAGCAGAGTTCTGCACATACTGGAGCCTGTCCAGGGTTTTGGAAGGGAGCCCAGACAGGACTCCATTACAGTAGTCCAGGCGGGAGGTGATGAAGGCATGGATGAGGGTCTCAGCCACAGGTTCGGAGAGGGAGGGCCGGAGTCTGGAGATGTTTTTCAGATGATAAAAAGCTGATTTTGTTATGGATTTTATGTGTGATTGAAAGGATAGTGTGGAATCGAGGATGACACCCAGGTTGCGGACCTCCGTGGATGGGGAGATAGAGCAGCCGTCCACATCCAGAAGAAGATCTCCAACCTTCTGGAGCAGCGCCTTTGATGCCACAACCATGAGCTCTGTTTTATTGGTGTCAAGTTTAAGTAGATTTGATGTCATCCAGAGTTTGATATCCTGGAGGCAGTTGACGAGTGACTGTGGGGGTAGCTGGGTGGATGGTTTGGTGCAAAGATATAATTGAGTGTCATCAGCATAGGAGTGAAAGTTGAGACCATGTTTGCGAATAATCTGACCAAGGGGGAGCATGTAGATGGTGAAGAGGAGGGGTCCAAGCACAGAGCCTTGAGGCGCACCTTGGTTGACTGGAGCTGGGGTGGAACTGGAGTCTCCGATGGTGACAAACTGTTTTCTGTTTGTTAAATAGGACTGGAACCAGGAGAGTGCTGTACCAGTGAGGCCAAGGTAGTCAGATAGGCGGGTGAGGAGGATGGTGTGGGAGATTGTGTCAAAGGCTGCAGAGAGGTCCAGGAGGATCAGAATACTGATGTGGCCAGAATCGGCAGCGATGAGGAGGTCGTTGGTGATCTTGATGAGGGCAGTTTCTGTGCTATGGCGTGCCCTGAAACCAGACTGAAGGGGTTCATAAAGCTCATGGTTGGACATGTGCTGATGGAGTTGGGCGGCAACTGCTCTTTCCAGGATTTTGCTTAGGAAAGGAAGGTTGGAGATCGGCCGGTAGTTGTGTAAGTCATCTGGGTCCAGACCGGGGGTGACTGAAGCAATTTTGAAGATGGACGGAACCATGCCAGATTCTAGGGATAAATTGATTATGTTCATCATGAGGGGGCACAGGGCAAGCATGGAAGACTTCACCAGAGTTGTTGGCATGGGGTCCAGAGAGCAGGTGGAGGCTTTGGCCTGGTAGACCAACTTAGCAACAGAAATGGAGTCCAGAGGAGAGAAGGAGGAGAGAGAACACTGGGGCAGGCGAACAGATATCTGTGTCAGAGGTGCATATGGTATGGTGGTGGCAGATGCCAGGAGTTGCTGATGAATGGTAGCCACTTTACTATACTATCACATAGGTGTGATATGGTCCAGGCTGAGGGAGTGTGTGTATGTGTGACATGGTACCAGGTTAGAGACAATGATTAGTTGCATGCAAAGACTGAGTCTGTGTGAAGCATAATTCAACTCACATCAAAATAGCCATGTAGCAAAGCAAACTACCAATAGATCACAATAACACCCAAACAGTGAACAAACACATAGATTGAACACAAGTGCATTACATCAACCAGAGTAAAAAAGTCCTGTGCTTAGCAGTGCTATGCTATGCTGTGTGCTATCTAGGCCCAGTTCAACAGTACCTGTCTTTGAAGAAAAGATGCTGGTAGTACCTTAGCTGATGAGCCAAGCCGGAGAACATTGTAATCCAAATTTTGAACAGTGCTGTTCTTGCTCTGCCATGTCCGATGAATGTTGTAGTTAAGTTTAGGCAAATACAATTTCTTGGTTAACCCATAAGAACCCAGACCCAAGTAGGACATTGTTTGTTACAAGCAGGGTTGGGTATCGTTTGAATTTGAACGATTCTGGTTCCGATTCCGATTCCGATTCCGATTCCTCGCTTCGATTCCGGTTCCTATCGATTCTCAATTCCGATTCTTTTAAGAGGCGGGGTCAAAGTTTACATTAAATGAACTAGCTAACCAGAGTTCTTTCTGGATTAAATAGTCTGAACTTCTCTATGAATTTTAATTCTATGAACTTTTTACTTTTTATTAACTTTACTATGAATTTCTCACAGGGCTACTTTATTTTATTTTATTTTATTATTAGCTTAGCTCTACCGTTATTGCTTAACTAACCTAAATGTTCGTGATTCCACATCTGAAAAGGGATGCAACCTTTTCACAATATATGCTGTAACCTTTCTGTGGCACTCTTCAATTTGTTGCACTGATATCTTCCCCTTGTGTAGTGTAGTGGTTGAGATCCTGACCCACCAAACATCCTGTAAAGTGACAAAGTTACGTTTTTTACTCTAAATTAATAATTACATAAACAACATCAGTAAACTGGATGCTGTCTGACTCTGTCACTCGCGGGGAGGGAGACTGTTTTCTGGGGCAAAGTTCACTGATGTCTCGGTCGGGAGGGCTGACTGTCGCGGTGATTTATTTCGACACAAATGGTGAGTAAAAGTTTTTTGCCTGTGAAAGACGCTGTTTATTGGGCAGAAATGTGAGAAGAGTCGTCGAACAGAGGCTTCTCCACGTATATCTGCGGTATTTTTTTTCCTCATATAAGTTGCCAAAGACAGTTACAGTTACTACGTTACTGTTGTTTGGTCCTGTAACGTTGCTTTGTGGGACATTTCTCTGTATTTAGTTGAGTGAAGGACCTGTGTAGTTATCAGACTGTAAGACCGACACGCCCTCGATACGTGCAGCCTGCTTATCCGTCCACACTGGTTTGGTTCGGTTCGCCAATACTGCGGCCCTGATACTCCATCATATCTCCATCAGCGCCAGAGCGAAATTTCACCCATCGCCGCCTCCGAGAGATTCAATGGAGGCGGGGAATTGGTGGAGGATCCCAGCATCCAAACGGATGTCTCTTTTTTTTTTTTATTGCGCGCTGCTGAAAATCCAGCAGCGGCGGCGCACCGCCACAGAATGCATATAGGGGAAACACTGCTAAAGTAAAGCAACACTGCCGCGCGCACTATCCATGGCTGCGCATAAACTTCCTGCGGACTCTTCTTCGCTGGTGTTCGGCGGCTTCTTCTTCCGGTCGCGCACTGGGTATCGAAACTCGGAATCGAAATTTAAAAATTTGAACGATTTCGGGAGAATCGAAATGTTAGTCCCGGTTCCAATCGATACTCGATGCCCAACCCTAGTTACAAGTGTGTCACCATTGGTTCTTATGGGTTACGGTGAGACTAATATTGCCTGTCGGTAGCACGTGATGCAAAACACAGTCTACAATGTCGAGGTCAGATGCTTAGTATACTCAACTATCCATCCAGATGCAGAGAACCTCCCTATGAGGTTTTGCTGTGGTATAACAACATCTCTTCTGCCTTTACGTCTCAAAAGATCCTCTAGTTGAAAACTCACTAACCTACTTTCTGTTTGTCAGTGGCTTTCCTGTGAGTCATGCAACACTGCCTCCATTCTGCCCTTGAGACTGATTATTCAACTATACTGATTGTGTAGTGAATGTATCCTACATTTCATAATGTGCTGAGATAGAAACTATGGTGATGGTTCTGTGTGGAGTGACAGCAGTTCTAGGACGGCAGTGTCCAGGTTCAGATGGATGATGTGGCAGGCAAGGTGCACAGACATGAGATAAAGTGAGGCTATTCACACTGAGTTAAATAACAAAAAGGGTACACACACACACACACACACACACACATGCAGGCAGGCAGAGGGTGGGTTCTCTGTCAGTTTCAGAGAGCTGCAGTTCAGCTTCACGCACACACGCACACTCTCTCTCTCTCTCACACACACACACACACACACACACACACAAACAAGCTGAATTCTATCTTAGGCAAATGTAAAAGACGACTTCACTGTGTATGGCAGTCTGAGTGTGCGCGTGTGGGCTTGCATGCGAGTCCGTGCATGTAAGCAGTGACCAGAGCACTGTGTGTGTTGAGATACGAGAGGGCTACAGATTACTTCAGATGACCGTTATTTCTATAGTGTCTTTATGTTTTATTGTAGAAGAATTGACCTTCACTGATCACCACCAGGCGTACTCTCTCATTATTTTTCTGCTCTCCATCCAGAGCCATATGCCCAAACACAAAATATATCATTTCTGCTGTCAGGGGTTTCATAATGAAAACAATGAATGCCAAAGATGTAGTTCGATGACATGGGATTATGGGAGCTGTTGTCTTCATTGTTACACAACCACCTTTGCTGATGACAATCTATCTGAAGTGGGTAGAAATGTTCAGGGATAAGGTAATGTGTTAGTTTCTTTCATGCTGTGTTTAGTCATGTTTGACAACCTCCTTCCTCACTCTCTGATGTATCATCGGACGTTTCCCCAGAAGTTACAGCAACAAGCAACCAAATGAAACACAGCTACCTTGAGTAAACCTGCTGATTTCTCTGGTTTGAAAATCGATAGAAATATTTGGGATGATGTTTTTATCTAATATTTTTAGATATTTATTGGGAAAATTTTACATATTGTATCCTTAAGATGTCGTCACAAATGGAAGAGAAATTGTTCGATAAGATGGTACTGACTGCACCATGTCATTTCATTTCCAGTGCATTTTTATTTCCCCTGTGTTTGAAGCCTATGAATGCAGTTGGTTGAATTAATAAAGTGTGCAAAAGTTTAAAGTACATATAAGTTTTGATGATGCTCTGACACACTCTGAACATTGCTGTCCTTTAATGTTACTAATGTATCAGTATTATGAAAAGCCTCCAGTCATTAAAGAACATTAAATGGATTATTAAATGTTAAGGAGCACCAGTGACTGTCAGGGTTTAATCAGATGCTTATAAATAGTTGTACGGCCATTTGGGGACTATAACATCGTTCTCCTCATCATTATCATGATATAAAACTGAGCAGCTCTGCTGTGACCGCAGAGAGACCACTACACAGCATCCACTCCACCGATTCAGTGGCTCTGTTTTAGCCTGGAGTGTTGTGCCCCTGTCAAGTCTCAGCCATGATAGGAAGAAGAGAAGCAGGAGAGAGGAAAAGAAAGAGAGGAAATGCCACTTAGAAGAGGAATGTTAGGAATTTCAGCTATGACTGGAACATGGCAGGTCATCCAATGAAGCCAGAGCAGCTGGAATTATAGGATTTAATCCACAAATAAGATGATATCACTCTCCAAATGTGACTGTATTTTATGTCTGTGTGTGTGTGTTTCTCTTCACTTACCTGTGTGTGAAGAAGCCGACACCTTGACTTTTTTTTCAAAACGATCAACCAAACTCAATTTTCTCTCTCACTTCCTACAACAGCACCTCTCCCCATACACACACCTCCTCCCCTCCATTCAACCTCCCCTCAGTCACAGTTGTCATAGCAAATTAGCGTCCTGTTATGCAGATACAGAGAACCGTCGTTCCCATGATCCTATGGGGAAACTTCAGCCCTGGGTCTAAAGACACAACCAACATCTGTTTGTTCCTCTCGCTCTCACCCCTCTAAGTGTGTGTGTTTGGTTGAGTGCGGGGACATCTCATTCTTTCACTTCCAGCGTGAAACCAATCTTCTTAGTGTTGCTCCATCTGAGTGGTTTTTCCCAAGGATGTAGAGTGTTGCTTTGCATTTCCAGCCCCAGAGAGCAGCAGCTTTACTACAGCCTCTTTCAGCCGCATCGAGGTGGATTTTTAATAATCTAACCTAGAAAAGATGCTTTCATATTGCAGACTCTGTCAGGCACACAGCCTTTCATCGGATTCATCACAGCAACAAGTTATTAAAGCAATGCACCTGTTAAAGGGGCCTTGTAGTAATTTAATTTAACATGATATTTCAATTTAAAATTCTGTAGATGCATGATTTAAACTTATATTTATTTTATGCTGCAGTGATTCCGTGTGGTGCCTCATGAATGGGCCACATGATATCTTCACGTCTATTTTATTATTTTACATTTTTTCTCTGTATCTAACAATAGGTGACAACTTATTTTTCAATCATATCAGAACAAGAGAAATAAGCAATAAACATCAAAATCACGATTTTTAACACACTTTTAAACACTCACATTTGCCTGTCATAATAACGTAGGGCTGGGCGATATGGCCAAAACTTTTATCACAATATGTTTTTTTTATATTGATCAATGTTGATAATTATCACAATATATATTTAACAATAATAATAATGTTGAATTTACAGTTTTAAGAGTATTCTCCTTAGGGCAGAACCCAAAACAAACCATAAGGTTAATTATGGTTTGTTAATTGTTAAATACAATTATTTATTGTCAGAATGAACAGGTGCTACACATTCAACAGAACCAATCAACCAAATGGCTTTCTGTTAAACACTGAATAAATAAAATGATAAATATGTACAAGAAATTCGCCCAGGCAGAGTGTACTTAGAATCCGTAACAGCCATTAGCTTCTTGAAACCCTGTTTTTAAACTGTGCTTATAGGCATCATATCTTTAGCGGTACAGTGAGTAACTGCACTGGTTTTGTCTTTGTATCACTTCTCATATGGGGTAATGGCTGAAAAAGCAGCACGATTGTTGGTTGTCGACATGAAGTTTGACTAATAGAAGCAGTGGGACTTGTCTGTTGGCTACTTGCGGGGAGGCTAGCGCAAACACATGCTCTCGGAGAACTGTTTGGGACGGTACCTTTTGAGATGATGAAAGAGATTGGTGGTCGCCAACACATTTTGCACCTAATGCTGGTCTGTCCTTTGTCAGACTTCAGGTACCCGAACTATTTCCAAATAACCTAAGTGGTATGACCTTTTTCCGGTACAAGTTCTTCGTCTTTGTCAGTTTCCTTGCGCTCGGTTTTGCCAGTCGGACTGCTCATTTTCTTGTGTTGGCTAGACCCACAGGTGGTCACCGTCATTCTGAGTTGTTGTGTGTCTCCGCCTCCGTCTCAGTGTGAATCTCTCGGAGGCGGTCGAGGGGTGAAATTTCGCTCTGGCGCTGATACACCTCTGGAGGTAGTATCAGGGCCGCATTATTGGCAAAACAAACCAGTGTGAACAGATAAGCTGGCTGCACGTACCAAAGGCGTTTCAATCTGACAGTCTGATAAAACTACACAGGTCCTTCACTCAACTACATAAAGAGAAATGTCCCACAAAGCAACGTTACATGACCAAACAAGTACCGTAGTAACTGTAACTGTCTGTCAACTTATATGAGAAAAAACATTTGTCATTTGTTACATTTCTGCCCGAAAAACAGCGTCTGTCACCAGCAAAAAACTTTAACTCACCAAGTGTTTGTGTTGAAAAGAAGTCACCGCGATGGTCAGACCTCAAGACCGAGACTTCAGTGAACTTTCTCACGGAAAACAGCGTCCAGATTACTGATGGCGATTAGTAGGGCCCGAACAGGGAACCTGCAAGGTCCCTATTGTTTTTCTAATGATAATTTTTTTTTATTTGGGCCCGAGCAGGGAAACCTGCAAGGTCCCTATTGTTTTTCTAATGATTATTTTTTTTTATTAGGGCCCGAGCAGGGAAACCTGCAAGGTCCCTATTGTTTTTCTAATGATTATTTTTTTTTATTAGGGCCCGAGCAGGGAAACCTGCAAGGTCCCTATTGTTTTTCTAATGATTATTTTTTTTTATTAGGGCCCGAGCAGGGAAACCTGCAAGGTCCCTATTGTTTTTGTAGTGACAACTTTTTTGTCCCAAATTATCGCATTTTTCACTGCCTGAACATACCCCAAAACTCACCAAACTTGGAATACATGTCACACTTGGTGAAAAATCAAAAATCAATGAGCATGTATAACATGACTAAATGCACAAAAACCCAACAGGAAGTCAGATATTGTCACTGTACAGGTCACTTTTAGCGATTAACATGTTGGACACAGGAAATTACATTTAACCCCTTCCTACACTGTCCCAAAGACTGACAGTTAAGACATGCATACACAATAATCGGGCGATGAGGCCGGGTACACAGCACGCCCCGACGGCTACACACCCCAACGCATGTGGACGGCCCGCTCATCGCTGCTTGCAGCTTTAATTTAATTATGTAATTTAGCGCGAAAAAAACTTAATTTTGACACTTTCCAGGATGTTTAGTGGGTCAGCATCTCAATCACAAAACATAATAACAGCATCCATATGATTAACTGTCCACGGGTTTAGATTGACCGGGGGACACCGGGGAAACACCTTGAAAACACACCCACGTCATCATCATGACCCCTTTAACAATCCGCAGCGCCGGCTTTCTGTGGGAATTACACAGCAGTTCGTCTTTAAGGTGGAGATGCTTCCTCTGTGTGAATCACCATCCACGGAGCATTGGCGAACTGCCGCTGTGGCGTTAATGCGTCTTCTCCTGTGTGAAAGGGGCTAGAGATTAAAAGGATAAGACAGAGTGTGAGACAGACAGAATGTGTGTTGAATTCCTGTGAGATCTCTTCTCTCACCGTTTCTATGATGCTTTGAAAGCTCTGCACAAGGGGAACATCGCAAAGTGATGGGATGTTGAGTCGATTCTCAATGCTTTCCTTTCACTTACCTGTCTCATCCACTCTGTCTCATCTTATTCTCTTGCTGCCTCTTTTCTGCAGTCAGAGTTTTAATCAACATAAAGGACGGACAGACTTGTTAACATACATTTAAAAAACAAAACAATTTGAAGACATCCTGTTAGACTTAAAAAAATGTGACCAGCATTTTCCTTTATTTTATTTATTAAACAATAGTCCAGAAATATTAGTCAGATTAATTGATAACAGAACATTCTTATAGGCTCTTACTCTCATAGCCCCAACTGAAATCTAGTCACAGTGTGCTCCATCTTACTAAAGGGGTGGGGGGGGGCTCTGCCGTCTGGTGGTTTTTCATACAGCCGGGGGCGGCCCCGCGGGACTGTGTCCCAGGTGTGGGATAGTTGGTAGGCTCCCTCATCCCGGTTGACAGTCTTGATGCTGTGTTTTTCTCTTTTTCTTCTGAACTCTTTCCCTTAGGATGTTTACAGAATTTTGCTTCTGCCGTTTGTGCTCAGACAGTTTGGCCTCCTTGAGCTCAGTAAGCTTTGAAAATTCACATATCAAAGCACTGAAAGTCAGATCTCTTTTGTTGCAGACAACACTTCTAATTGCCATCTACTGCTATCTTTGTAGCAATAATGTCAGATAACACTGCAGCGTTCACTTGTTGCTCTGCTTTCCTGTGAAAGAAGCTCTACCTCAACTGCATTTCATGCTGGTAATTTGCAGGTTATGTGATGTTTTTAAAGTTTCCTTAACAACCAGTCACTGTTTGTAGCAGAAAAGAGTTCTGATGATGTGCATCTGAGCAGAAACTACAACACAGCCACCAGGGAGTCACGTGTGACCGCTGACCAAGATGGCTGACTGAAAATTACTCTCCCAAGAAATCACCCAACTTCGTCTTAATTCTACGGCAATCTTTACTACATGAGAAATAAAACCGGGTGAAACTGCAGATAAGTACTGTGCAAACGACTTAGCCCACTTTTAAAGTCGTGTGATTAAACCACGCGGATGGCGTCGGGCTCTAGACCAAGGTCCGCTAAACAAGGTGTTAGTTATGCTAATATGGGTAGCAGCACTGCAGCCAACAAGATAGCATCCTCGACAATGGAAGCTAACACGCCAGCCGCCGCGACAGACGTGATAACAGTGCTCCAAGCAACTCTCAAAAGGCTATGCAGGAAATGGCTCAAGTCAGCGATATTCTCAAGGGCCTGCAGTCTGACGTTCAATCAGTTAAAATCATCTCAGGCAAAGATAAGGACCGATGTCCTATGAGAGGCTCGACCAAGCTGACTCGTGAATCATGGACTTGGAGACGGAGAACGCGCGGCTGTCTAAAGAAAGAAAAGAGCGAACCAAACAGCATGAAGACCTGCAGAGAGCTGTGCAAGATGCTACTAATAGAGACAGACATCTGAACCTGAGACTGGTTGGGCTAAAGGAGAAACTGGAGAGTGGGGCCCCGTGGGAACATGTGAGATGGATCATCTCCGAGGTACTGGGGATACACCTGGCTGAAAACGAGCTCCAGCGAGTGCACCGCTCCCTGGCACCGATACCCAATGAGGGCCAACCACCGAGATCCATCATCATGCGCTTCCACAGCTATCTAGAGCGGGACCGAGTGCTGAACGTGGCGAGGGAGAGATACCGGGAGAAAAGAGAGACGAAGTGGCAAGGCGACAATATTTCATTCTTTCCTGACATGAAAGAGGTGGTGGAAAAGAGCCGAAAGTTTTCCGACGTCAGGAAGACGCTTCATGAGATGGATGTGCTCTTCACACTGGCCTACCCAGCAGTGATACACTTTTCATGATCTAACCATGGCAATGTAAAAAGGTGGGCAAAATATGCAATTCCAAAGACAACCCAGTGATTTAAGTAATAGACACATGGTAATGCAGACAAGGCAGTGGACTTCTGTTTGAACTATGCTTGGACACTTGCTGGACACAATTACATGGGGACTAAAGATTATCTAAAGACTGATAGCTTTGACTTGGAGGCTTACCACAGTAAAGCTTTTTCATTAGACAGAGCGAGGGTTGTTTGTATTGTTTTGTTTTTTCTTTCCCCCTACCTCTTCATTTTGGTCGAGGCTATGGGTTATTTTAGTTGAAAGTACATTGCATCTAACTGAAAAGGCAGGCCTCCATCACACTATTTATTCACCTAGTTATTTTCTCTTTTCTTGAGCTGTGAAACTACGGCCTTTTGTCTAACTGCCTGTCTTTAATAAGACCAAAGCTGGGATAACACAGTGCTGCAAATCACAACATGTAGTGTAAAATGTGGGATGTTGGCAGTGGGGCATTTGGGAGGTTTTGGGGGGCATATCTTGGAAGCGCCACGCGGACCAGTAATAGGAAGGGTTCTTCTCAATGAAGAGTGAGAAGTGGGGAGCAGCAGGGGGAGGGTTTTTTTTTCTATTGTTCATGTTTTGTTACTGTTTCAGAGTTGGTTCATTTTACTGTGATAACCAGTTAAGACTGTGTTCAAAAGCCTGCACAGGAAGGGTTGGTTTAAGTTGGACAGCACAGAAACATTTTTAGGATTTTTGTAGTCTTGCTTGTCTCCCACCGGTTAGGGCACCTATAGGTAAAGCACAAAATAAGGTAAATGGCTATGTATGTTAGAATACTGTCTTGGAATATCAACAGAATAAAAGACCTGGTAAAGAGGAGGAAATTTTTAAGCTATCTAAAATCTCAACAGACTGATGTGGCATTTATCCAAGAGACCCATTTGGTTTACTCAGAGGTGGTTAAACTTAAAAGAGATTGGGTTGGGCAGGTATTCCATTGCTCATTCAGTAGTTAGAAGTGTGGGGTAGCAGTTTTGGTGCATAAGAAACTGAATTTTGTATTATTAAAACAACACAAAGGTGAGGATGGTAGACTCATATGTGTGGAGGCCATAGTTAATGGAATGAAGTTAAATCTATGCAATAAATATGCCCCCAATGTGGAGGACGCAATTTTTTTTCACAAAGTGAATAAATTGTTAGGGGGCATTGTTGATGGGCATACAGTAATGGGAGGAGACTTCAAACAAATCCAGGATAATGTCCTAGATAGAACAACCTACAGTAAGATTATACCGAAGGACAGACAGGCAATACATTTACTTATGAAAGACCAAGGGTTAGTGGACATATGGAGATTAATTAACCCAAGAGAAAAGGAGTACACTTTTTACTCTCATAAACATAAATCCCACTCAAGATTAGATTATTTTCTAATTTCTAAAAGTATGATTGACTCTATTGTGGGATGCAGGATTGGTGTTATTGCTCTCACAGATCATGCAACAGTGGAACTCTGTCTAGCAGCAGAAATAGATTCCATCAAAAGGTGGAGACTTAATACATCTCTCTACCAAGACCCAGTATTCGATAGGTTACTGTCTCAGGACCTCAAAAGCTTCTTTGAAATTAATGTTGGATCCACAGAGAAAATGGGCACAGTGTGGGAGGCATCAAAAGCCTTTATAAGGGGTAAGATTATAGCGTACTCTTGTAAAAAGAAAAGAGAAAGCATTGAAAAGTTGAAGAAACTGGAATCTCAACTAAAAGAGGAAGAAAGGCAGTTAGCAAATATTTACAGTGATTCATTACTTAAACAAGTGTGCACTCTGAAATTTGATTTAAATTAGATTTATAATAAAAAGGCTGAATACGCTCTGTTCAGATTGAAATTTAAAAAAAAAAAAAAAAAAAATCGGGCAAGCTATAGGCCAGACAACTTTATCAAAAAGAGGCCAGCTATGTGATACGTGGTTTTAAAAATGTAAAGGAAAAAGTGGTCACCAGCAGTATAAAGGAAATTAATCTAGGGTTTCAAAACTTTTATTCAAAACTTTATACTTCAGAGATATGATTTGAATACAGACTGGAAAGCTGGATACATTTTTTCTAAAATCAAACTTAACAAGATGTCCTCAGATCAAGTGGGAAAGTTGGAGGCCCCTATTTCAGAATCAGAAGTTAAAGCAGCCATCCGGGTTAGGGTTAGCATGAAACCTGGAAAGTCTCCAGGACTAGACGGCTTTCCAGTGGAGTATTACAAAAAACACACAGATATGCTGGCACCTGTTCTGACTGCAGTTTACTCAGAGTCACTGTCACTGTGGCAGCTCCCGAATACATTTAACGAGCCTTTAATATCATTGATCCTCAAAAAAGATAAGGATCCATTGGATCCAGGTAGCTTCCGACCAGTTAGCTTAATCAATGTGGATTGTAAAGTGCTCACTAAAGTCCTGGCAATGAGGTTAGAGAATATTTTACCAGACATTATTCATGAAGACCAGGTAGGATTTGTGAATCCTACCTGGTTGCTCCACCTTGTGTGGAAGAGCCAACAAGAAAACACCCCAGTAGCAGCCTTCTCCCTTGATGCAGAGAAGGCATTTGATCGGGTTGAGTGGGGTTTTTTAATACATGTCTTGGAGGCTTTTGGTTTCGGGTCGGGATCTGTCAACTGGGTTAAACTGATCTATACAGCACCGTCAGTCCTCACCAATGGACAAATGTCCCCCTTCTTTCAGCTCTCACGGGGAACGAAGCAAGAAGATCTGTTATCACCTTTATTGTTTATTTTATGCCTTGAACCTCTGGCAAATGCAATAAGGGCTTGGCTCTAGTAGGTCCAAAAATCCTGATACCAGTGTTATTTGTTTGTCTGACACTCTTCCACCCCAGCCTTTGGACAGGAATGAAACTGCTCCTGCTGGAGTTAGTCCCACCAGGTGCTTAGCTGTATTATTATGTTTGTAGTTGGACCAGGTCTGAGCTCTAGCAGTCAAGTTAGTAGGGGTCTCTATGAAAATTTCTGTACAGTCAATTATACACCGGCATCTCTTGAAATGTCGCCTGAAACTTTTTGGCATATTTTTAAGGATAGCACCCTTTGCTGGCCACTTAATAATAGATTTTAACAGTTTTGCCATTACAGGTAGCCGGGATCTTAGAATGTTTGAAACTGTCCTTTCAGAGGCTCTGAACCTATACGCTATATCTCTATTACTGAGTCCCAATCTCAATTTCATTAGAACCATTAATAAATGATCTTCTAGTGTGAGAGATGCATATAGCTTCTGCACACCACATTGTATTTTACCCAGTAACCAAATGAAGAGGACTGACGTTAACCCAGTGAGAAATGGCAAGTTATTAGCATTGTCTTTGACCTTGAAAAAGGAGAAGTGTGATTTCTGAAGCTCCTCTTTCAATCTTGCATTCTCCTCTCTGAGTCTGTAACAGTCATTTCTCAGGTCACCATATTCAGTGCTGAGTTGGTTATACTTTTGACTGAGACTGTTGAAGGCTTCTTGTGGGACCATAGTCTCCTCTGGGTCATCTGCTGTCATTGGAACATCATTGCCTGGAAGACATTTGCACAATGTCTTCAGTGTCAGCACAATATAATAATAATTATACTACTACTACTACTACTACTACTACTACTACTACTACTACTACTACTACTACTACTACTAATGATTATGTATGACATAAAATATATAAAACAACAAAATGTATGTTCTCACCATGGCAAGGCGCCTCCTCCTGCTCATCTGTCCGAGTATCCCTTTTCCTTTTTCTTTCCAGTCTTAGAAAGAGTGAGACAGAGACAGAGTTAGACAGAATTAAAAGCCTGCATACAAGAAGGTATGGTTGGTCACAGTTTATAAACCTGAATTTGACAAACCTTGCAATCTTTTCCATAGGCCTGCTACTCTGCCGTCCATAGGAGAAAACAGAGGGAACAAAGTCTGGACTGTTTTCATCTGTAGAAGCGTCACCTACAAAATGAGATGAAGCTTTATCAGTGTCAGGCAGTCAAAGCTAACGTTAAATAGCCTACTGGTTGGTTGGGCTCATTAAATTTAACTAAGTTAGTCAGCTACCAAATGTTAGGCATGGCAAGATACACAAGAAAATTATGTATTTAGCTAGTTACCTAGCTAGTTACGTCAGCAGTAATTACCTGATATGAAGTGGGTGCTGCAAACACGAGCATTTTTGATGATTGCCTCTGTCCAGTCCTTTCTTCTGATTGCATTTAGCCATAGTTGTCTTCGTTTTTTTTGACTGGCAGGTGGTATCCGATAATATTTTAAATTTAAGCCATTACTCTTTCAGTTCTGGCACCCGACAGCACAACAAGATGACACCATGGTAGCAGAGATGGCAAAGTCCAAGCTACTAGCGTTAGTAGTTGCCTCCAAAATCGGTTTGTTTTGCCTCCAGCTGAACACGTGACCTAATCATGACGTAGGCTCGGAAGGGGTCTATAGTTGTAGTCTCCTTTTTCCTGACGAGTGGAACCTCCTTAACAGCATCCCCTTCCATTCATCTTTGAATTTCCAACTGAGGTCATTCTGAAATGCCAGCTGGATGAGATGGGCTTTCCGTCTACGCAGCATGCTGCGTCTGTGCTCAGTAAATATGTTCTTTAGCGTGGAGAATGAGTTTTCGCCCATAGCAGTTGATGCCCCGAATGTTAGTGCGTGTTTGAACGCAGTCATTTCCGCTGGCATGGCACTGAATACTCTGAAGTCCTTTGCAACATGTTGACTCAAAGTCACTTTCTGTTCGTTCTGGCCTGTGCACCTGTTTTCACTGTTTTTCATACTGGCACTGCTGCTGCGAGTGCAATGACGGGCTGTCCGCTCCAGGTGAACCCGGCCCAGAGGCTGTTGGCGGCGGCGCAGGCGGTTCGCTACGCGGCTGAAGTTCCCACTGCTCCTTCGGCGCACTTGGCCTCGGCAGGTGCTCCTCGGCTTCTCCGGTGCTTCTGCTGCTGCTGCCAGGCTGCAGGGATGCCGAGTCCGACAGTGTAGTTTCTGGCTTTTTCAGCCATTTGCGAATGTCCTTGTGATCCTGAATGAATGAAAATGTAGCTGCTAGCTTGGGCTCCAAAATCTGTTCTTTGTTTGTTTCTTTTCCTTGCGGCGGGATGATGCACGACGTAACGTAAACTGTGTGATGATTAAGGACAACTGGAAACCTCGGAAATTGGATTTTCACAACTGTTCATTTTGGTTTTAACCATAGACATGTATATATGTCTATGGTTTTAACAACTCAGTGGTGTTTTTTCCGATTTCTGGGTTGTTTTGAATACACCATAGACCGAAAAAAATAATAAATAAATAATGATAAAAAAATGTTTTAAATGAAAATGCAACATTTTGACAGAGGAGGTGGGACAGTCTGCGTGAGGGGGCCCCCTCGTGACGCCGGGACTGCTGATGCATGCAGCTGTTTGAGATGCTGAAATAATGGGTCGGTCCGCTGCCTTTAGTACAGCGTGGTTTGATGCTACAAAACCGAACTAGTGACGAACCAGTAGTGCCTTTTTAGGAAGGAACTCTTGACTTGCTGCCATGTTGTTGTTTTTGTTTGTTTCTCTGTGGAAAGTCAATGCGTGGGGGGCAGAGCCCACTATGAACTACGGGAGCTCATGGAGAGCGGCGGAGGAGCAAGTTAAAGAGAAAGTCCATTTTCATTTTTTAAAATCGTCCGAGATAGATAGATAGATAGATAGATAGATATACTTTTTTGTGGACACAGTGTTTAGAGCTTGGTGATGTGCTGCGCTGTTTATGGGCTTGGAACTATGTTTATATGTATCTGCATATTTTGTTTTTATTCTGTGTATTTTTGTTTAATATGGTTGATTTGTTTGTGCTGAAGTTTGATGTCTTTTGTATGATGTTTGACATAAGAAACTGAATAAAAACTTAAATGACAACACAGCCACCGGGAGCTTCCAATAACTTAGATGTTGCCACTGCTCCATCTACATGCAGCTTGTTGATGATGCCATATGCCGTTAGATACCAGTGTGGTTCACGTTCCTGCGTGACCTCTGTGATGGAAATTCTTATTTAGAAGTGACCAAATACTAGATGATTCACACAAGGTTGTCTTTGTGTATTTAATAAAAAGTGGTAATAGCAAAAAGTAAAGAGTTAACCAGTTTTAGCTGAAAGGCCAGCCTCATCAACCAAGCAAACCCTGGCAGAGACTGACCAAGAGTCACAGACACAGTCACAGTTTATAGCACACTCAGATACCTTGAGAAAGGGAGATTTTACAACACAATATCCAAATGGCCAGAAAGCATTGGACATACACCCAACAAGCACAGAGTGCTATTAGGCACAAACACTTTCCCATAAATAGGTGAGGTCACTGTTCAAAAGTAGAAGGAGAGACATGGGTTACTGACCAAACACACTATAACAGTGATTAATGTTGGAATACAGAGCTATTAATCACTTATTTAAAGAAGATGTGTCACGTACAGCAGTTGTCATGTTAACCATAGTTATCTCAATCTGCTGAATTTGTAAAAAGTTGAATTCCTTCAAATCTGACCTATCCCCTTAATGAGACTGGCTCTGTGGAACATGCTGTAAGGGCTCTGGTTCAATCAGTTTAAATGCATTTTTTGTATAGTCACAGTCACGGAGAAGAAGACCATTTTAACAGTAACGAAACACACAAAATAATAGTTCTGACTCAAAGCCCGAGTGCCCTGTGCCCCTTGTTCCTTGTGTCAAACTGAGAATAGAATGGCTGCCGATCACCTGACTGACCCCTCTGTATGTCTGTGTGTCCCTCAGTCACCTGTGTGGCTCCAAGGTCGGGGACCTCCTTCACATCTGCAGCCCCTTCATCAAACGAGCCTGCCTTATCTCTGGCTATGTGAGTATTTGTTGGATTGATTTCATTTTAGTATGGTATGAAACTTAACTTTCAGAGACTTATCACAGTGAATATTTTGTTGAAATAAATTTGCATTATTGTTACATGATAAAGTTAAAAATGAGGATTGCAATCCTGCCCTGTTCACTTTGTCACTTCTTTATAATGTCCCACAGTAAATGGTCTTTCAGATGTCATTAACAGGACACTGTCATTGAATTGTAACCAGGGTGACAAATAAGCACCTTAGCAGAAATTTGGACAGGAGATTCGAGGACAGAGAGCATTCAAGTGAGTTATACAACTGACCTGTTGGGGCCAGCAATATGCCACAAGAAAGCCACAGTGGTGATCAGCAATGTGGCATTACATTGCCCGATAATGGACAACCCTAAAGTTCAGCAGTTGTTTTGTAACGAGCAGCAAGACAAATAGGTTTATTCTGGGCACAAAGATTTTTTAAATTGGAGGCTGTCAAGGACCATGAAGCATAAAATGTCAGAAGCAGTGCTGGGGGTCACATAAGGAACCCATTATATTAATATATTCATTTTAGCAGAAACAGTAATATAACACGTTACTAATAATATTTCAGTAATATATTACTACAGTTATGTAACACGTTACGATCAACATTACTGACTGAAGTGAAGCGTTTATTGTTGTTTTTTCGAAGAATCCATCCACACCAACATGACCATATTAATATAGTGTCAGGTAGCATAGATGACGAGGCAGGAGGACCCAGATGCACAGACAGCAGAATGTAGTTGCAGGGATTCAAAAGATTTAATTATCTCAAAGATAAAAAAAGGCAACATGAACGTGGCATGGCATAACAATATACAAACACTACTCACAAACAACTAACACAGGCACATGCAAACAAAGTTCAAATCATACATAGGAAAAAACAGAAATCAAAATCAAAATCAAAAAAAAAAAAAAAAACACATACCACTGGGAGACTGGAGACTCAAGGAACTGGGGAAAACATCACACCAACAGAAGCAATGACGAGACAAAGAGAACATGGGAAACCATGACTTAAGTACACAGACACACTGATGAGGGAACGAGGAGCAGGTGGGGAGAGAGGAGGGAGGAGGACAGGTGAGATAATGAGGGGAAGACACAGGAGAAGGCATGAAGGAAACAATACTGACAGACAGGGGGAGACAGACAAGGAGGAATGGGAAAATACAGAGGGGAGAACATAGTGGAAAGAGCACGGAGGGGCACACTGAAGAGACACAAAAAGGACAAGGAAATCAAAACATAAGACAAAAGACACAACACAAAGACATAGAATACATGAACCATGATATATAGGCTCTGTGTGTTTAATATAGACAAGCCTATAAGTTCTTTGTTCAGTTTCTGTGTGACTGAAATGAGTCGTATTTCATAGGCCTAATGATAAAGCCTAATCCTCCGAGCGCACTTTAATTTACTTTTTTTTTGTAATTATATTTTTATTTGGAAAAGATAACATTTCAGCATACAGAGTTTCTACAATTTTTCATATCACTCTTTTCCAGTTTTTCTTTTTACATTTGTGTGCATATGTATAGTAAAAGAATCTGGAAGCTGCTGTCCTCATGAGTTGTAGCTCAGACCTTAGAAACCAAACAGACCTTCTTCCAGAGATGTGTATTCAAGAGGTACTCATCACATTGGCTTATCTGTTTAAAACTATATAGCATCATATATAATATATATATATATATATATATATATATATATATATATATATATATATATATATATATATATATATATATATATATTGAGTTGAAGTTGAACCCAGGTCAAAAATTTGCCATTTTCTGTTTCAGAGAATTAAAAAAGGGTTACCTATAATTAAGAATTTAAAATAAACAATTTTTGTGACTGTGTTGTTGTTGTTGATATATTCTTTTAACCAAGACAAATGCAAAATGGTGGCTGTAAAAATGTAATTTCCAACACTGCTTATAACTGTACTGGCTCCAGGTGGTGATCATCATGTCGGTAAGGCTGTGGCTGATGGGAGGATCCATGCCTCTCTTCTCTGAACAGGACAACCCCGCCTCCTTCTCATCTCACCTGCTTACCAGGTCAGTGTCACACACATACATGCACACAGTGGTGGTGAGATTGTGGAGAAAAAAAACTATTAATAATAATAATTTGAATTTTGGATGTGGAGATGGTCGGGTTATAAAGGGCTCTCATGACTTCAGAAGTAAGTAGTACAGTAAGTATCTTTTGGCAGGAGTTTTACCTTAGTATGTAAATAAACAAGTATGTATATTGATTAAAACAAAGAATAGTAGAATTGTCGTTATTTTATTGTCATTTTAATCAATAAAGATAGCCAATGAAAACCACAAAATAGGTGCTGAAACAATTATTTTAGGATTAAGCACCTGAAAAAAATTAACATCAAGCATTCCAACCAAAACTCAAAGGTGTAATCTGTAAAATACTATAGCCAGAATTTGAGATAAAAACATTCAAAAATGAACCAACATCCACTCAATACCAGTTTGTACCACAGGAGGTGATAGTCTTATAACCACTGTAGAGTTTAGTTGGGAGTTTTTTGCGAGCAGTGAGTTCTCTACGTTATAAAGCTCTTCTTTTGTGTAATAATGTAGACACAAAAAAACTCACAAAATGTCATGAAAGGAAATGTGTATAAGTGTAAAAATTACACAATTTTTTCTTACTAAACAGAAAAGAAAAACCACCTTGTGAATTCAAGTATCTTGAAAGAGGTTGTTATTACGATGGGTGCGCTTTCAGTTGCAGTGGCCATTAGTTTCTTTAGATCCTTGCTACTTTTCAATTTTTCTGACTCCAGAAGGGGTTCCACTGAAGCACAACGTACATACGACAGAGATTTAGTATTAGTCCAAACCCCACACAACCTTTTCTGATGCTGAGAGCAGCAGACCGCAAGAGGATCTCCACCAGCGGCATCTGCCGAGCAGCAAGCCAGACCAGCGGTCAAAACACCACTGAAAAGTGACGCTGTGACCGCCCCAGGATGAGAGGAAAGAGAGGCGGTACCAGAGCTAAGCTGACTCAACTTTGACCAAGAGCTGTTCCTTGGCCAAGTGTTCTTCTGGCTAATGTGCGGTTGCAGGATAATAAAGTGGATGAAGTGTGACTGAGGCTCACTCAGCAACAGGAAATCAGAGACTGCTGTGATGTTAAAATGTCAACCATATTATCTGTGTTTCTATTGTTGCTGTACACATTCCCCCACATGCAAGCTCCAAAAATACACTGCAAGAATTGTAAGATGTCATCAGCAGTAACATGATTAAACATCTAGGTGAAGTTTCCATAGGAGCTGGTGAACTTAATTACACAAATGTCAGAACCATTTTACCTAAATTCCACCAGCATGTCCAGATCCCTACCAGAGGAAGAAATATCCTGGACCATATCTACACAAATATTCTTGGCAGCTACAAAGCCCTCCCACGTCCTCACTTTGGCCTATCAGATCATATTTCTCTGCTTCTTCTGCCTACATACTCTCAGGTCATAAAGTGTGTCAAACCATCAGTAAAAACTGTTGAACTGTGGACAGATGAAGCCTCAGCAGCCCTACAGGACTGTTTTGAGTGCACAGACTGGCAAATGTTCAGAGATGCTGCCACTCAGGATACAACATCAGTCTTGAAGAATATACATCATCCATGACATCATATATCAGCAAATGTGTTGATGATGTTGTAATGATAAAGACAGTAAGATCTTTGTCCAACCAGAAGGCCTGGATGAGTGGAGAGGTGAGTGGTTTATCCAGAGCCATTCAGTCAGATGACTACGGAGCATACACCACCGCCAGAGCAAGACTGACACAACACTGCCAGATGAGGCTGCTGGTCCAAATATTATACCTGGCCGTGGACTAAAAACATGTGCCGGTCAGCTAGCTGATGTTATTACTGACATGTTTAACATCTCACTCTCACAGGAGCCATCATCATTTCTGTACCTAAAAAGTCTGCTGTGTCTAGTCTAAATGACTCCCACCCTGAGGCTCTCACCCCCATCCTGATGAAGTGCTTCGAGAAACTGGCTCTCAGGCACATCAGAGACAACAGTCATGCCAGCCTGGACCCTAGTATGCTTTCAGATCCAACAGATAAACAGAGTATGCCACATCCACTGCCCTTCACTCAGTCTTCACACACGTGGAGAGTAACAACAGCTGCATCAGAATGCTGTTCGTTGATGTCAGCTCAGCTTTCAAGACAATCTAACCCAAAAGCTGATTGGAAAACTAAATAATCTGGGTTTAAGTACTGCACGCTGCAACTAGATATTGGACTTACTCACAAGCGGACCCCATAGTTCTAATTGGCAGTCACACCTCCTCTATTAGAGTTGTTCCGATTCCGATACCAGTATCAGCAATGCTGCAGACACTACCGAAAATGGCAGTGTTTGTATCGGTGAGTACATGAGTCTATGGACTGATCCAATCCCACCTAATTTAGAAATGGGACCCTGCTACTTTCCAGTTAGCTCCATAATTTCTGTTTAACGTTACACACCGGAAATAACTTCTTCTTCACTGCATTAAAAGCCAACTAAGGAAGTTGTGCTGTGCTGCCCTTGGCAACTACTGTTTTTAGAGCACCTAAGAAGAAGTTTAGTTCATGTGAGTCAGAAGGAACTAGCAACATGTCAGCTATTTGGCAATATTTTACCTACAGTAAAATGGCGACATTTTCAGTATGCAAGGCGGTTATTTCGAGGGGTGGCACAAGTGTTGCCAATTTCAAAACCAGCAACCTTATAAAGCATTTGAAGATGCATCATGCGAAAGAGCACGACAAATCTGCTCTTCCCCAAACTTTATGAGAGAGTGAGGGAACACATGTCATGTAGGCTGAAATACGTGAAGGCATTCAGCTTTACTACTGACATTTAGACCTCTGATGTGTGCCCTATGTCTTTGCTGATTCTGAGACACAGTATTGCTGTCAACATTTGCCCTTCAAAGTGCACTGGTATATTTAAGTTGCTGTTGCAACACTGATAACGCTGTTCCATTTAAAAAGTGCCTGCACTTTAACAGTTTTTAAAGGAATTGTTATTTATACCTCTACTTCTTTATTTGTTCTTTTTCGGTTATGACTGACTGTCAAAATAGATTATTAGAAAATGTTGTATGGGTTACCCTAACCCATTCTTTGTAAGGTTTTACTTGAGCCAGGCTATACAACAATTATAGCAATCATATCACATCCATACAGGGTTAGTCATATATACAGATGTTAAAAGAAAAAAAAACAACATTTTTTAACAAGCACTTGTATCGAATCAGTATTTGGTATCGACCGATACCCAAAGCCCAGGTATTGGAATCGGTATCGGGAAGGATAAAAATGGTACTGGAACATCTCTATCCTCCAAGTTAGTACTTAACACCTGAGCCCCTCATGGCGGTGTGCCCAGCCCCCTCCTGTTCACACCGTACACTGTGACTGCAGTCCCAGACATCAAAAGAGCTCTACTGTGTAGTGTGTAATTTAGTATAAGGACGCACCACCATCATTGGCCGCATATTAAACAATGACAGGTTAAGAGAGAGAACAATCTACTGCTCCTCAGGCCACGAGACTCTTAAACTCATACTCAACACTCCAGAGGTCCGTTTCACAAAGCAGGTTTAGTGAAAACTCTGAGTTTATTAACCCCGAAATGAGGGAAACTCTGAGTTTTCCGTTTCACAAAGGGAGGTAACTCAAACCAGAGAAAGAGGAGTAACTCTAGCCTGTTTCACAGAGAGCGGTAACTTAAGCTCTCGGTCAGTTACCGTAGTAACAGACTCTATGAACCTAACCTGGTCGGGACCAGGTTTTTCTCAATGAACCTCGAGTTTCTCTCTGTCTCCGCCCTCTTTCAGCCACACACGCCATTTCATTTCCTCTTTCATTCATTCAGTCAGCAGGTGAGTTTTGGCGTAGCCTCGTTCTGCCATCTGTCAAAAATCATTAAAGAAATCAGAGTCAGTAGGCTGTATCAGAAGTCCATTAGGCTCAGGAGGAGGCGACTTTTTCACGAACGTGGCATGTCCTTTTGACAACGATCCCGTGGATGAAGGTGCAGCATTACTGCGCAGAGAATTAAATATTCGTCGGGAGATGGTTATCAGACCGCGAATAGATGTTTTAGCATTTCCAGACAATTATCTTTTTGAGCGGTTCCGCTTCACATCACAGTCCATCATTTACCTACACAACCCAACCCGTCCTTACATTTGCAACATTACCAACCGTAGTCATGCTCTCACATCCCAGCAGATATTGTGAGTTGCACTGCGTTTCTTTGCAAATGGAAGTTTTTTGTACAATGTCGGAGAAGAGTGTGCCCGTCCTGAAACGGCTTTTACCCATGTTTGTCGTTTTAAAAACCTGTCAGAGCCATCAATTAGGAGTTCCACAGGATTGCAGGTGAATGATGTAGGGATCTATTAAATTAATTTTAAATTATATTCTGTTAATGACATGAGCTGCAACCTCAGACTGGGATTCGTAATTTTCATTTCTTTTAGGATTTCCCAGTGTGATTGGCTGCATAGATGGCACACACATCCCCATCATGGCTCCCTCACATAATGAAGCCGATTATGTGAATAGGAAGTCCATTCACAGCATAAACGTGCAGGTACATGTAGATTGACTTCTGTTTCAAAATGTGAAAGACTGCATCATAGTTCCAACATCTGTCATTCTCTGCACTGTCAAGATCACATGTGATGCTGCATACATCATTTCGAATGCGGAGGCCAAGTGCACTTCTCCCCCGCGGGATTGCACCTAAATGAAATTAATAAATAGGCTACCATTCAAGTAGTTTTCCCCTGTAATATTATTGTGATTGCAAAGGACTACATTTAAACTTAGCATTGACCCGAGCAGATGTTCTCCCACGCCGTCTCCCTCTCTTTTGCAGCTGCAGCGGTGTTGCACTTCTTTCTAAAAACATGTTGAAACTCGCCGTATGAGCGCATTAGGATTTCCAATTCGAGGTTGCTGAAACACGTAGCCCTCCGCTTCCTCGTTGCCATGGTGACTCGTCAAATCGGGGCTCCATTGATGCTGGCTTTTTTTAGTTGTGTCGCACGCGCTTAACTCCAGGTGAAACTACTCCGAGTTGATTAAACTAAGTCAAATCCGCTTTTCTGGAACCGAAAACTCAGAGTTTTCTATCTCAGAGTAGATCAACTCAGAGTTTAGGATTAGACTCAGAGTTTGTTGAACCTGCTTTGTGAAACGGACCCCAGATCAGGGGTCTGCAACCTGCGGCTCTTTTGCCCCCACTGCAGTGGCTCCCTGTGGCTTTGACATTTTACAAGAAAATTATTATTAATAATAATAATAATAATAATAATAATAATAATGATAATTTTATGTATATATATATATATATATATATATATATCATCATCATCCCTGTTTTAGGCCTACAGTGATTCTCCGAAATGCTACCCTGTTTCTATTTATTGTAGGTTAGTTTTTTTATGTCATAAATGCACCAAAACATGTCACCATTGAAATGGAAATGCAAAGTTCAAGTACCTTATACTGTAAGCATAAGTAGCCCACTGCAGAGTTGCCACATCATGTGAAAATATAAATTAATGCTCATAGAGGCTGATTAATAATCTTGATAGGCTAATCTAGAATTTCTAGGGTGCGTTACCTTTATTATAAGACACAAATATGTTTTGTGGTGCCAAACAGAATTTTTTGGTGAGGGACTAGGGCAAAAATGGCATGAAGTTAACATTTCTCATGATAATTTGCCTAAACAAGGAATTCACTCATATAAATGTTTTGTTTCTTAGTTCCTTTCTCTTTCTGTTTATCTACTCCTAGTTCACATGTTGCTTATTTTTGATATTTTAATGGGTCATGGTGGTGACATATATGCGTGGTGGATGACATCACAGAGATTATCAGCAATAATCTCTGTGTTTTAATAATTTAAAGTTTCAAGAGTTACCGTCTCAAACAATGAGTCACCCAGAGCCACTGTGAAGAGGTTCTGTCCAACACATCTACTACCATGGGTCCCAACCATCTTCTCAAACTGCTCATGACTGGGTTGATGTCAAAATAATATAACAATAATAATCTTATTGACAGTAATTCAACCTCCAAATTTTGCATCTTACGTCAGTATCAGTTACTGGAATCTGTATTGAATAGATATTTTTTATCACCATTCCCCATTCATCATTCAATTCACTATCATCATTTTGACTGCTTTTTACGGCAGATACTTGTGTGATAATCATTTCATTTAATCCACTGAACTAGTATTTTTTATCAATGTATGAATTATGATTTAGACTCTTGTTGTTCTGTGTATTCCTTTGGAGTGGAGAACGGTTATCAATTTAATCAAGAAGTCACACTTTAGAATAGTTGACTGATTGAAATTATTGATTTAATTTAATATTTTTCTCTTCAGAGGTGGTGCCCCTAAAACAAGAGAAAGATCATTAAGTTTCCACTACATATGCTAAAATTTGCCGTTTGCTTAAAGCATCAAGCACCGCCTCACAAAGCTGCTGACATGGCTTTACACCCAACTCAAATTTATATCTGAGAGGTAACGTTGTAAACTTTACCTCCAAATCTGACTCCACAAGGTGACCAAGTTTAAATGGACACTTGTCTGGTTGACAGAAAAATGAGTTAACATTGAGTTTGACAGGAGATTGTAATTTGTCAGTAGCAGTTAGTAATGTGATAATATCGAGTTAGTATGAAGAACTGTGGGTGCTTGCAGACAACAGAGAGGTTTGCTGGCCCTCATCAGTGCAACAGTCTATCATCTATCATTAGCACTGCAGCAGTGAAAAATAGTTCTCCTCTCCCTCAGCCACCTGGGAAATTTATAGCAGATTCTCATATCCTTTGCTCCTTCTGTCCTGCTTGCCTTCATTGTCTCCTCTCATTATTTCTGCTCCCTGATGTCTGGCTGAGCCTCCATTATTCCCTTATAACCTTTCTGTCTGTCAGTGTATCCTCACTCAATCCTTCCTGCTCTTGTCTTAGCCATTCGACACTGACAGTGGGCAGGTAGAAATCTAAAAAAAAAAACTTTTTGAAGGTAATAATGACTTAAGGTCTCAGTTTACCCCAGGCTAAATAATGCAAGACAATAAGATTGCTTATCCTAGCTATACAGATGACAACATGATGTACTTTGCTTACTGGTCCCAACTGTACCAGTACTTAGAGCAAGTAAACAGATGGATGCTGTTTTGAAATCAAAACAAAACAGAACTAAAGAGTGAAAGTCATAGCTTCATTTGATTTCTGCACTATAAAGATGAAGACCCAAGTTAGAAATCCTGATGTTTTAATAGAGTCAGAACTGAACTTTAAACACATAACAAGAATGCCAGTCTACAACGGTGATAAACAATGTTCTAATATCAGTTTATAAAGACTAGTTTGAGATATGTATCAATTTTAGAACTCTAAATATGATTTTTTTCCCAAAAGATTTTCTGAGAGAGTAAATATTTTTCTCATCCTGTTCCCTAATAAAGTGATTCATCTACATGTTGGAAGGTTAGAGTGAGAATAGTTTGCAAGTGCAGACAGACTAGTGAGTCTCTGCGTGATGATGTTTAATGTCCCCAACAACCTCTGTAGTCTTATTTAGACACTACTGACATATTTTATGTGACAGAACAAAACGTGGATATCTCTTTAGCTTATGTTAACCACAAGTGTTTGTAGTGTAGTTTGAAGCTTAGCGGTGGTGACATTCAAGTCATGCGACAGCAATGTAGTTTTTCTTTTGAATTAATTGATTGATTTTAATTAGCTTTTTACACTTCAAAAATCCTCAAAGTGGTGTTCATTTGTGAAGATTATGTTTCTGAATTAAACAAATGTGTAAGTATCATAAACTTGTGTTTGACACAGAGCTTATTGTTTGCAATAATCTAAAATCCAACATGAAAATCCTGTAGGTTTTTTTGTGGAGGGAACCAGGGCGATGCCATCTTCAGGGTTAACCTACCAAAAACCGTCATCCCTGCAGCTCTCTATGGAGGGTCCTTTTGTATGTACAGTAGTATTCTAGGATCATTGTTTCCTTTTTGGATGATTTATGTGAATCATATATAACATTTGACCAAATCTTTGATGTGTTAGATTTAAATTGTTCTTAAATAATATTTTTTTCACCTTTTATATAAGGTGCGCCCCTTATATTTGTCGTTTCCTCGCTCCTCACTTGAACCAGAAGTGTTCCTGTCTGCCATCTTGCAGGCCGTCCCAATGCTCCTATTTGTGCTCCGAGAAGAGAGGATCGATCTCCGAGGAGTGATGAGTTGTTGTACTGTTGTTGTACTGTTTTGAAAGGCGCCTTTAAATAAAATGCACTATTATTATTATTATTATTATTATTATTATTATTATTATTATTATTATTATTATGAGTGAGGTAGCACGAGAGCAGTCTTCACAGAAGTCTTTTACTGGCTGACACGCCCCTTTTGTTATTGATAGGATGCTGCAGTGAATCAGACTGATCTGACACATCACAACATGACTGGAGTTTCATACTGGAGTGAAGACGGATAACAGATTAAACTCAAGTGTGTCACCATCAAGTTTTATATTTGTTAGTTTTTCTGGTTCACCAGCAAGTTAAAATGGGTTAGCCTGACTTTAAGGCAAAACTACATGGTATAAATACACAATGTACAGTATGAACACACAGTACACAGTATAAATACAGACTATGTGCAGCTGTTTGTTAAACAGATAACAGACAGACAATCACAGCCACAGTTTGATCTTTAAGGTTGTGGGTTCACAAAAAAAAAATCCAGATGAATTTTAATGTGTTTAGCAGAAGCTTCGTTTGCACAAAAATTAATAATCAAGATATCAACAGGAGCATCACATCCCCACATGTCCTATGAGATAAAACTGTGAGAATGAGACAGGAACTGAACTCGCACAAACCACAAAACCAGACAGCAAAGCAGATGCAGATCCAGTTGTTAGAGTTTCTCTAGAGATCAGCCTTTGAAAAAATTAAGTGATCATCCAGCAAAATTGTTTGCCATCCACTTCAAAGATATTTTAAGCAGGTATAAAGCACAGGATTGATTCTGATATATTATGATATGGCATAGACAGCAGCTGAAATATTGCAGAGTACTTGCTGCAAAATAAATCTGATCTTTATTTTAAGCCATCCTTGAATCAAGTTCATCACAGTCTAAGTTTCGGCCCAAACTATATTCACTATAACTTTAATCCTGTGAATATCTGAACTGATTACACCTAAACCATCACATTACCTACACTATGAGAAATGATACAAGTGCGTCTCTCTGTGAACAGAGCTGTGTGCAATTACGCATGCAGCACATCAGTTTAACTTGATTGATTTTTGAAATCTCTTGAGGATTATTAATTCCGTGTTATTATTAAAAATATATATATATAGATAATGGCATTTTTGGCACAAATTCACCAAATGTCTCTACAGCTGTTAAAGCTGACTTAGAGCTGATCCAGCTGCGATCAGCTGCAACCTTCATTAGAAACACTTGACGTGACGCTGCAGAGGAAAGGACGTCTCATTTGTCTTAATACACATTTCTGCATACTCTCTCTCCTCCTCTGGTTTCCTCACGTCTCTCCAGGGAAACTTGGATGCAATTGTTGGGCCTTGCATTACACGAGGCACAATTAAGTAGTGTTTATGCAACATTAAAAGGGAGTTTTGGGTTAAATTTGGCTATCAATAATAATTAATGATTATCAGGGATAATCATTAATTACGATAAATAATATGATCCAATATACATTAGATCACCTCGGGGCACCACCCTTGAAGAAGGGAAAACATAGCCATTTCAATAATTCAGTCTCATAAAAAGGTACTAAACTGTTTGTAACTCTGATTAATAATTAATTTAATAACTACAACCAGATTTACCATAACAGCTAGTAATAGTTGAATGATTTTGGAGTTCTTGACAGTGTAGAGGTTGGCAACATTCACTCTTGTACAATATTAAATGGACAGCAAGAAGGTTCAAAGGTCTTTTATTTAACACAAAGATGAAAACACACAATCTAACTAACATGTACTATATACAGGTGTGTGTGTGTGTGTGTGTGTGTGTGTGTGTGTGTGTGTGTGTGTGTGTGTGTGTGTGTGTGTGTGTGTGTGTGTGTGTGTGTGTGTGTTATGATCATCCTAGGTTTACCTTATATTATGCTCATTCTTAAGTGCCTACAGATGTCTTGCCCCGGCTCCTTCCCTGACCTTGAGTGATCTGTGGCAACAGCTGTTTCTACTGTAAAAGGCTGCATCACACACTGCCCTTTTATCATGCTCAAACTGAAGGTTAGAGCTGGGAAGTTCCAAAATCTCACTCATATGAATGATCATGACCTAGTTTCATATCTGCCACCACACTGTTAGGCCCAGAAGAAGAGATCTTGAGGGCAGGCAGGGGGAGGGAGATGGAGAGGATCCCTTGAGGATAAGAAGTTGAAGGAGTAGAGGGCGTAGAGAAGAGAGAGAGAGAGAGAGAGAGAGAACAAGGAAGGCGCTGGAGTTTTGACTATCTGGTCAGAGGGGGATCTGTCACCCTAACCAATAGTAGCTCAAAGCTGAATTTTGCACCTAGGTGTGAAGAATGGTGAGTCCATTTTGAAATCCACAATGAACGACTTTATCTGTGGGTCCCAACACAATTGAAGTGAAATGGGACGTACCCATAGAGGCATGTTTTGTCCCCTCTACAGGAGTGTCACAGGTGTTATCCACTGATCCAGTCTGAGAGTGGATTGACTCTTTCATGCAAATGAGAACCGCACGAGTGATGCATGTGTTTCTGTCTTTACACAGTTATACTGTTTGTTCTGCTTTGTCATGTCTAGTTGACAATTTCTGACAAACATCTGTTGGATTGAAAGGGTGTTATGTTGAATAAAATGTACTGAGGGCTATCAGTGTGTAGATCTTGTAACTGACTTTTGTCTTTGGGTTATTTTTTGATTCAGCACCTATAGAAGTTTTTTGGATGTGCAGACTGTATAGTAGCCTGGACCTTTTTCCCATCAGACAGCTCAGCAAAGCAGTATGCTCATGTGCCACCTGACAAATGACTCATTTTCTCTTTCTGCTCCCTGATCCCTCCATCTACCTTCTGTTTCTTCACATGTCTGTAAGCCTTCACAGTGTGTGTGTGTGTGTGTGTGTGTGTGTGTGTGTGTGTGTGTGTGTGTGTGTGTGTGTGTGTGTGTGTGTGATATGTGGTTGGGGGCCAGACCCATGATGATGGCAGGTGGTGATCATTCTGTTGCATGCTAAACACCCTGTCAGCACCACCTTGGAGGGCTGCCTTATCTGTGTGTGTGCGTGTGTGTGTGTGTGTGTGTGTGTGTGTGTGTGTGTGTGTGTGTGTGTGTGTGTGAGCTGAGAACAACCTCTGCAAGTCCTCTGTAAGTCTGTGTATGCCTATTGAGCTGAGCCTGTGTTTATTTCAGACTCTGTCTCCCGTGTCTCACTCTAGCCGTCAATCTCCCTAATAGCCAATTGGTGCAGAAGTCAGGGGAACAAAGGGAGACAGTAGAGGGAGGAAGAGGGAGGAGCAGTGCTAGCTCCTTTCCGTCTTCCTGACATGTTTTCATTGTCATGTTCAGAGGGGATTTGCCCTGTGTCCCCCTGCTCTCGAGTTGTCAGCAAATGGCTTCATAGCCACAGCGAGCTTCTGACTCTTCCGTTATATTGCTCTGAGGAAATCAATACCTGACCTGTGGCTGGTCTTCACAGCCTGACTGTTCACAATTCAGTCCGTCGGGCCTCTATCAGAATCGATGAGGACTTTAGCTCAGCGTCTTTTGTGTTGTAACCTTGTTTTGCTGTAGTCAGAGGGGAGAATCAACTAAGAGTGGTGCTTGGATTTGCTGGAAGTCAGCTGTAGGAAAGGAATGATAATAGCTGATAAAAAATGCTTACGTGCCAAGAAAGGTGCCAATGGGCCAGAAAAAGATGGGAAGAAGATTAACTTGCTAATGTAAACTCAGAGGTTCACTAATGGCTTGAACACAGTGCACGACTTTCTGTCTTGTTCTGCTGGAATCTTACAGTCATGGTTTTCACACTACATGACTGATCAGCAACAGGGGGTACATACTGCAAGATCACACACATGAGACGTTACATGGGAATACACAGGCCAGGTTCAGGTTCAGGTTGTTTGTGTGTGATTTGCAATGAAAAAATGAAGAGAGGATGGATTATCATAGAAAGAAAACATGATTGCCTACTTGTATTGTGGTTCAGCAAGGAGCCATGGTCACACATGCTGGTTAGACTGGGTTCAGAGAGCTGCTGCAGATGACAGCAGAGGAGCGGAGGCTCTGCTCTCATTGGCTGTGGCTCTTACATGGCTTTCTGACCGGTCTGCGACTCAAAGACGTTGAGGACAAGCTCATGGACCAGGAGCCTGGATAGACACACCCCTGCTATTTTACCGTGACTACTTATTTTGTCTGTATCATGCTTTCAGCCTGTTCTACTGAAGACAATTGATACTTCATGATGCCAGAAGAGAGTGCAATATGCCAGTGCATGATGACTAAAAGTAATAGAGACCATAACAGTTTTCCACTGGTCTGAAAGATAGTCACATATGGGGCAAGTCTTTAATTCCTAAAGTTTGCTGCCGCCCTGTGTTCATGTGGTAACGTATGCTCCAACATGTACAGTAAAATGCATTTCTCCTACAGTATGTCACATTCAATCCACAATCCATTGCTCCTCACTACAGACCAGAAGGAAACCAGTCTGGGCAGTAAAATATTGGGTAAAATATTGACATTGCTCCTCAGTAATGAAAGTTCTGGACACAAATAAGAGGACGGGGTGACAGCTCTTTTTCAACCCTGAGTAAAGTTGTGTGAAAATGAAATTGTTGGCTGGATTATGTTTGGGAGAATGTTTAGATGAAGTGTTTCTTTTTATCAATTGCACCAGAGTCACAGGAACGTGGTTGGGATGGATGTGGCCTACAGAGCACAGCACCTTGATCAAACCAGAGGGTGGAGCATGTCTCTGAAGAATGAAGTGGTGCTTCTCCTTGCTCTTGGTCAACATGACTCAGGCTTTTAGCAGTACACTCTGTGACTTGGCGTAGACAGGTTCATAAACAGGTTCATTACAATGATCAAACTGTAAATTAAGGCTGATTAAGTCTGACAATTGATAATGTTGCTGTGTGATTCAAATTTTTCTCTGTCTCTTCTTCCTTCCCTCCTCTGTTTCACATCCATCTTTTCTTAACACCGTCCACCTCTCTCTGCTTCCTCTCCCCAGGATTCTGACGTATTCTTACCTGCTGTCCTTTAATGCCTGTCTGCTCCTCGCTCCCATCGTGCTGTGTTATGACTGGCAGGTGGGAAGTATTCCCCTGGTTGAGTCACTGAGCGATGTGCGCAACGTGGCCACTGTGCTGCTGGCTGTGGTGATGGTCACTCTCTTCCTGCACTGCATCTTCTCACTGCAGGTAAGTGCAAGAATTTACAGATAGCATAGCAGTTACAGATACTTGTCTATCCTCATTACCTCCATCAAGAAAGTTATGTTTTCACTTGCACTCTAAAAATAATTCAGTGGCTTTGTAAACATTACAATAATAAAAAGTTATACTACCGAAATAAATCTATGAATGTCACTGAAGTGATTGTTTGGGTTGGACATACCAAAATAAATTCCTAAAAATCCACCAGGTAAGATGTATTTAAATTAAGTTTATTATTTAAAGGGACATGAGGAGCGAGCATGAACTCTTCACAGCAGTGCAGCTGATGCTGTGACACTGTTATTTCTTTACTCGCTGTTCACGTGATGGTTTACTGCAAGACCTCCGCACATGCCTCTGCGGAATGAGGTTGGTAGCCTACAGCTGCGAACTGAGCTGTGTGTAAGGGATAGCCTTATCCCCTACACACATGAAACAGCTGGCTCACTGTGTGTAGTGACAAACAAGCGCGGCGAGTCTTAAGGCACAGGCGAAAGCAAAGACGCCATATTGGGGGACAAAAACATCGTCTCTGATACGGGACTGCTGTGTGTTAGCAGCTAATGTTACTACACAGACACAAACTAACCGTTAGCCTGTGGCTACAGCCAGCTGCTAACGTCACCTCTCGGATAACAGGTTGGGCTTTCGGTCCCATATATAAAGGGACATATTTCTAATTAAAGCTGCAAGCAGCGATGAACGGGCCCTCGCAGTCCACGCGTGTCGGGGGGGCGCGCACACCTGTTACTTGCATGTCAGGTTGGAGCATATGAGGTGGAGAAAACAAGCAGTAAATGTCATGCAAAGCAGATGATGTTTGTCTGACTTCCTGTGTCCAGTGGGTGGCACTATAGATATTACACAGTATTGATACATACACTTATACAGGGTGACTCCCTCTACATTCCTGAGAGATTTGGTGGAGAGGGGAAATTGTATGTTGACGTTATAAAGACTTGATGCCTCACGGCGAAGAATGAAAATGGCCGACACTGCCCCGCCCACCAGGTATGACTTAGCAACGAGCTTTAGACAAGGCATGAGGATGACACTGAATTAATCTGAAAACTGTGGTGTAATATCTGTAGGCGGAGATAGTTCACGAACAAAGCATGAATTTTCTAAAAATGGCGTTTCACATCACAATAGCTGACTTCCTGTTAGGTATTGGTCCAAGAGGCTTTTTTGTGCGTCTCGTCATGATACACATGCATACCGAATTTCGTTCATGTATGTACACGTAGGAACTGTGATTAATTGATATGAGGCTTACTTCCTGTGTCCAGTGGGTGGCGCTATATATATTTCACAGTATTGATGCATAGACTTATATAGGGTGGCTCCCTCTACATTCCTGAGAGATTTGGTGTAGCTGGGAAATTCTATCTTGAAGTGACAACGACTTGATGCTTTTTGGCGAAGGATTGAAATTGCCCGCTCCACCCCGCCCACCAGGTATGACTCAGCGACGCGCTTTGCATAACTTTTAATATTCAAGTCATGAGGATTGATACTTGATAATCTGAAGACTGTGGTGTTAAATCTCTAGAACGAGATAGTTCTCGAACGAGGCATGATTTGGCCAAAAATTGCGTTTCACATCAAAATAGACGACTTCCTGTTGGAGTGACGGTATTGGTCCTTGAGGGTTTTTTGTGCGTCTGCTCATGATAAATACGCGTACCGAATTTCGTTCACGTATCTGCTTGTTAAAGGTGGGGGATTTACATTAGGGGGCGCTATAGAGTCCCCGAGCCACGCCCACACCCAATGACATTGAATTATCAAAATTTTCGCCTGACCTGATGTATATTCCAAATTTTGGAAGTTTTGGCGTATGTTCAGGCCTCCAAAACTGCGATTAAAGTGCAGAATAATAATAATAATAGGTAAGAATAATTCCTGCAAAAACAATAGGGACCTCGCAGGTCGTGACCTGCTCGGGCCCTAACTATTCGCTTTCAGACTAAAGGACCGTGGAAAATGCGCAGTCTGTAACTATTCAGTGTCACACAGTGGTGGACTAAGTTACATGTTAGCAGCTAACGCTACTTGGCACATTAGGTCACTCTGCGTCCTCTGTGATCTCATATGATTTTCAAATCAAGCTCTAAACGTGACCTGTAATGTTTTCTTACCTGGTCACTAGGAAATGAGCCATGTCAGCATCTGTTTTCAGTCCCAGTTCAAGTTGAAGCTGCCTCCATGAGTCGAACGCGTATCCGATGTTTCTCTGGTGCCGCCTGGCTTTGGTCGTAATTTAGTTTTGACTCTTGACTTGCCGCTGATAAATCTTTGTTTTCTTCTTAGTATGACTTTTTAGTGGACTTTGTGTGGTGGTGGGTCGTTTTCTGGCCGTAGCAGAATTACTGTGGGTCCACCGCGCTTGTCTTCTTCCTGTATCCAAGCTGTTGAGGACGCGCATTCAGCGCCATCTGACGTCACGTCCGCAGGACTGCATGGGAAATTCGGGCCTGAATTGCAGTACATTATGCAGCACACAGCCTGTTCAAGGCAACGGGGAGATATGTGGGTGGGCTCATTCTTTTTGTTTATGACGCTTCATCACCCATTAGCATTAAAAAACTTAAAATGCATTTTTATTTTTTCACAAATAGTTTCTCAAGTCCCTTTAAGTTTATTCCATGGTCTGGGTTAATACTTGGTACTGATTGGATGGAAGGTGTGAACTAACCTTTGATATATGGAGCCTTCTGGAACTCCTCAAGTAGTTCCAGTCAAACTGCCAGTTTACTGTTCTCTATCTGTTCTCTGACACTTCGATGCTTGAAATAAATTAAATAGAAAAGAAAAATGAATATCTTATTTGAAACACCAAGTGTAGTCCCTCACTGCATCATCCTCTGAGCACCACAGGGTAGCACTGTAACACATAAGCTGAAACAAGAAGCCTATACTCAGGGCTGTAGTAAATTATAAAGTGAGTAACCTGAGTGTCCCCTGGCTGCTAACTTTCCATAACAAGTAATGGATTACTCATAAGTAGGTGAGCGGCCCTGTTTGATTTTAAAAAGCAAGTTAAACTGACTTCATGTGTGTTCACTCCTCACTACACTGTCTCTCTGAACACACTGTATCAAGAGATCCTCCCACATCCTGCTCACTGTTCAACTCTCTACTTCAGGCTGCAGCCAGACACACATTTATTCATTTGTGGACAGTGATGTGACTGGTTAGCTAGCCTGTCTTATTGTTTCACATGCTGTGAAATTATATGACCTCTTTGTCGACCGTATGTAATTTTATTGACTTTGAATTGTGCTAGCATAACATTAGTTTACTGGCTAACAGCTGAGCCGTAGGGTTAAATGAGCTGAGTGGAGTTTATCTCCCGTTGCCAGGAGTCGTATCTAAGGTCCGTCTTATTTACTGGACGTTTCCATAACATAAGAACCTGATGGGATTGTAAATTACGGTCACTTTTTTGAAATGCTTCAGGCTAGTACCCAGATTCACATTCACTCAGATTCAAATTAACTTTATTGTCATTTCCCTGAGTATTTGCATACGCAAAATGAAACGAAGAGAAAAAGACAAAAAGAAAAAGACACCACAGAATGGCAGCATTCACAGCTAGTAGTGCTAGTTGTAGTAACATTAGATTCCATCCAGATATCTATCATTCCATCATCATTGTGGATGCGGCTGTGTGGAAAGGAAGGGGAATAGCAATGGCTTGCCAGTGTATTTTGTTAATAGTGCTGTTTTAAGTTCCAAAATGCAAATATTACAATTCTGTTCTTTGTTAGTCTTTGTAACACATGTGTCAATTCAAAACTTTTGGGTTTACATTAGTTATTTTCATTTTTGTTGTTGCTACCAAGATTGAAGTGGATGATACTTCACTGTTTTTCACGTGGTTATTAGAAATGTCAATAAATCACTGTGCTGCTGTGGCACATGATGGTGGTGATATGATAAATATTCTGAGCAGACTACAAATCTGCTTGCAAGGGGCTTTAACATAGAGTGTGTCCTCCACTGGGTGAGTGGGCTTTGTCAAGAAGGTCTTAAATTAAAACATTTACTAAATGAAGCACATTTGTCTTGTTAAATAATGTTTTCCAGTTAAATCTACAGAGTAAATCAATTATATCATTTTTATTTTTGTGGATTTGGCTCAAGGTTACTGTTTAATTGATATGTTATGGATTTTTGATTATATCTACTCTATTTTAATGACATCATATTAATTTATTATTTATTGGTTTTACTCTTTGTTAACTCAGTTCATTCAAGTATATTTAAAAGATTTCAGTTTTTATATTGACTTAATATATGTATATATATATATATATATATATATATATATATATATATATATATATATATATATATATATATTATTTTTTTATTTTTTTTATATTTTTTTGGCCTTTATTGATAGAACAGGCTCAAGACATGACAGGAAACAGGATGAGAGAGAGAGGGGGAGTGACACGCAGCAGATGGTCCCCAGGCCGGGACTCAAACCCAGGTCCGCTGCAGTGAGGACAAAGCCTCTGTACATAGGACGCCCACTCTACCAACCGAGCTAAATGGCACCCCATATTGACTTAATATTTTTAAGTATAAAAATGTTTAACTAATAAAATTGAGTACATGATAGTTTAGGTTTTTAGAGTGTGTTGGTCTGTTGGTTGGTTGATTGGTCAGCAGGATTACACATTACACACTTGGCCAGGAATAAAACCTATTAACATCTGGTGCAGATCTGGTTAAAGGGACAGATCAAGGAATCTTCTTCTCACTTGCTTTAACATTGTGAGATACTATGATTCATGTCTCATGGGATAATGCATGGATCTTGATGGAAGAAATTCTTTAGCGTCTCCATTTTAGAATCTCTGGGTCTACCTCAAAGGTCAGTTATTTCAAAACAGCTTGCTACCAATCAGTCCATTCTTCTGCTGGTTTGAGTCCATACTAAACCTATCATCTCAGTGGCACCTGAAGCAACAACTCCGCATCAACGCAGTCCCTTTGAGTAACTTTAATGGCCATGACAATTACTACAGTAATTACTACTCAGTTTGAATGTGTTTTAAAGGTGTAAGCCACACTACGAGTAATAACAGCTCAGCTCATCCTTTCTCTCTATATCTTAAGCCTTTTTGAGGCTTCCATTGAAGAGTACTATGTGTAATTACAGAGCTGTTAGTCAGTGTTTTTCCAGATATATTGTGTTTCAGTTGTAAAAGTGCTGCCATTTCCAATGACAAAAAAAAGATTATTGCATTTTTCACTTCTCATTATGTCCTTACAATGAATTTTATGGATACTGAAAAACAAAATATTGCACTGGGCTGATCTCACCCTTCAAAACACAGCAGGTGAATGCTTTCATGTATGCCACCGGCGATGACGCCGAAGATATCCTGAATGTATTGCCCCTGACGGAGGCGCAGAAACAGTACTACCAAGCAGTAACGGAGGCTTTAAATGCACACTGTGTAAGCAAGAGGAACATCTTTTTTAGAGAGCGTGCTTCAACAGGAGGAACCAAGAGCTCTGTGAAAGTGTTGAATCTTTCATAACTGCAGTGCACACACTAGCTGAACATTGTGAATTTGGAGCCCTGAGAAAGCAGCTAATAAGGGACAGAATTGTGGTTGGCATACGAGATGCTAAATTGTTAGAAAGCTTACAGTTGGATGCAGATCTGACATTGGACAAAGCTATGACAAGAGTGAGACAGAGTGCAGCAGTGAAAAAACAACAGCCAGTGCTACGTGGGACAGAGCAGACCACAGGACATGTTGAGACAATACACAAAAAGAGCACCAGGGGGCAAAAGGCAGCGAAAGAGAAAACTGACACCCAGTCATCTGGATGCAGCAGGTGTGGACAGGTGAGGAAACACCTGTGGAGGGACTGCCCAGCTCGTGAGGCTGAGTGCAGGAAGTGCCATAAAAAGGGACACTTTGCAAAGAAATGCAGGTCTACAGGTGCTGTCCACGACATTTCCGTGGCACAAATAGAGAGTCAAGAGGGGGAGGACTTTGCTTTTTTGGGAGAAATGTGCTCAGAGGAAAGTGATGAGTGGGATGAAAAGCTGCAGTTGAATGGAGAAGAGGTCATTTTCAAACTGGATTACGGCGCAACTGTGACAGCAATCCCAAGCAGCATGTTCTCCATTAAAAAGCATGGGACTTTGCAGCCACCAGGTAAAGTGCTGTACCAGGAAATCACAGACTGGATGTTAAAGGACAATTTAAAGGGAAGCTGAGCTTAGAAAAGACAGCAACTGAGCAACACATTGATGTTGTTGAGGGACTGTGCGAGCCACTGCTAGGTCTCCCTGCATTAAAAGCTCTCACTCTCATACAGCGGGTCTATGCAGTTCAAGCCCAGCAGGAGGACTTTAAAGCCCAGTACCCCACAGTATTTTCCGGCTAAGGGAAATTAAAGGAGCCATATATACTGTTCCATATGCCTGTCATCCCCGCGGCGAGTGCCCCTGCCGATGCGGGAAAAAGTACAAGCAGAGCTAAAACGCATGGAGGAGATTTCCAAAGTGACCCAGCCCACACCTTGGTGCGCTGGCATGGTCGTGGCACCCAAGCCACAGCCAGGGAAAATTCAGCTGTGTGTTGACCTGACACACCTGAACAAATGGGTGCGGAGAGAGAGACATATCCTCCCAGCAGTAGACCACACCCTAGCCATGCTGACTGGGACGAAAGCGTGTACGAAGCTGGATGCCACCTCCGGCTTTCGGCAAATCCCACTGTCAGAGGAGAGCTCACTCCTCACAACTTTCAATACCAGAATTGGGCGATATGCATTCAATCGCCTACCTTTTGGAATTTCCTCACCTCCAGAGCATTTCCAGTGTCGCATGTCACAGATGCTGGAGGGCTGCGAGGGGGTCGTGTGTCATGCTGACGACATAGTCGTGTATGGAGAGGACATGCAGCAACACAACAAGAGACTGCATTGGGTGCTGAACAGGCTGAGAGAAGAGGGGCTGACGTTGAACGAGAAATGTGAGTTTGCCAAAGATAACATCATGTTCGTGGGGCACCAGGTCACAGCAGACGGTGTGATCCAGACAAGGTCAAAGCAATCATGGAAATGCCTGAACTGACGGGAGTTGAAGGAGTGAGGAGAGTGATGGGGACGGCCAACTACTTAGGCAAGTTTTTACCCCACCTTGCCTCATACACCCGCCCAATCAAAGATTTACTCAGTGAAAAGACAGAGTGATGCTGGGAAGCACCACAGGAAGAGTTTGAGAGACTGAAAGCTGAACTGAGCTCACCACGAGTGCTGGCCCCATACTCACCAACAGCTGAGACATGCGTATTGGCCGATGCCTCATCTTATGGCCTAGGAGGCATCCTGAGCCAACAACAGACAGATGAAAAATGGAGACCGATAGTGTTCATCTCCAGAGGCATGTCAGAGGTGGAAAAACATTACGCACAGATCGAGAAAGAGGCTTTGGCTGCCATGTGGGCTTGTGAACGCCTGTCACCATAACTGCTGGGACTGAAGTTCAGGTTAGAGACTGATCACAAGTGATCACAAGTGCTTTCGTGCTCAGCAGTGGCACCCACTGCTGAGCACGAAAGCACTGGATGAGCTCCCTCCGAGAGTACTAAGGTTCTGGTTGAGACTGATGAAGGTCACATTTGACATTGCGCACATGCCTGGAAAACAACTGATAACAGCAGAAACACAAATTTACACAGGAGGAAAAAGACAATGAGGCAGAGGTCAAAGTGTTTGTGGACACAGTCATTCAAAGCTCCCCTGCAACTGAAGCAAGATTGAAAGTGATTTAAGAAAAGCAAAAAGCTGACCCTGTCTGTGCAAAGCTCATCAAATACTGTCGAACCGAGTGGCCAGAGGAGCCAGATCTGGCGGCAGTGCATGTCTCTCCAGCCACTCATGTCTCTCTGGCCAGAAAGAGAAACCCTGACTGTGGCAGGTGAACTGCTTCTCAGAGGCCAGAGAATTGTGATTCCCCACTGCATGAGACAAGAAATCCTTCATGACCTCCATAATGGTCACCAAGGAATTGTTAAGTGCAGAGTAAGGGCACGCCAGTCCGTTTGGCTGCGAACAACCATGCCACAGATCCCGACAACCCTGCTCCCTAGATGGCCGAACACGAGAGGATTCAGGAAGTCTGAAAAGAGGGCTAAAGAGAACCAACAACTCAAATACAACCTGAGATACAGAGCCCACCCCTTGCCACCACTGCAGTCTGGTCAAAATGTGTGGCTCCCAAGAGAGGAGAAACAAGGGACTGTCATTCAACAGGCCGCGACACCCAGGTCCTACATAATACACACTGAGGAGGGACAATTAAGGAGAAACCGCACACACATGCGCACACTACACCAGCCACAACTTCAGACAACTTCAGAGATACCTGTAGCAACCCCAGAACCAGATAACACACTGACACAACCAGCACGCCATATGTGACGTCTTCACAGTACCGGTTCACCCAATACGCACACTACGCACGTTGCGTAGGGCCCCGCAAACTAATAGAGGCCCCGCGAAAAAAAACAAAAAGTGAAACGTGAAAGACGCTGCTCGCGCACGTCAGATTCCCAGTGCATGTGCATCAACCTAGCAAGATGAAGCGGAGTTATCCCTTGGGGAATGAGAAAAGAAAAAAGAAACAGCATGACAATGAACTGCGGGAACAGCAGTCAGGTAACTCACCTCTCCGGGTGGGAGAGTGGGAGGGACATGAGCTACATTAACAGGGCGGTGAGCCCTGGGTGAACCCCGGTCTCCGTGTGCATCTTGCTGGCTTCTATACTTTTAGTTGTAGTGTAGCTACAATACAAAATGTTAAGTCATGGATAAATATTGACTAAGATTGAATTTTGTTTGCTTGGATAGCCCACAGGCAAATATAGATGCAGATATCTTAGTGAATAAATAAATGTCGTGAAATATTATGACAATGGTGCTAAATAGGCTAAATAATAATCTAAATCACCTACATTTGAAGTATATGAAAGTAAAACAAGTGCAGCCAATTTGATGGAGCTGAATTAATAGTAGCGTTATCTATATTTTACAGGTGCTATGCTTAAGTTTCTCACAAGCAGCACAGACTCCAGCCAGTCAGCCAGTGGAGGGACAGAGCCAGCTTCATGTAGGACAGGCTCAGGTGAGCCGGCTTCATCCAGTGCTTAAAGGGCGGATGAGTGGAAGCACTGGGTGTCAGGTGCGACTGTTGAACATTTTGGGGTTCAGTAAGGAGGGCCCCTTAGCAGAATTTTGCCTAGGGCCCCATGGAGGTCTGAACTGGCTCTGCGTCTTCAGGCAGAGTGTCACGCCCTCCACAGCGTCTGAATTTGTAAAAACACACTGTTCAGAGAAAAAGGGAAAGGAGAAAAAAAAGAAGAACAGGAACAACCTGATCTTTCAGATACATGAACGGGGGCTGTATAATTACTCTAGTAGTCAAAGTGAAAAAATCGTTTTTATGATTTTCACGTTTTTATCATTGTCATAACTAAATAATTGCGATTACGATTTGAAACCAATTAATCGAACAGGCCTAATATTACATGGACTGTAACAGGAGTTAGAGACCTAAAACATTTATCAGAGCCGATTAAAAAACATGAATGCTCGAAGGTACACATGAGCAACACTGTCAAGCTAGCCATGCTAGGAAGGACTAGCATAGCCGCGCAGCTGGATGAAGGACACAGGATTGCGGTGAGAAAACACAATGAAGAGGTGGACATGAACAGACATATTTTATCGAAGATCATTGATTGTGTGAAATTCTGTGGAGCTTTTGAGCTGGCATTGCGAGGCCACAATGAGACAGCATCCTCCGACAACCCCGGCATTTTTCGGGGATTAGTCCATCTTGTGGTGTTGATGGACGGTGTGTTAGAGGAGCACCTGAAGACCGCCACTGTCTTTAAAGGCACCTCAAAGACAGTACAAAACGAACTTTTGGACTGCATGCTGTCGGTTCTTCGAGACTGCATTCTGGAGGATGTAAAAAGGGCATCTAGCTATCCAAGCAGATGAAACAACAGACACTGCCACTCATTGTCAGCTGGTGCTTGTGCTACAGTATGGAATTAGATTTGTGCCAAAAGTAACAAACAAAACTTTTTAAATGTTAAACAAAAATAGGAATTTGAGAGAACATAAAACTAATTTCAAAAATAAAACTTGTAACTTGCAATCAAATAATTTGTCAAATAGTGTAAAGTATTGGTCTTTTACTCTTCTAATAATGCATTATGTTGTCTCTCTGCAGCGCTCTCTCGTTTGCGCTCCCTGACTTTTTGTTTGCAGTTTTGGCACAAACCTCTCGGGTGGGCGGGCTTTTTCAGCAGAGCGTCCCCATTGGCTGATTAGTTTTTGAATGACACAGCTCAGTAGGCTCAGTGCCTTGGAAGTTATGTGTAGGTAGCTGGCGCGCTAAACCATAGACATATATACATAGAGGCCTCATTTAGTAAATGTGACATCTGTGGGAATAAAAAGCACCTACGTCGTTTTTATAAATACAGTGATTTTTTGATAATCTAAGTACTAATAATAACAATCATGGCGACAAAAAATTTATAAAGTCTGCAAATCAAGATAAGAATCTTTTCTTTTAGCAGTGAAGAGATATACTCCATGACAGAACATTATAAAATATGATATTGTATACAATAACATTTAATTGTAAAAAAATAAAAAGAATTAAAGTTGCAGTAGGCTACTATTATAAATATGCACCATATAGTTTCCATTATTATCATCATCATCATCATCATCATCATCATCATCATCATGATTATTATTATTATTATTTTTATTTTTATTTATTATTACTACTACTACTACTACTATTTTTCTGCATATTCTTGACATTGAATGGAAGCATCTGTAATGCTGCATTTCCCGTCGGGCATCAATAAAGTATTTCTGATTCCGATTCATATAATGAAGTCAGTCATCCATATGTAAAGTTAAATTTAATGAAACAAGTTGACAGTATGGTGGACATTTACATGTCAGGATGTGGTTATTAATTAGGGCTGTAAAGTCCTAGTCGACTGGTCAACTTATTGGTCGATAGGTTCTGGGTCCACCAAAATTCTGATCAGTCGATTTTTTGCCGTGTCAATTTCATACAGTCTATGGTTAATTTCATCAGGAGGAAAGTACCAAGTGCTAATGGGGGTGTTTTCAGAGCACCCCTGTTTCACAGGTAACAGCCTGTCTTCAGAGAACACCCCCCTTGTTTTCACTATTTTGGATTAGCCCAACCCACTAGAGACAGGTAGACTGAAGAACGTCCACGTTATTCAACGTCCGGTGGGTTGCTGAATATTTATTTTTACTTTGAGCGTTTCATTGACAGTGAGTCCTCCGCTACCATCCATGTCAAAGACATCGGCAGTGTGGCCGAATTTTACCAAAATAGATGGCGGGTAAAAAGTCGAATGCAAAGTATGTGGCGGTATTTGGAAGGAGTCAAGAGACCTTTGACACTAAATAATAAATAAAATCGCCATCAGTAAACTGGACCCTGTCTGACTCAGTCCCTCACGAGGATGGAGGTTGTCTTCCGGGGGAAAGTTCACTGAAGTCTCGGATGGAGGACTGACCGTCACGGTGATTTATTTTCATCACAAACACTCAGTGAGTTAAAGTTTTTTGCCAGTGACAGACGCTGTTTTCTGTTGGGCAGAAATGTGATGAGGAGTCGGCCAGACAGACAGGAGGACAGACGCTTCTCCACGTATATCTGCGGTTTTGTTTTCCTCATATAAGTTGCAGTTAGACAGTTACAGTTAGTAGTCTTTTTTGCTTAATGCGCAATTGCACCGTGCCTACTATTTGTAGGCTGTTGTTTTGAGTCTATGCTTTATTTTTCAGTAATGCACAGCTTTATTTCGTTTGCACGTGTCTTGATCCGGGATGTTTAATAAAGATAATTTTCCCTGAATTGCCCTCTTGTGCTGATATCAGTATATTTTCGGTAATCATGGGCTATTATATTGCACAGATGCACGTGATGCAAAACGCTGCCAGAGCCGTCAGAGTCGTGTGTGTGAATGTGTAAATGAGAGGCATTATCTTATAGCACTTTGTAGAAGGAGCTTTATAAAGTTCACTCCATTGACTTGTATTTGTTCACGGGGCAGAGCTGCCTCCTCCGATATGGCGGCGACGTCGAGGTTCGGTCCAGCGCTATATGTCTATGGTTTAGCGCGCCAGCTACCTACACATAACTACCGGGGGGACTGAGCCTGCTGAGCTGTGTCAGTCAAAAACTAATTAGCCAATGGGGACGGTCTGCTGAAAAGCCCGCCCACCCGAGAGGTTTGTGCCAAAACTGCAAACAAAAAGTCAGGGAGCGCAAACGAGAGAGAGCTGCAGAGAGACAACATAATGCATTATTAGAAGAGTAAAATACCAATACTTTACACTATTTGACAAATTATTTGATTGCAAGTTACAAGTTTTATTTTTGAAATTAGTTTTATGTTCTCTCAAATTCCTATTTTTGTTTGACATTTAAGAAGTTTTGTTTGTTACTTTTGGCACAAATCTAATTCCATACTATGGTACTTTGACAGCCTGAGTGAAGTCCAAGAGCGTTTTTACGAGTTCATCCAGCTTCCAAACTGCTAAGATTGCTGGAAGATGAAGATTTTTGTTTTTCCTGGCATTTTTTCACAAGATCATGGCACATGTAGACATGCTGTTTAACCAGCTGCAGAAGAGGAATATCGACTCTGTCTACATCACAGGAGTCATTCAGAGGTTCACAAACAGCATTCAAGCTATCAGGTAGGCTATGTCAATTTTCACATTGACTAATGAAATGTTTATGAAAACAACAAAAATAAATTACATGTCTGAACACAGTAGAATAACTCGTGATTTTAATAATAATAACTAAGCCTTTTTTTCACAATTTTAAAGACAATGAATCCAGTTGGGATGAGTTAGTAGAAATATATTAATGTAGTGACAATACACAGTGCTGGACTGATTTTATATCTCCAGCAGGTTGGTTTCTGAAACCGTAATTGTGTACAGTGACTTATGTATCTTCTGTTTTGTATCAGGGACTCTGTTCCTCCATCTGTGCAGCAGCCATCCACAAAGAAATGGAAGGCACTAGGCCAAGAGGAGCAGCACCACACTGGTTAGCTACAGAGGTAAGCTGTAACATTGTTCTGTGTACATGACATGAGGTGTTTACCTTTGGTATCTTTGTTTTTCTTCATTTCCTGTATAATTATGACAGTTAGCCTACACATTTTAATATTCTGAACTATTCACCACACAGCTACTGCAGAAAGTAAACACGCCAAAATGTTTAGATGTAGTTGTTTTCATATTTATGATATTTAACAATAAGCTGTCCTTGTTTTTCCATACAATTATATGGTCAGCTTGTAAAGAGATAATAATGATATTTACATGGTGAGATATGAACATTTAATTCTACCGTTTACTGACTTTTTTTAAAATTATGTACCATTTCATAGGAATGTGATACCATTCTGAGGCATGCCAAGGGGAGGTTCTCTTTCACCAAGCACCTCATCAGTGCCACTCTGCTGCAAGAAGACTTGTTCCCCCAACACACTGTAAAGTTCCTGGATTCAGCACTGGAAACCACTGTGGAGGCCTACCCCACACTGGACAAGGCCAAACTGAAGACAGAATTGTCCCTGGTCTATGAAAATAAAGAGTTCAAGGCTTGCAGTGGTGCACTGGCTCTCATGCAGGTTTTCATGGAAAACAACCTCCAGGATACATTCAGTGAGACTGTAAGTCTTCTAAAGATTCTCATCACCACACCGATGACCATAGCAGAATCAGAGAGGTGCTTCTCTACATTAAAGGGGATAAAAGCATTCCTTAGGAACACCATGGCACAAGACCGCCTGAATGCACTGGCTATGCTCTCCATGGAGAAAAATCTGACACAGAACATTCCTGACATTAACACTAAAGTCATTGAGAGGTTTGCTACTCAGAAAGACAGAAGAGCAAAGTTCATGTACAAATAAGAGCACTCACACACACACACACACACACTCTCTCTCTCTCTCAAACTCACTCACACAAAAAAAACACATACAACTCTAACCCTAACCCTAACCCTGCACACTCCAATTGGAACATTTCATGTTCCTATGACAGTTTTCCTTTTTATATAGTTATTTTTAATCATCATCCACCTGTAAATGTCTCAAGAACTTTAATTTTGTTTTAAGAGTATTCATTAATATACATCTCATATCATCGTCATTATCTGTCAAACTGTTGATTTCTAACGGGCAATTAAATAATTATTGTTTATCTCTAAAACAATGGTATCATTTGGTTTGAGTTCTTTTATTATGATAGTTACCGAAAGCTTCTGGCACATACAGCCCCACCTAGAATATTTTTCACCAGTCGCCACTGGTACCAATGTTACCTCACGTCGCGTAGTTTAAAATAAAACCAGAGTTTTAACTACAGCTTCAAACCGCATTAGCTGTAAACAGAGTTAGCTGGCGTCCTCTGCTCATTTTAAGAGGCTAATTTGTAGCTATAACATACGTTTAAAACTGAGCCCTCTACACACCATCTCATATAATTTAATGTAACATATTTCGGCCGAGGTCGCTGGATTCCCAGCGGGTTTCAAGTGACAGAACTACTATAGCTAATGCTGCTAATGCTAACAAGTTCATAGTCATAAGGTGGTTGATGCTAACGTTAGCTAATGCGCTAACGTTATAATATGCAGACATGTTTTTGCCAAGAGAATCAGAACCAACATGAACACTTGCCCTCTAAATGTTCAATTCACTCAAATGACATTAAGGATGTAGCTTACCTTCTTTTTCCAGGTCCACATGTGTTCTGTTTTCGCTCCCAGCTGTCTTTCTGTAGACAGTGAGTCTTCAAAATCAACCAATCACGATGCAGAGTGTGTGAATGACAACGCTGCTGTCCAATTAGATTACCAATGCTAGCGCGTGCGCACATCATCCAGGGTTCACAGGTCACATCTTTTTGCGCCATGTTTGTTGTGATGAGTGTCAGAAACAAAAGTAAAAGTCATCAGGAGATGAAAATATATAAGGGTTTTATTTTGATATTATAGTGCGTTGAGATAGTATAGTTATTTTGCTCCAGCCACCAACAGTTTGATTTGACAGTATAAAATAGACCTAATACATGACAGTTTTAAAGGGTTTGTTTTGTGGTCTATGAAACAAAGCTGCAATGATACAAAATAGGCTACACATGCAGGAGAACACTGCAGACCTGAATAATGCACCCATAGAGTGGGATCCACTGGTATGCATGTTAGGAAAATGGCTAACATTTTAAGTCTGGATGAGACTTCAGTGAACACTTGTAGAGAGCTCTTTATTTGCTCTGAGGTCAACCTGAGATGCATGAATTGAGGAGACTGGAATGAGAGTAGATTGATTTCATAAAGGGACCTGTCTGATGTCTCTGCCTGAGATCAAAAAGAGACACAAAAGTTGCTGAGACTTAAATGAGAAAGTGGAAAGACTGTCTTTGAACTGAGGAGGTGGCCTATGACATTACTTATCACCCACCTACAATGCTGTACTGAGTTCCCTCCCGGCTGGGCACACCTAGGGCTAGCAATGAAGGCCGTTTTGGTCAACGGCCCACAAGTGGCCCTAACGACTCTGAAACTCAGAGCTTACACGTGCCCTTAACGACTGAGAAACAAGCACTAAAAACACAGACTTACACATAAAGGAACAATATCTGTGAAAATCCTGCAGTTTGTTTTTTGACCACTCGCTTCACCTGCAGCGAACTTTAAACCGTCCACTATCCAATATTTATTCATGCCAACATAAAGAAAAAGTGAATCACATCACACATTTTGAATCTTTAACCTCTTATCCTGACCACTCCAAAAAGGGGTCTGTTCTGGAGAGCATGTTGTTAATTACAGCCTCTTGACGAGAGGTAATCTGAACATCATCTGCATACCCCTGGACAGGGTTAGGGGAAATAATATTACAGGTGACACAGCTACAGAGCCTATTTAACCACTGGTTCAGCACTAACACAAAGTTAACTGCACTCCAAGGACAGCCAGTCTTAATGCCCACTTGGAGAGCGATTGGGTCTGTGAGCTGTTTACCACAGATAACCTGTATGAATGAACCAGAGTAAACATCTTTAACAATGTCAATATAAACCTGAGGAAGATGCATTTCCTCCAGAGCTGTTATCATGACATTGTGTGCTAAAGTTCCAAATGCATCATGAAAGTCCAGAAAAACAGAATTTACTGGGCTTGTGTTTGAAATCATCCATACCTGTTTGGAGACAAAACTCATGTTCATTCATGCCTTGCCGGTTGATGTAAACTTTTTGCTTGAGCGATAAAATGTCCACATCCACAAGCCAAGGTAATATTCGGGCAGAACACATTTCATTAACACTGTATAGATCGTAGGCAGAAGGGAAATGTCTCTCCAAGTTGTTGGATTGTCCAGAATATTGTCTTTTTTGGGAATTCTATGAACGAGAGCTCCCTTCCATGAATCAGGTACTCTCCAATTTTCCAAGCAGACATTAAAAATTGATGTTATTTCAGCTGCCTGCGTGGCTTTGAGATCTTCATATGAAACACCGCCCATGCCACTTGCTTTATTGTTGGGTTGAGTGCACAGCACAACCTCCACTTCAGCCTGTGTGAAATGCGCAGTATCAGGGATATAGACTGGCTCCATGTGTGATACAGTGTCAAGCCAGGGCGGTGGGGGGAGTGGGTCATGAATTGACGTTTGCCCTCTGCACTTATTCTGATAATATGATTGCACTTGCTCGCAATTATTGGGACACGGAGGGGGGTCGGGGTATTCGCTGTTGTTCAGGATAATTTGAATGGCTTTAGATTGTCTATGCTGCCAAAGGTAGGACAGTTTATCTCTGCTCACCTTCTTCCGTTGTTCCCGTCTCGTAGTTGTTAGCGAAAGCTGCACTGTCTCACGGAGGAAACGCAGCTGCTCCTTAATCCAGCTGGAGGCCAGCGCCGGTGTTAATTCCTCCGGGAGTGGCTGCTTCGTTGGTTCTTAATACCCGAACTACGAACTTCAGAAGGGGGAAACCAAAGCGTCTTCCACGATGGCTTTGAGTTGTAAACACACTGTTCTTGAAAAATATGCCGTTCAGGAGGGTTATGAGGCGGATCCAACTCCCAGGGCGTGCCGATGAAACAAAGTGTTGTTTCACATGATGTTTTTCGGTTAACAAGCTTCTCCGGAAGGTCCTCTCGTGAACTTGAAAGGCCGACCATTGCTGCTCCGTCAGGGGTTTCACCAGCTTGGCGAGGTCTGTGAAAGCTGGCTCTCTGCCCAACAGGTGTTTTGGCGTTGGGTCATGAGCGTGCCATTGTTGTTGGTAAACTCTCCCACTCCGGAGTGCTTGTTTTTAAGCAACTCAGATCGGCGACAAGCACATTGTCCAGACTGTCTTCCACAAAATCATCATGCACATGACTACATTAACGCCGGCAGTTACGACCGTTGTAATCAGATGTTTAGAGTACTGCGCTCATGCCGTATGCTGCCGCCATGCTACAGCGGCCATGACACACACATCATGGCGTCTGTGGTGTGTCATGGCCATGTGTCACATTTAGAGTAGTATCACGTTTAGTTAAGCAGCTCTTAAGGCTGCGTCCACTCCTGTGAGATTTGCGTTGAGTCCCATGGAATGCTAGTGCCACTGCAGTCGTCTAGTGCACACTGCTGACCTCACTGTGACCTCAGGAACTAATTTGCTTTCCAGCATGCCCCTTCCTGCCCTCTCCCTCAACCTCACATAGTGATTGACATGCTCTTAACAACTTCAGACTTCAGGGCGATTCCAGAGTCTCATTGGATTCTATCTTAACTTCTGTGATAGAGGAGAGGTGAGGTTGCACTTTAAACCAAGCTCCATACTGGTCCACAACAGTCAGTTGGAAACACATACAGTATAGAATGAGCTCTGCAGAAAGGAAGTCCTTGAGCTGCTGGATGTCACTCACTCACACACACACACACACACACACACACACACTTCTTGTGTTGGAAACAGTATTTTTCGTCTATTCAGTTATCACACAAAATACAATAAATATAAACAGTATAGATAGTACAAACAAGGTCAAGAGTCCATGCCATGACTGAACAGGCTTAGGCAGAAGCAAAATGCTATGGCTATACTACATTCTGATCAATTTAAACTATCCTGCAGAAATATGAATGAAAACAACAACAAAAGACATTCATTCTTGTAACCCTCAAAAATAGCTTCACAAATCATTCTTTTGAAAACCAGAAGTGAATTCCACATTTTTAAATCTATATTTGCATCATTCCATAACTGAAACCCAACAGTAGAAATACATCTCCTTTTAATGCCTTTCTCAGCTACTTGTACAGTAAACTTTCAAACACGTCTCAGATCATTCCTGTATTGAAAATGTTTTTATGATCTATCATAAGCCTAAGGAATTTGTCACAGAACTCTTTCAATATCAGTGTATTTTTTTTTATTTAATATCTCCATCAAGTAGTTTTGTGGCTTCAAAAACCATGACTATAGTAATGTTTTAAGAATTTCCAGTTCCAGTTTCATTCTTTCCAAAACTGACAATTTTGAACAAATCAGTGACAATGCAGATATCATGGCAGAGAGAATTGCACTTGCTGAATTTTGAAGTATTTTATTCATGGTGAAGGATTATATAGAATAGAATAGAATAGAATAGAATAGAATAGAATAGAATATTCCTTTATTGTCACTATACACATGTACAATGGAATTGTGAGTGACTTTCTCCTCAGGTTAGTAGAAACAAATAGTGCAAAATAATAAAGGGAGATATACCAAATAAAATAAATTGTAAAAATATATGCATAAATACATTTAAAAAAAAAAGAAAAACAGTATAAAAATGTAAGAGGTAGCAGTTTTAACAATGTAAGTGTGCAGAACAGTGGTGGTGCAAGATGGCGCAAGTATGATAACCGCTGCTGCAGTTTCTGTGGGTGGGTTTGTTCATCATGGTTGGATAGAGGTCACAGCTCTGGGTTAGAAGCTGTTTGTCTGTTGGTGGTGGATTTAATTGTCCTGAACCGTCAGCCTGAAGGCAGCGGTTTGAATAGGGAGTGTCCGGGATGCGTACAGTCCTTACAGATGCTGTTGGCTTTTTTCTTCAGCATGGCAGCATAAACAGTGTCCAGTGTAGGAAGCGTCCGTCCCAATGCTGCACTGGGAAACTTTGCGTTTGGCAGCCTTGCAGCTGGCATACCACACAGTTGCGCATGTTTTGCAACAGTTTCTGTGGGAGCTGGGCCTGTTTCAGCTTCCTGAGGAAAAACTGTCTCTGTTGGGCCTTTTTGACAAGCTGTGAGGTGTTAGAGCTTCATGTCAGCTGCCTTGACATTGTGACTCCAAGGAATTTAAGGTCGTCGACACATTCCACCTTATTACATGTATGTGGAGGGGAGGTGTCTCTTCCTTTAGTTCTTCTGAAGTCAATAATCAGCTCCTTTGTCTTGGAGGTGTTAGGGCCCCCACACACCGGGTCCGACGTTGGACGTCTGAAGCGTAAGGAGAGAGTCGGACGAGTTAGGGAGCTTTTCTGTTCGGTGTGTTCAGCTGTGTCGAAGCCGCGCGGAAGCGCGAGGACGGCGTCTGATCCGACTGAACATGCCAAGTCGGATGTCTGAGTTAGGAAGCCGTCGGATACTCTGATTGGTTGTTAGCTAGCTGTTCAGTGACCATTCTGATTGGCGGTGTGCCAGTGAATCAGCGCGGCGTGTGGGAGGGGCGGCGGAAGTGCCGATGATAAACAAACCACATAAACAGAGACGGCACAGAGTCACAAACACCACTTCACCGTTCGTTATTTTGGGGATAAACCAACGTATTTTTGGAAGCCATGGCTGTGTGGACTGAGGACTTTGAGGAGCAGCTGATTGCCCTGGTGGAAGAGAGACCACCATAATACGACATCATGCAAGTAATGCTGAGCTAACACTGTGTGTGCTTTGTTTTGATAAGCTACGGTCCGCACTCCGCTCCATCATTTCCTGTTTTCATGTTTTGGGTGACTGGCACGAGACTAGCGCCACCCGATGTTTAGGAGACTTATTGCATCTCGCGCAGGCGCAGAACGTATACGCTACTGTGTAGCCGGGGCGGTGTGTTTCAGTGCAACTTTTCTACCGAATGGATCCGACGGAGTGGTCGGAGAAGGAAGTCGGATAAGGAAGACGTCGGACCCGGTGTGTGGGGGCCTTTAAGGACTAGATTGTTGTCCTCACACTACCTCGCAAGACGGTTCACCTCAAGCCTGTATGCTGTCTCCTCATTGTCTGCAATCAGGCCCACCACAGTTGTGTTGTCAGCAAATTTTGGCCAATGACCACAAGGTGGCGCTGTTTAAATTGAAGTATTTTATATCTCCACATCGCTTGGTCTGATTAAGACGAAACTTGGTACAATTGTTCCCAGTGCCCCCCTGAGGATAGCTGACGAAGTTGTTACCAATCTGCCACTAGGAGGCGTTCTGGTGGCAGTCTAATTTAATATTTGGCACTGTGCCCATGCCATAACACTTTTATCAATGAAATTCATAGGGGTGGTATAGACTGGCCCCTGTAATGCACACACCAAAAATGACCAGCAGGTGGCGCTATTATCAAGAGGTGGCGCTATTATCAAGACAAAAGTGGTTTTGGCCAATAACTCCCACATAATATGTGGCACATTGTTAACCCTTATATATGTGTTCCCTGAATTCAGCTGAGTTGTGTGGTATAGGCCACTCCCACTTTTGCAGTAACTTTCTATTTGCAAAATTGCGAAAAATGAAAAACTTAACGAACTCGAACTTCGAACTCCTCCTAGGCGATTTGATTGATTTGCACCAAACTTTGCATGTAGCATCTGTGGACCCTCCTGACAAAAAATTATCAAAAGAATTGTGAAAAACGGCGGTGAAAACAGACAGTCTTGCATATCTTGACCAAATACAGTCGGATTACCACAAAACTTTTGTTAATTGTGTTTCTTGGCACAATGAGGGTTTGCGCAAAATTTGGTTCAAATTGACCAATAGGTGGTGCCTCATCTTATAATGCGGAGTATCAAAATCACAGATTTTCTTAGGGACCTTGAATATTGGGAGCTGAATCAGCAGCTATTTAATGATAAAGAACTTATTAGATAACACACACAAATTCATAAAAGATTTCTTTGTGCCAAATAAGAGTACATCTAATCCATTAATTATATGGTACACTTTCAAATGTACTTTGAGAGGACACTGCATTCAATATAGCTCCAGAAAATTAAAGCATCGTCTGGAGAAAGAAAAAAGTTAATATCTGAGATAGAAGGTTTAACACAACAAGTAGATAATAATATCAAGTGTCACAAATTCTATTGGACAGTCTTGAACATAATGAAAATGAGTTGGATGCTACAATTAGTGGGTGTTTGTTGCAGGACCCAAAAGCGGACAACCAGACTGGAATAGGTAATCTTAGAGCAGTGTAGAGGTGGCAGTCGCCAGCTAGGGCTGTCAATCACTGGTGGAGAGGAGAGGCTCACATTGGAGACAGTAGCAGCTCGGTGGGAACACTTGAGGGGGAGACACAGGTGTAGACATAGGCTGGGGGTCAGCGAGGCTTGTATAATTGAGGCTTGGAGGTAACCAAGGAAAAGGAAAACTAAGGTTAGGTCAGTGGAAGAGCAAAAATACATGTAGGTGAAAGGTCTTAAACACGAGTGCTTCAGCCATCTACCACATTGTGGAGTCGAAAATAATCTGGCAACGAGATTAGAGCAGACCAGGGTATTTAAGATGTGGCTAATGATTAAATGAGCAGCAGGTGTGTGAGGTAGGAGCTGATGATCAAATATGTTGCAGATGTGATAGAGGAAGCAGCTCCAGTCATCAGGGAAGCCCAGCCTTAGCAGAGCACCTCTGAAAACACAAACACAAAAACAACTGAATACTTTCTGAATCTGCAGCAGGCAACACTGTAAAGAAAAATTTAATAAAACACACAACAGGAAATAAAACGAAAAGCAGATGAAAAATTTTGTCTGAACAACACATTTTTCCGTAGATTCATCACTTCAGAATTCCAGTTTTAGCTTTCAAAACAATAGCATTGCAAAGTTAACAGAGAAAGAGAAATAATCTTGTGAGGCACTTATTACTAGCGAAATTATGTCACGATCTTCAAAATCAAAGTTGGAATCAGATTGCGGCGAAACTGCAGGTTTTCCCATTCATTTTAATGAGTGTAGTCCATTTTGGCTGCAGTAGCGCGTGCTGAAAAAGTTAAGCCAGAATAACTTTTGGGAGAAACGCAGGCACGCCAATCACATGAGCTGGCGATTAGACTGAAGCTACAGTGGATTGTAAAGTAATGTGTCGTGTGTATTCACTCAGTTTGGCTTTGTGCACCAGTTTAAAACACATCTTTGGATGCCAGTGATCAATGTAGGACCGGCAGGTTTAACCTACTGTGGCAGAGACATGACCGGAGATTGTAAACAGAGTAGAGCAGGTCAGTAGCAGGGCATGATATTTAGCATGGATAAATACTACAAAGGAAACACAACAGACATTTCTCTGTGTAGCGTTAAGTTTCACTTTCACTTCGGTTTGGTCTTGTCCCCCAGCTTAAAACACACAGTAATGATAGCGGTGAATTTACTTTTATTTTTAATCCCTTGATGAGGACAAACAATCACTAGTAGGTCCAGCATGCCAGTAGCAACATAGCAGCTTTGTCTTTCGGCAAACTGATCAGCGGGGTTAACAAAACGTCACACACACGGACCATGGAGTGACGCTTCCACACCGCCGCACCTACTGCTTGCTATGCACATGTAGAATATGCGTCCACAGGCAAATATTTTATATATATATATATATACACCGATCAGGCATAACATTATGTCCACCTGCCTCTGACCTGTCAAGACATGGACTTAAGACCTCTGAGGGTGTCCTGTGGTGTCTGGCACCAGGGCGTTTTATAGTGGATCCTCTGGGTCCTGTATGTTGGGGGGTGGGGCCTCATGGATCAGACCTGCGCCAGCACATCTTACAGATGCTCTATCAGATCGGCATCTGGGGAATTCGGAGGCCCAGTCAACACCTTGGGCCCTTTATTGTGTTCCTCGAGCTGTTCTTGAGCAGTGTTTGCGGTGTGCACATTGTCCTGCTGGGGGGCCACTGCCATCGGGTAGTGTTGTTGTGATGAGGGAGTGTACTTGGTCCACAACAGTGTTTGGATGGGTGGTTCGTGTCAAGTGGCATTCACATGAATGTCAGCACCCAAGGTTTCCCAGCAGAACATCGCATTGAGATGAGATGATCAATGTTATTCACGTCACCTGTCAGTGGTTTTAATGTTGTGGCTGATCGGTGTATATGTCACCGCATATAAGATGTTTTTGTTGAATGACATCAGCTGTGAAGAATGCAAACTGCAGTTACAAAAAAGATTCACTAGATGGCAGGTACCTTCTATTCTCTCCTTTGGTTTACAGTTAGTTTCCAGTTGATTGGTGAAACAAGGTATTGTTACATTTATATTGTTAATAAATTATTGCGGGTCACATGACAGAAAACTAAGGATAGGTACCCGTAACATACCAGACACACTCAACATACTTCCAGTGAACCAAGATTCCTCCTAAATGTTGTAGCCCATTTCTTTAGCCTAAACCTCTTTCCTGGGGTTACCTCAACACCTGAGGACACCCTCTTGCCTCTGAGCACATTTTTCACAGATATGAGAAACTTTTGGGAGTCCGGAAAATACTCAACTAAATTTTTTCATATTATTGGTTCTCATCAGAAAATGATCAATTTCCTCAAAGAAGTAAACTTCACTTTCACCTACCTGAGTGACTGACATCTCAGCTTCTCCTACACCCCCCTGAGACATTTTCATTCCACCCAACTCTCCGTCAGACTCCTCAGTTGGCCTGCTATCTTCCTGCTGACCACCAGTCTGCCCTCTCTCGACCCCACTCTGCCTTCTCCCCAGTGCAGGTGGCACATCTGGCAGCCCTATGCTTTTTCTCTTCCCCTTTCTCCCTTCAACCTCAGTCTGTCCATCCTCCCCCAGAGCCTCTGCCTGCTCCCCCTGATCCTCCTTGTCTCCTGTTGCAGACTGCCCACTCAACTCTCCTTCCCTCACTACTGGCCCTTGACTCTCTCAAGCTCCATCAGAGGACTGACCTGCAGCAGTACTGTCCTCAGTCATGGATCTTTCTCCCTCCTGGGGCAAGCAATACGCTCATGACAGATTTCCCCACACTCAAAACACTGCAAGCTCTTGGACCTTGCATACACAATATAAGCACTTTCACCATGTTTAACATAGAAGCTGACATTAAGTGTCTGCCATGGAGATTTAAGATACATCAACACTTGTCTCATCAAAGATAACACACGTGTCAGGTCTGGGCCTCAGAGAAATCAGCTTAAAAAAGGGAGAGAGAGATATGAGTGCATTCACAGTGTTCCAGCATCATGGCTGCATTATGAATGGTAGTATGTGCCATTCAGACTTACACATCACACACACAGACACACACACACACACACACACAGTTGTAGACACTGATACATGCACGTTCAGCAGCCATAACCTAATAATAATCTGTTTTAAATATTAACAATCATCTGTGCAACAGAGAAGCCATTAAGGTGATCAAATGATCAAATAACAGTTAATTTCTTTTTCTCTAGAGCCCATATCTGATGCCCATCACAATGCCCATAGCCTCTGCTTTCACTCCTTCCATATTATCCCACTGTGGCTCTGTTTATTTGAACAAACAGCACTCTAATTGGCTGAGTCAGCCTCTTGCATTGACTCATTAGCAGTAATGAGAACGAAAGGAGTGTGAACTGCTGATTAGTGTTGTTCCAATCAGAGGCATGTTCTGCTGTCGATGGCCTCATCGGCAGCTATTGAGTACATCCCTGACTGGAAGGGACCTATAGTGATATTAGAGACACATTCCCCTAAACACTTTGAGCGACTCATACAATCCTCCCTGAATATTATAGAGAGGAACACACACATACGGCTAGCTGCTGATCTGACACGGGTGTTACCATAAACGTTATGAACATCTGCAAACATATTACAGAGAGCTGCTGATAGCTTCATAGACTGTGTGACAGCCCCTAATATTGGTTGATTCTTTTTGCAGGTTGATCATTGTAACCCTTTTCCCTGTCTCTCTCTCTGAAGTTACCAGAGGAGGGTGGTTGCAGTAGCAGCCTGATCTGGATCACCTGGTCTCAGTGCTCTGGGGGGATATAAAAGTCTGTCCTTTAAATGTGCTGCTCTCTCTTGCTTTTCTCCCATCGCCTGCACCAACACCTACACCACACCATCTCTCCACACATCCACATTTACATCACTGATGGCACTGACGTAAACACCTTATTTAACTGTTTATTGTTTAGTTTCTTATGTTAATTATAATAAATTACTTATATGTCATAAGTAGGGCTGTCATTAAAACCATTAATTTTGATGAATTAAGTCTAAGGGATCCAATATGTGCATCTACAGAAACTGAATAAAATACATTTTAGGAAAGAAGAAAAAAAACGTCCATAGACGAAACACAAGCAAAACAAAAACAAAGGATCAAACAAACAAACAAACAAATACAATAAAAACGTAGAACATCAAATAGTGTATTAAGGCTAAAAGTTAAATAAGGCAAATTCATTTCAAGTCTGTTTGCCAGGCACTTAGCTAGTATGAAAAAACGAGTCAATATTTTGCTTTTCTGTTTTTCTGTATGCACCAAACATTGAAAACTGTTTGTTTTCCTATTTTCAGCCCAAAATGGAAAATATAATAAACAAGGAAACCAAAACAAAATAATAAATCTAATTTACGTTTTCCGGTTATTGCTCGCTTTGCGCATGCACAATGTATAGTCGCTCGGTATCCATGGTGAGCAACAACACACCGGTCTGAGCGCCAATAGTCCGACGGTCCAGTCCATTGACTGTGTACAGTCTATGGTCCAGTCCCAGTAGACCACTGGAGTCCCACGTTCCAATGGCCTCACTCGAGCCATACATGTCTTTAATTAATGACATGTTTATGAATGGAGTGACATATCATGAGATCTCAGAAAAGTTGCGAGAAATGGGTGTCCAGCGGGGAAGCTCTAAAATCAGTATCTGGAGACTACTTGCCAAACATAACATGCGGAGAAAAGGACATACTTCAGACTCAGACCGCAGACTCAGACCTTGAAATTGCAGTCTCTCATGCAGTAAGTGAGGTAGGTCTATATAATATTTACAAACGACAGTGCTGTGTGTTTTTAACAGACTGGATCTACTCATGGCCGTAAAATGATGACAGGTTACCTGTCCTCAGTTGGGATACATGCAGGGGAATGCCGAAATGGAAGAGCTCTGAGAGCAGCCCATGCCCCTTCCCATGAAGAATGGCGTCAAGTATGTTCTTAAGTAGTCCTAATTTTTTTAATTTTAGGGTTGTGTATGCCATTCAGATGTATGCCTAATAATACCTAGACTTCATCTAATGCTGACCAAAGTTATTGATATATTTTCTTGCTTGTATAGGGTATCCATAACTTTAACCATGCAGAGGATATGGGACACAAATTACACATGGACTAAAATGAAAAGCTGGTCATGTTTGGAGTGACTCATGTGATTGCTGTAGATGGCTATAGCAAGAAAATTGTTGCAAATACAACTATGCAAGTAAAAAACAACCTAGCCATCTACGAAGAAGTGTACAGGTCAGTGCTGTATGTTCTGTTTGAAAGAAAATATTTGAATTAATTGTAATAATACCAATAATTAAGTGTTTCATACGTGTTCATGTAGACCTGCAGTAATACATTATGGAATGTGGGATCAACTTCGTGTGGATCATGGAAAAGAGTTTTACCTCTGCCTGTACATGCAAAAGAGGCTGTCAGAATATAGACACAACCAGCAAAGAGAGCCATACCTCCAAACTCAGTCAACAAGGGTGAGGGCTGTGTAGAAGTTAATATAAATGATTGGCGCTTCATGCACTGTTACCTTCAGTGTCTATATAAATCTTGCACACTTTATTTATTGATGTGGATTGTAGACATGTACTGTATATACTGTACATAATCATCAATGTACATCCATTTAGTATTGATTTACATTGTACTATTTGTTTAGATTAATAGCTTACTTTTACATACACTTTTTACTTTTCACGTTTTGTTCGGTGCTTATATGTGTTCATAATTTTTTCTACATTTTGTATAATCTAAAAATCTATAAAAATGTATGCTACATTTTCTGCTGTTGTATTTCCCTTTCACCTAAAAACATAAATTGGACTGTTGATCAACAGAATCTTCGAGTGGAGAGGTTGTGGCCAGAGGTGAACAACCGCGTGAAATATCCACTGAAGCAGGCTCTAGTGCACCTGCTGGAACAAGAGGTTGTGAACATGGAGGACAACCCCACAAGATTCTGCATCTCAAATTTGACATGTCAAGTAAGCCAAATTGGACTTGACAGAGTGGTGCAGTCATGGAATGCACACAAGATACCGGGTATGCTTAACTGATAATTTACGACACCTTAGAAATATTGATAATTTTTTTCAATTCCCAATCCATCCAACCTAACCTAACCTAACCTAACCTAACCTACCCAGTATTGCTTTGATACCATGTCTTAGGTCGTGGAATACCCAATGAACTGGCAGCAGGTGGCTGCCTAGCTAAAGTCTCTGAGGAGCGGCTGCCATGTGCTTTCTTTTGTGGCAAACATGTATGAGCAAGACTTGGGATCCTCACTGACTTGGGAGTCTGCTTTTGGAGCTGATCTATTTTCATCTGAAGAGGACAGATGCCATGCAGAACAGAGCTTTGTTTGTCAGGGAACTAGCCTAACATCTCTCTTCTTTTTAATCATGTGGTAAACAATGACTATACTCCTTTCCAAGATAGTTTAATCTGCCTAATGTATGTGACTGCAAGAGATGTATGAAAAAATAAACTGTTTTAGTTGTGCTTTCTCACAACCTGTTGTGTTCTTGAGTAGCTGGATAAGCAGACTATTTGGTGTATTATTTACTTATTGAAAAACTAGAATGTAGTTATTGACTAATATGTTACAAATCTGCCATGCCCCTAAGTTGTCAGTTGAATAATTTGGCAAATTAAGTTTTATTTCTTTGAACTGTTTTATTTAACCTTTCTAGGCTTACAAAGATGAAAATGTTTTATGTTTACTTCAAATTAGTTCAAAGTTGAGCTTGAGACTCAGCTGGAACACAAAGAACAGCACAACAACATAACTAAGTCCTTACTGTATAAAATTCCCAATGTTTGTATTTGTAAAACAGTAAGAATATATATAACATAAAATACTGCAAATATGAGGTAGTTTTGGCTCTTACAGCAAAGAACAGCACAGCAACATAACGGAGTCTTACTGTATAAAATTCCCAATGTTTGTATTCGTAAAACAGTAATATACAACATAAAATTGTGCAAATATGAGGTAGTTTGGCTCTTATAGCACTGAAAGATGATTTTACCAAAACAAAATAACACAATATGAAGATGCACAAACATCTTTAAAGGTCAAAAGTGCTTTGAATGCATACGTTAAAACATTATTCAAGTGGAAAAAAAGTGAACAATGAAGAACAGCTTAAGCACAACCACATAGTGTACATCATTGTACATCATCATGCATCAGAGAGGCCGGTGAGTTTTTGTGTGTTGACATCAAATTCATCTGCCCGACATTTTGGACAAAGTGCAGAATTTTGCTGCCACTATTCGATGCAGCTCCTGCAGCCAACAAAGCTATGGCAACATGATGAAACCACTGGCTCAACCACTGGACCTGCAAATTTGATTCCGAAAACACTTGAATGGCACACACACAATTGCACAAGTGGTTACATTATTTATCGTGTCGGGGGGACATTTTCTTCATGGACATGGGTACATGAGTTGCACTGACATCTGCCTATAGAAGAAAAAACTTTTTTTTATTTTTATTTACCCTTGCAGACAACACAAGCAAAGGCATCTGTAACAGCTGCTGCTTCAGCCTCTGTCAGGGACACTGTTGTTCTGCGGTTGGAACTGGCCAACTGTGTCAGCTCCCTGATTGTAGTTGACACCTCCTGAAGTCCTTGTGCTGCCACTTCTTCAATTGTATCATACACTGCATCGAGGCCATTATCATCTCGCCGACTGAAAAACACGCAAAATATACATGTTATAACCTACTTGGTCTCAACAAAATCCTAACCAGTAAAAATGCAATCATTGTAACCATTTGTTTAGTCCTGTTCCACTTCTTAGTCCTGTTGCCAGTGTTACAGTCATAGAATTTCAAATCAATCAAATAATGGATCTAATAAACTCGGTTGAGTGGGGTTAAGGAAGGAGATGGGAGGCTGTTCGTACCCCATTACTTTGCACTTAACTAGCTGTCTAGTTCACCCAATGTCACACATTCTGTAAATGTAAAACTTAATGCTAGCAAACTAGCATTAGTTAGCTGGCTAACGTTACATATTATTGTGTGTAAACGTTTGAAGACCATACTACTTTAAATATTTTAGCAATCTTTTCCACCGTCATGTCCTTCTCTCTCAATGTGACTCTTCTGGCAGCCTTGAAAAGCACAAACGAAGTATCCATTTCAGCACTTGTAACAGTGCTGGGTTTCCCACAGTCATATTATTTAGCGACCAGAGATTTTTTTCCTCTAATGCTTTATTGAAAACCTAATTAGCGACCAGAGATACCAGACTATACATTGCGCATGCACAAAGCGTGGCCACACAGCAGAAATGTACCGTGGGAAATGGTATAACAATAATGGAAAATGTAAGTTAGATTTATTATTTTGTTTTGGTTTTGGCTGAAAATAGGAAAACAAACAGTTTACAATGTTTGGTGCATACAGAAAAACAAAATATTGACTCTTTTTCATTTTTCGTTTGCCAGATTAAATGGAATGATTGAATGATCAGATGATACATGCATCCTGGAGGTCAAAACAGCTGACCAAGATGGCGGCTCATACCAGACTTTACGTAGAGACACGGCAAAAGCCGGTAAATTTACCCTTGTAGTTATTTGGATCACCTGTCAACCGTAGAAAAGGAACAATATGGACATATACTGTAAGTGTTGGGCACTTGTGATCCATGTACAGCACCCGCTGCGGTATTTCAGCCGTTAAAAACCGCCAGATCTCTGCCAGAGCTCAACTTCGGTGACATTTACGTGTACCTTGTGTAGAATCCCTCTCATTATACTGCTGCCAGGATGAAAGCTTATAAAAGTATGCACAGTTATATGTATTTTCGATATGGATGGGTGACTAATGTCGCCGTTTGGGAGGTAAAGAGCAAGAAGTTCTTCATTGTAAAAGCAAAGGTGGGCATTAATTAACTAACACTAGATATTGACCATTATTGTATTAATATTATTATTGTATATGTACCCTGGACATCACCAAAAAAATCACCAACAAAGTTTATCAGTCTAAACACAAGCTTAAAGATGTATAGGGATTTCCAAATCATTGCATTTTGAGTGTATTTGCGGCTAACACAGCATCCCAACTCTTCAGCTAACTAACTAACTTTAATTCATTAAGACCAATGCAGTTGGTCGCCTAGATACACGACAATAAACCATGTAAAAACTATACTAAAATGCGATATTTAACAGAAAGATATACTTGTGTTTACTTGAGCTTAACTTTGATTCAGTGTTCACTGCAAATACTTGTGTATTTGGATGGCTGCCATTGTTTGCCCTCACAGGGGACAGAGGTACATCTTATGGCACAAATCCACAATCTCCTCCTCTCTGGGTTTTCTTTTTTGAACGGAATTCGGTAGAAGCAGAAGGCTTGTCGCCTCGTCTGTTGGTGCATCTGATAACACAACAACTATCCGGCATTTTGGCAAAAACGAAACTGGTTCCAAACTAAATTTATCACTTGCTTCTTATGCTGGCGGGCAGCAGGAAATTATATTTTTCCCTGCAAGGAGGCGTGACATCACGTGAAGCCAAGTTGTCTAAATGGAAATAGTTGCTCTGATAGTCAATAACCTGCCTCATCTCTATGGCACAGACTAATTGTTTTAGTGCCACCACCAGAACTTGTGAAAGAGGCGCAGCGGCTACTAGTGAACCTTTTTTGGTATGGTCAGCACTGGTTGAGGGCGTTGGCCCTATATCTTCCTGTGGCAGAGGGAGGACAAGGGCTCATAGACATTCTGTCCAGAACTGCAGCCTTCATACTACAGACGACGCAGAGGCTCCTGTATGGCTGTGGTCACTGCTGGTTGGCTCCTGCTTGGCTGTTTCTCAGGAAAGCTGGACGACTTGGCCGGGATAAACAGCTTTTTTCCGTTGAGACCTGAAGCTGAACTGACTTGGCTTATAACTTTCTACAGTTTTCTACAGTTGATGCCTGGCAGATGCTAAAAGTTACATGGACTCCTGACTCCAGACCGGGAATGTGACTCTTTGAGGAGCCACTTTTTCCTTCCTTCCAAACACCATTCTTTCCTCCGCTACATTAAGGAGGAAGAAAGGAGGAATCTTTGAGAGAGAAATTCTCAAAATTCTTTTTTATATGTAGTAAGAAAAGATCGACTTTGGTTCAAATTAATTTCCTGTTTGGAACTGCTAAGCTAGTGATCTGGGAGACTTGGAAGAATCAGATGTTAGGTCAGGGCTGGACTGATGTAGTGCAAAGTCTGAAGGGTTTGGTGGTGGCTCATCTGAAAATAGAGCACGCTTTCTATACCCTGACCACTCTCTGTCTCTCTCTGTTTGTCACTCTGTCTGTCTGTCTGTCTCTCTCTCTCTCTCTCTCTCTCTGTGTGTGAGTGAGTATGGATTATGTGAGTTTCTATTATTGCTATTTGTTTAGAGATTTTGTATATGTTTACGTAGTTTGTGTTCAGGGTTAGAGTTCACCTCAGTTCATTTTAGCAGCTGTTGGCAGTCGGGCATCATGCCCGTTGTCAGTAGCCATGCAGAATGGTTCTCCTGGGATACAAGTCACTAAAGGTAAAACATGTGGTGTGTCACTCTTTGTGATGATGAAGAGTTGTCCAAAGAGCTGTTGCGCTACAGGCAGCTGGTTTCTCCCATTAAAATGGTTCTGCTGGGGTGCAAGTCACTTAAGTTAAAACATGGACACAGGTCTGTATGATCCCCAAAGACAACACGAGTGATTTAAACCTGAAGTTCAGTTTCAAATATGATAATTTTAGCTACATTGTGCTTGCAACATCTAAGACTATGAAATGCTTCGGCTGTGGAGGCCAGAGAGTGGCCTGACACAGCACGTCCGGGCACGACAGGGCGGCCAGCCGAGAGGACCGGCTGACCACGTGAGTTGGTCTCACCTGGTGCACCGCAGCTTGTGGTTGAGTCTGAAGTGCTTGATGCGGTAAGCTGTGTTGAAGTGTTGAAAGTGTGTTGATGGTTGAAAACATGTGAAGTGAAAACTCCATAGAATAAATGTAACCAAGGGAAAAACAGTACTGACAAAGAGCAGAGCAGTGCAAAAGAAATCACTGGAGGAACTGTCAGATGATGAGGAATGTGAGTGGACGCCTTCACAAGGGGATGAGGGGATTTTTTATCCTCTTGAGAAAATAAAAAAAATATTTTGTTTGGTCTGTTGCAGAGCTAAGGAAGGACGTGGATTCTTCGAGTGAGCAAGAGATTTACCGACTCAAGAAAAGAGTGACAAAAGTCAAAGCTCAGCTAATCAAAGATGATGATCGAATCAAAAAAGCCTCTGCACATACTAGTTGTATGTGTCTTTGTTGTATTGTTGATTTTCTTCTTTTCCATGAGTGATTGAGGAATAGGTTCATTAGATATCAGTGGCACAAGAAGTGGCAGAAAAGATCTTCTCTTTTTAAACTGATTGAAATAAAGAACCTGGATTGGATTTTTGTTCAAGAAACAGTGACAGTGCCAACCTGTTGGGCATTATAGCACAGGGGCCTCTAGACCGCTCTTGCTTCATGAATGTGTCTCAAAGGGATGCTCCCTTACAGTTTTTCTTCAGGTTGGAGCAAGAATGACCAGAGAAAGATTGTCCACTCTCTACACTCTGAAGACGGATCCACAATTACAGGAACCCCTGCGATTCACAGATATGCCACCTGCTTCCACTGAGAGCTCTTTAAAAAAGAGTATGTGAAGGATATGGGGTCAACTGAATCTTTTTATGCTGGACTTCGTCGGTAGATGCTGACACTAACACAGTGCTGGATGCAGAACTGTCTCTGGATGAATTCTATACTTCTCTCATGAGTGTGGGAAATGGGAAAGCTCCTGGTACTGACGGACTGCCCGTTGAGTTTTACAAGTCATTTTGGTCAGTGTGCTGTATCGTAGTCAGTGTGCTGTATCATTGGCAACTGGACTTGTTTCACCACGTTTAACCTCTCATAGTGAAATGTCTTCAAGAAACTGACACAAGTCCAGTTGCCTATGATACAGCATTTAGTATTACCATGACCTTGCTGACTGAGAACCTTCATCAAAATGTTTTGGTCAGTGGTTGGTGGGGATCTGTTGGAGGTGTTCTGGGACAGTTTGTGTAAAGGACAGCTGCCATTGAGCTGTAGGAAGTTAGTCATCACTTTGTTGCCGAAGAAAGGAGATCTACAGGATCTGAAGAACTGGAGGCCGGTCTCTCTGCTGTGTGGGGACTATAAGATCCTCTCTAAAGCTATGGCTTCCAGACTGTGTGGTCATGAGTGAGGTCATCCATGTTGACCACACCAACTGTGTGCCTAGCAGGTTGATAAGTGATGATATCACTTTTATGTGACATATTTTAGATGTCTCTGGCTCACTGGGTGTAGATCAGGGGTGGGCAAACTACGGCCTGCGGGCCACATCCAGCCCGTTGGTCCTTTTAATCTGGCCCACCGAAGATTGGAACAGAATTGCCCAAATCAAATCATATCATAATTATGACTGCATTCATTTGACCTTGTCCTGTAATGCCTGGCGTTCCACCAGGTGGCGCACTAGGCGCAGTGATACATTGAGTTGATTTTGCGGAGCCCGGGCTACTCTCTGTTATTACTCTGCTACTGTTCTGAACCTATCTGCAACAATGAGCGGGCCAAAGAAAAGAAAAGACAGTGAGTGGCGAGTGTTTAATAAGGAATGGACAACTAAATACTTTTTCACTGAAGTCCGGTCAAAGGCTTTATGTCTTATTTGCCAGGAAACCGTTGTGGTTTTAAAGGAATACAACATCAGCCGTCACTTTTCCACCAAGCATGCTAATTACGCCAACAACCAGTCAACGCAAGAACAGACGGCTACCGCTCAGAGATTGGCAGCGAGTTTGCAGGCTCAGCAAAACACCTTTATCCGACAAACTGCCATCCAAGAATCAAGCACGGGGGCAAGTTATTTGCTGGCATTCAAATTAGCAAAGACCAGCAAGCATTTCTCTGAAGGGGAGTTTCTCAAAGAGTGCATGGTAGAGACAGCAGGTATCTTGTGTCCTGAGAGCAAGAACAAATTTGAAAAAATTAGCTTATCACGCAGAATAGTGACTCGCTGTGTTGAGCTAATTGATGAAGACTTAGCTAGCAAGCTAAACAAAAAAGCGGAGTCATTTACATTATATTCCTTGGCACTGGACGAAAGTAATGACATAAACGACACCGCTCAGCTTTTAATTTTTATCAGAGGGATTAATGACAATTTTGAGATAACGGAGGAGTTTTTGGCCATGGAATCCCTAAAGGGGAAAACACGGGGAGAGGACTTGAATGACAGCGTGTTGGGGGTCATCAAGAGGCACAAGCTACCTTGGAGTACACTTGCCAACGTTACCACAGATGGATCACCAAATCTGACTGGAAAAAACATCAGGCTGCTCAAAAAAATGCAGGAGAGGGTGAAAGAGGAGGAGGTAAGGAGGTAATTTTCCTACACTGCATAATCCACCAGGAAGCACTGTGTAAATCCATATTGCATCTTGACCACGTAGTGAAGCCAGTTGTAAAACTCGTTAACTTTATTCGAGCAAGGGGACTTCAGCATCGTCAGTTTATTAAGTTTCTTGAAGAAACTGACGCTGATCACCAGGACTTGCTTTACCACTCCAATGTCCACTGGTTAAGTTTGGGGAAAGTATGTCAATGAGTGTGGGAGCTCAAACAGGAGATTATCTCATTTTTGGAGCTACTTGAGAAAGCTGATGATTTTCCTGAGCTTAGTGACACGGATTGGCTTTGTGATTTAGTTTTTGCTGTGGACATATTGACACACATGAATGAGTTGAACATGAAGCTACAAGGGAAAGACCAGTTTGTGCATGAAATGTACACAAACGTCAGAGCCTTCAAATCCAAGCTAGCTTTATTCTCAAAGGAAATGTCAAACAAGTCATTCGAGCATTTTCCCCACACTAGCTACGCTGAAAGAGGCCCCTCGACATGTGAAAAAATACAGGAAATCACTGGACGACCTGCATGGAGAATTCTGCCGTCAGTTCTCCGATTTCTGAAAAATTGACAAGTCACTTCAGCTGGTGTCATGTCCCTTCACACAAGACCCTAAAACGGTGCCACAGGAGTTGCAGTTGGAACTGATTGATCTCCAATGTGACACTGTCTTAAAGGAGAAGTTCAACTCTCTTAAATTGGATGAGTTTTATGCTTCATTAAGCGCAGCCAAATTTCCAAACATCCAGAAGATGGCACAGAGGATGCTGGTGTTGTTTGGCTCTACGTATGTGTGTGAACAGACTTTCAGTGTGATGAACACCAACAAAGCACCCCAAAGATCCCAGTTGAGTGATGAACACCTCAGATCTGTTCTGAGAATTGCCACAACAAAACTAAGTAAGTAAAACTAGTGCATCAGACTTTGATGCACTGGCAAAAAAAGGTGATCAACAACACTGTTCCCACTAAAAGTGAATGTAAGTATTAACACTGTAGGGGAGAGTGGGGTAATTTGTGCCAAGGGGCAAGTAGAGCCACCCCTGTTATCTAGAAAACCATAGAAGAAATTGGTCATGTGACAACATATTTTTGAAGAGGCATCCATTTCACTCATCCTGTAAAGAAGGGAGACACATGGCTAGAGAGATAAGCACATTTAAGTTCAAAAAACAATTTTTTGACCTCCAAGGTAAAATTTCTATGATCAAGGTTTTTTCATAACTGTGTTTGAACAATTATAGACAACTTTGAAAACCGTTCACACATGTTTTAGTGTTTTAGTAAGCTACACCATGAGTCTATAGAGTTAACATGATGCTAGCTCAAAACAGCTGGGGGATGCATTTTTTTCAAAATGGTGGGCTTGGGGTAATTTGTGCCAAAGGGCCTGGGGTAAGTTGTGCCAGCGCCACAACTTACCCCAACTTATGATTATTTACTATATATTACTTTATTGTATTTTATTGTTATTATACATTATATTCTTACATTTGATCACTAAAACTATGTGACATTCTTAATTTTAAACCAAAATCCATTATGCAACGCAAATACAAACGGAAGACAGACTCCTCTTGAGGAGTTGGAAACAGCAGTGAAAGAGGTGCAACAGGGGAAAACCATACATACACCACAAAACTTGGTGGTACAGCCAGAAGGGAGCAGAAGTTCATATTTCCCTGCAGCATTGACAAGTAGGATGTTAAGTTGTAGGCCTAGTAGGCTGGATCTGTGAAGAGTAAGAGTCAATTAGGTGTTCATGTGACGCTATAGGCCTTGTTATAGAAAAGTGGCCTTTGAAGTTGTTAAAACTTTAAATAAACGTTAAATAAGTAATTTTGTATTGAATTTGTCTTGCTTTTATATAGCATTATCGTTTTTGAGATTAAAATGATCTGTTTTACTTCAATTATCAATGGCACAATTTACCCCAGTGTATTCTCTCTAATGGCACAACTTACCCCGCACCGGGGGCAAGTTGTGCCACGAAACCACTTTTTTTTTATAAAGCTGTATTTCTCAAACAGTTAATTTAAGATACAAAGTGATTGTTCCCAGGGATGCACAACATCCTAAACTATATTTACATATTTTAGTTGGAGGCATTACTGTAATCCCCTTGCTTTAAAGGCACTTTAAGTAAAAATTGGCACTACTTACCCCACTCTCCCCTAATGCCTTTTATATGTTTATGTTTGATATGTATGCATCTGGTGCTGGCCCAGCCCGTCTGTCAAATTTTAAAAGTCAATATGGCCCCTTAGCCAAAAAGTTTGCCCACCCCTGGTGTAGATGATGGTCTTATTTCCATAGGCCAGGAAAAGGCATTTGACAGGGTTGAACATCAGCATCGATGGCAAACATTGAAAGCTTCTGGGTTCAGCCCAGGTTTCATTACTAAGATCCAGGTATTGTATCGTGATATTGCAAGTATACAAAAAGTAAATGGTGGTTTGGCTGCATATTTTGTTGTCCGGAGGGGGGCACGGTAGTGATGCTCTCTTTTTGGGATGTTATATTCCCTTGCCATTGAACCTCTGCTACACAAACTCAGGAAAAAACTCTCAGGTGTCTGCTTTCCAGGTTGCATGTCAGCTGTTAAATTATCAGCATATTCAGATGGCGTTGTGATTATACCCAATAGACAGCGTGATATTAATATTTTAGAAAAAATTTAGTTTTTTTTTAAGAATATTCTTCTGATAACATAAACTGGAAAAGAGTGAAGCTGCACTGGTGGTGAAAAAGTCTTTAGATAACTTGCCTCTACCAGAAGAAAGAAATCAAGCTGTCCTGTGGGACTTGGAATTAACTGCACTGGATTCTTCAGGCCATTCCGTTTCCTCCAAAAGAAGAAGGAAGACATGGACTTATACAGTTACCCAGTAAAGGGGCTTCTTTCCACCTCCATTTTATTCAGAGAAAGCTGTTTGGCCCTAAAGACTTGGTGTGGAGACTGCTGACACACAAAGTTTTACCACCGTTTGGTGGTCTGGGACTGCAGGACTCACTGTTCCTGATGGATTTACAAACTTTGAAGCTTCAGACTCTGCCACCTTTCTACCGTGGAGTCTTCACAGTGTGGAAAACACTGGTGAAGGAGAGAAAGGAGCAAAGTGACTCCCTATACTGGTTGTTGAGGAAGCTGATGCTGGGCAGGGTCAGCAGTGACAGAAATGTTCTGCTGTTCAGGGTTTCTAACTCTTGGATCTGTAGTGGTCATTGCTTGAGCTGACTTGAACAATGCAGCTGTTCTAGCAGCGAGCCTGGAAGTGAGATCTGTGAGGATCATCAGCCAGCTACTTGGACACTGGAAACACTGTCTGACCGGAAACAAGTGTCTCCTGTTAAAGGACTATTGTAACAGTGTGACTGTGCCTAATGCTGATGATCATTTTTTATTTATTTTTTTTTGTTTAGGTGTTCGTCCCAGCTTTGATAACTGTGCCGGTTCTTTTCTGGATGGAAAGAGTTGCACTTTGTTGAACCTAGAAGAGGTAAAAGGTAAAGCTCTGTACAGAATGTGTGTCTGAACAAAAACAAACTACATGATTGTGTTGACACACCTTGGCGAGGTCACCTGCACCTGCGAGGTGATGCCCAACCTGCCTGGAGCAAATACAAGCCCCTGTTAACAAAGAAGGTAGCTGACTTTCAGTAGAGGCTCTTACAAGGTGCAGTACGTGCCTTTCTGCCTGTTATTAACAGAGGTGTGAGTGATACATTGATACATATTTTCCACTGTTATTCAGAGTGTGTGTGCCTGCTGCCATTGTTCATGTTTTTGTAGAACTTATTCAGAAAAGTGGGGGAGATTTTCTCAAAACAAATGTTCACATTTGGTTTTAAATACAGAAAGTCAGCCAAACACAAAAGTCAACTTATAAATTTCATTTTGGGACAACATTCTATATCCACAAAGATGTAGGATGGCCAAAGCTCGAGTAATGATTGATTTTAATTATTACAGAGATGAAGGATGTCGATCAGTTCAACCTGATGGTTCAACCACATGGTAATGTGTTATGTTCTATGTTTTTTTCTCAGGAGTTATTGTGATTTTTTTTTTATAAATGACCATTTATTTATTGATTTGTCTGTGTTTCTGAACGTGATTGTATCTATTTGTAAATATTTTTGGGGAAAAATGACAGAATAAAGTTATTCTCAAAAATCAGTCTCTGTCTGTCTCTCTCTCTCATTCTCTCTCCTTCTGTCTGTCTCTCTCTGTCTCTCTTGTTGTTTGTTGTTTTTTGGTATCTTGTTTATTGTTGTAGTTTTATAATATCTTGAATTTTTAATAAAGTCTTGTTAAATTCTTTCTTTCTCTCTCTGCAGAGACAGGAGAGCAGGGAGGTGTTGGTGGGAATGTTGTTCCTGGTGTTTCCGTTCATTCCTGCCAGTAACCTTTTCTTCAGGGTGGGATTTGTTGTGGCCGAGAGGGTACTGTACATGCCAAGGTAAGTCAAGTGAATATGTGCATGTAGCTGTATTTATATTTGTATTGTGTGTGATTTCTGCTAATGCTCTTCTATAAAGAATAAGTAGTATATTTTGGTTGGTCTTGGTTTATTAATCAAATGTTAAGCAAAACTTGAAGGATTTTGTTCTTTGATCGACTGGTTTATTGCAGTCTATGAAAATACAAAAAAACACAGTGACAGAAAGAAAACACATACATATACCTATAATGTCCAACTGATTACATAAGTTTAATACCATCAAAAAAGGAAAAAGAACAAAAGAAAAGAGGAAATTTGACAAAAAAGAAACCAAAGCTTGTGATGCCTACCCTCATCACAAACACTTTGCTGTACACATACGCATACAGATTACATAGTCCAGGTAACAACTACTGTAGGCTATACGTATAAACACATGGCTTCACACTGAACTCAATTTACAACCCCTCATTGTTACACAACCAAACAAGATGTCATTTGTCAGAATGTGATGGGATATCCATCAAATGTCGTGTAGTAAAATATCAGCCCTAAATTCATTTATTTGTCGTTTTGTGGCCCAGATCACACTGGAAATATGTTAACTTCAAGTAAGTAGTGTAAGTTTACTCTAGAAAATACATGTGGTCAAATCTCAAGGAAATTGAATCGAAAGCAACTGGATTTGGTTTTTGTCTTGAAGACGTTTCACCTCTCATCCGAGAGGCTTCATCAGTTCTGCTCCCTTGACTAGGCTGAGACTAGTCCAACTAGCCGATGTGGAAGTCCAGCTATTTAACCTCTCAGGAGGCGGGCACAAGGCCACTGAGGCCTCTGGGTTGTATGTGCTCCATTATTGCCAAACGACAGTCGTTAGTATGGTCGTTGGGGATGGTGGAAAGTTGGTTTCGACTTCGTTAGTGTTCTATTGTGTTGTAACGACAGTCGTTGGAGTCACATGAGGCCCTCTGTGCACAGCCGTTATTCTTAGAGGCTAAGTTGTTGAATCTCCTGGGAAGACATGAAAGGGCAGCATTGTAAATTGGAGATAGGTGGTGTCGCAGACCCCCTCCTCTGTTTAGAGATGGTTTTTCAATTTTTTTGCATAGATGGCTTCTTTTACTCCTCTTTCAAACCATCTATCCTCTCTGTCCAAGATGTGAACATTATTGTCCTCAAAGGAGTGAGCTTTTTCCTTGAGGTGCAAATAGACAGCAGAGTCTAGGCCTGAGGAGTTGGCTCTCCTGTGTTGGGCCATGCGTTTGTGTAGTGGTTGTTTTGTCTCACCAATGTAAACTTTGTGAACAAAGTCCGTGATTTAAAAATGGATCCAGATGAAACCATGGTTTCCTATGACGTGACTTCCTTGTTCACTTGCATACCAACAATGGAGGCTTTGGCGACAGTAAGAGAGCGACTTACACAGGATAACTCACTCCAGAACAGAACCAAACTCAAACCAGAACACATTTGCCAACTCCTGGATTTATGTCTAAACACCACATATTTCCAGTTTAATGGCAAATTTTACAGACAGAAACATGGCTGTGCCATGGGCTCACCGGTATCTCCCATTGTGGCAAATTTATACATGGAAACAGTAGAAAGCAAGGCCCTGAATTCCTTTGAGGGAACAACACCGAGCCACTGGTTCAGATATGTGGATGACACATGGGTCAAAATCAAAACCCAGGAGGTGCAAGCCTTTACTGAACACATTAACTCTGTGGACAGAAACATCAAGTTCACCAGAGAGGATGTTAAGGATAAGAGTCTGCCCTTCTTAGATTGTGATGTCCATATGGAAAAGGACAGGAGCCTCCACATTGGGGTATACAGGAAACCCACGCACACAGACCAATACCTACTTTTTGACTCACACCACCCACTGGAACACAAACTGGGCGTTATCAGAACCCTGCAACACAGAGCTGATAACGTACCCACCAGCTCGCAGGCACAAGGGGAAGAACATCAACACCTGAGGGGTGCCCTCAAAACTTGTGGTTATCCCAACTGGACCTTTGTGAAAACTGCAGCAGGTTCCAGAAAGAACACCAAAGTGGTGGAGGAACAAAAGCAGGACAAACGAAAGAACATTGTCATCCCGTATGTGTCTGGGGTATCAGAGAAACTCAGGAGGATTTTTAGCAAACATTGCATCCCTGTGTATTTCAAACCCAGTAACACACTCAGACAGAGACTGGTACATCCCAAAGACCGAACGCCACACACCCACAAAAGCAATTTGGTGTACGCAGTGCAATGTAATGAGGAATGCAAAGATTTTTACATTGGTGAGACAAAACAACCACTACACAAACGCATGGCCCAACACAGGAGAGCCAACTCCTCAGGCCTAGACTCTGCTGTCTATTTGCACCTCAAGGAAAAAGCTCACTCCTTTGAGGACAATAATGTTCACATCTTGGACAGAGAGGATAGATGGTTTGAAAGAGGAGTAAAAGAAGCCATCTATGCAAAAATTGAAAAACCATCTCTAAACAGAGGAGGGGGTCTGCGACACCACCTATCTCCAATTTACAATGCTGCCCTTTCATGTCTTCCCAGGAGATTCAACAACTTAGCCTCTAAGAATAACGGCTGTGCACAGAGGGCCTCATGTGACTCCAACGACTGTCGTTACAACACAATAGAACACTAACGAAGTCGAAACCAACTTTCCACCATCCCCAACGACCATACTAACGACTGTCGTTTGGCAATAATGGAGCACATAAAACCCAGAGGCCTCAGTGGCCTTGTGCCCGCCTCCTGAGAGGTTAAATAGCTGGACTTCCACATCGGCTAGTTGGACTAGTCTCAGCCTAGTCAAGGGAGCAGAACTGATGAAGCCTCTCGGATGAGAGGTGAAACGTCTTCAAGACAAAAACCAAATCCAGTTGCTTTCGATTCAATTTCCTTGAGATAACTATGACCTGGATGAATGAGAATATTCACAAGCATGTGGTCAAATACGTCTCAGACCATCTTGACTAGTCTTCTGACTGATGGGATTACAGTGTGTCTTGTATTTATATCTGTCCTCTTGTATTCTGATCACCTGAGATAAGTGTAAACAGACAAATCAAGCCAGCCTTTCTCAGAAAGAGTATTTTGAACTCTTGCTGTACAATATGCTAAAATATTAACACAAGAATATATTCACTTTTGCATCATCATTTATTTGTTTTCACTGATTTTTTTTTTTTTTTATTAAAGTCATGACGTCACATTTGTTGGGGTCTGTATCAAATCAACATGTTTTCTTCCATCTGGAGAACAAGATCTGCAGGTCAGAACATCTCTGCAGCACTGCAGTACTTCATCATAGTAAAAAGGTAAAAAGATGGGTGTGGTCTGACACATGATTACTGAGAGGCAGTGTTGGGCAAGTTACTTCAAAAACGTAATACATTATGTATTACATGTTACTGTCATTTCAAAGTAATGTGTTACACTACAATATTACTGTCTCTGAATTGTAAAGCATTACACTATTACTGCATTACTTTTAAGTTACTTTCACCAAATATATACATAGTAAATGTAGCTTATTATGCTCCATGCAGCTTGTTACACATGCAGTGCAGGGCTGAGCTAGGCTTAAGGCTAACAACAGTAGAATGTAATAGGCACAGTGATGGCTCATAACATAATACAAGGAACAATCATAGCCAGAATTTTGTTGACACCGACAAAAGGTCAAAGTCTGGTAAAATTGTAATAGAGATACGGTAACTTTAGGCCCACTCATTAAAATCAATAGAGAGCCCACTATATTATAAACTAAAGCCTAAAGACATGACAAGAAGATTTTTTTTGCATTATTCCTTTAATTTAAGTTCACGGCACAAAGATGTCATGCATTAATGCACAGTACCTTCACAAAAAAGAATATAATTATGGCTAAAGCCTATAATAAAACCAGCTTGAAAAAAAAAACACAGGCCAAACAAAGGAGCCTTACTATTTGCAAATGGCTAAAACATAGGCTTCCAAATAAAGCCTGGTAAAAGATCACTTACAGCTAGACCATGACTATAAGCTATATTGGACTAATGGCAAAAAATATAACTAAAGTGCTTTAAATGAAATGAAAGGACTTAGGTCTATTTGGACTCATACAGCTCAGATGTATTCAGTCAAACTTCACACAAAAAAGTAAGCTTGACTATACAGGAAAAAATGGAAATAAAAAGTCTAAACCTGTTACTGCCAAAATAGAACAGAGGTAGCATGCAGCCAAACAAGGCTGGTACAATAGAAATGGGAACATATGAAGCTGACAGATAGCTAGACTAGCTATGGCTGTTGGCTCTGTGGGGACAGCCACATCTTTCAAGATGAGAGATAACGAAATCAAAGTGCCTTAGGCCTATTGGCCTTCATAGGAAACACAGCTCAATAACTTCAGACTCAAACACAAAAAAGTAAGCTCAGCTATACAGGAAAACCTGGTACGACCAAATATACAAACAGAGGTAGCATGCATATAAACAAGGCAGGTAAAATTGACCTAGCCTGCTTAAGGTTCTATAGTGAGGAGCTAATCTATTTCACAACCACCACCTTCTTGACTGAAATATCTGTTGAAGCGCATCAGGAGAAGGCGCTGAAAGCGTCCATCACCAAGACGGTTGCGTTTTGGGGTGAGCACAAGACTCCCGAGACTGAAAAGTCTTTCTACTGGTGCGCTGGATGGTGTTGGTGCATTATAACGAAGTGCGATTTTTTTAATTCTTGGAAACAGATGGAGGCTTTCCATCACAGGGGCAGAATTCAGGTAAGACGTTACCTCTGTTTCAACTGACATGGGTGCATCAGCCGAGACATTGTCCAGTTCATCAAAGGAGAAAAAGTCCTCCTCGCTTGGGGTGACAGCAGCAGGCTGAGCGACATCGGGCATCAGGGCTGCAGGCTCCTCTGTTGTTGTTAGAGAGCGGCACTCTGTTGTTAGGAGGAAAGTGATGTGGTCTCTTCTGGTTTCCTCTTTTACCCAGCGCAGCTTAAACTTGGGCAGTGAGACAGAAGCCAGTAGCGCAGCCTTAGAATCAATTGTTGCACCAAATCGAGTTTTGATTGCTCCCACAATAAGCTCAGGCAACCCAGTAGTCATTGGCGATAGACCATTTTTTATTGCTAAGGTTTTGCCCATCAGAACCTCTAGTGTTGGTTGAAGCGTCCCATAAAAACAAGTGTCCTCACCCTGTAGAATGTCCAGTGCGACTGTGAAGGGCTTCATAATCACACAGTATTCCCTGAGAAACTGGTATTCCCTGTCATTCATACATTTAATCTGAAACTGTGTGCAAATATTATTAATGTCAGTGAGGGGCATTTCTGTGATTCGCGCATAGGCATCAAAGAATGAGTTCCACCGTGTTACTGTGGGGACAATCAACTTCTTCCCACTGACCTCTTCCAGGCACTCTGCTGCAACTGTGGAGCGGCTGCACTTTGTCCACAGTGCTGCGCATTTGGCTGTAGCACTGCGATACACCGCTCTTGATTCTGAGTTGGTGGACAGCCATTTATCAACCTCATTGTTTGCAATAAGATTGAGTGTATGAGCTGCACATCTATGGTGGGGAGGTAGTACACATAGTCCAGCCTGGGCATCTTCATCATCACCAGTGGTAAGCACATTGTGAAGGTCTGTAAAGTTCACTTCCCCCTCACCCTCCTCCACCTCCTCCTCCTCCTCCTCGGATTCAACATGCTGATACTCCTTAAACGCTTTTACAAAGTTACTGCCGTTATCTGTCACACATGCAGTGACTTTGTCCTTAGTAAGGCCATATTCTGAGAAAATGTCCTCAATCTCTGTAGCAATTTTATCATAAGTGTGGCGACCCCTGAATCGTCTACAGGCTATTGCCGCCTTCTTTCGTTTCAAACTTTCATTATCGATCCAGTGCACTGTCACTCCGAGGTAGCTTCTGTTATTAGCACTCCAAATATCAGCTGTGGTGGATACGTAGTGCTGGGCTTCAATTGTCTTTTTAAGTTCCTTTGCCATGACAGCATATGCCTTATCCAAGTCCCTTGCGAAAGTCTTTCTGTCTGGCAGTACATGCTGAAAAAATAAGAAAATAGAAAGATATCAAACTCATGCGAATTTAGTGGGCTAAATTAGTTGTGTCTGATGTAGTCTATGTAGGCCATGAGCTAGGGCCTAATGACATACAATTAGCTAAAAAAACAAAAAACGTCTGTTAAGTAAACACAATAAACATTAGCATTAAATATTAGCTAAAGGGCCTACAATGTACCTTACACGTAGTGCATCTCAACGTGTTCAAAGTTAACATTCAAATATGTTCAGCTCAGCATTGGCCTTTCAAAAACAGTTTACTTCGTTTGGGGGAGGCGAGGGGGGCTAGGCTACATCGTAAGGCACTTTAGCTAATATTTATTGCTAATGTTTACTGTGTTTACATAACAGATGTTTTTGTCTGTTATTATCTGGATACAGACTGACGTTATATCGCTGTTCTAATAGTTATTTATAGCCAGTGACAACCTGTTGAGGCAACGACAGCTTACCTTATCATTGCTAGTCCGGACGGGGATCTTGCTGACTAGCTTTCTGAAAGCGGGTGACTCCACTGTTGACAGCGGCTGCATGTCTTCAACCACATACTCTGCCACAAGTCTCCGTACTTCTTGTGGTTCATATGCCATAACGGAACGGGAGAATGATAGCTTTTGCTGCTTTGTTTTGTCTCCTTTTGCGTCCTCAACCTGCTTTCTTTTTAGTAATTTAATGTTGCCATGGCACCGCTCTAAATGTTTGGTCAAATTGCTTGTGCTATTTCGTGAGGTTGATAGAGCTTTTGGTTTCGCACATAAAGTGCACTTAACTGTTATGTTCCGCATATCTTTGTCTCCAACAAACTCAAAATAATGGGAGTATGCCCATCTTGAAAAAGTACTATTGTCCGACGTAGTGGACGTAGTGCCTGCTTCTGCTTCAGCCATCTTCAACCAGAAAGGAAAAAAACTTCTAGGCTGCTGTTGGCGCGGATTTTTTATTTTCTGCTGATCTCGCGGTGGCATAGTATGAAAACAAAACACAATTTAATTTCGGGTTATAATGCAATGTAACGCACGTTACTGACCTTTGTACCGAGTAAAATATTACCCAGTTTTTTTTTGTAATGCCTTACATTACCGCGTTACAGCAAAAAGCAATACATTACAGTAATTACATTACTTTTGTAACACATTACTCCCAACACTGCTGAGAGGTCATGGGTCATCATGTTAATGGGCATCATAGCTGGTGTTTTCCCATCGAAGATGATCTCTAGTTTCCTTCTCACAGTGTAGAAGAATTCACCATTACCTCTTTACCTGAACAATTTGTCATTGTAATCCTTGACCATCAAAACATGGGGTAGACATCACCTTTTCTGAGTTGTCATGTTTGATTCATGAGATATGATGCTAAATATATAATTCTGTTATGGCGAAAAGAAAAATTGCCACTATGGCCGCCACATGGCATTTTTGCAATGGCTTCAGCTCTGAAGCCATCGCTTCATCATCATTTGGACTATTTCATCTGGTTTTATCAAAAAATGCAGCTTCAGTGATTTGGTTATAACACTTAGTCATATTGCGATTTGGATAATATTTTCATACATTTTGTAGCCCTGCCTGAGATATTTTGGGTGAACTTGTTTACAATGTGTTTTTATTTCTTTGAATGTGCGTTTCTCTTGTCACCTCTGACTTTGTTGTAGTGATTTCTCCGTTTTTTTCAGCTGTCATCGTTTGACAAGTGTTCCTTTAATGAACAGTGTTGTTACTTATAGGTCAGGTAGCAAAAAATCAGGGTTTTCCTTTGTATTCAATACACACTGTGGAATAATTAAAATAAAAACTGTGAAAACTCATGAAAACCTAATCTTTATGATTCCAGCGTGTTACTGGCTCAGCTGTGCAAGATTTATCATCACTAATGATATTAACATTTTCAGTAAATACTGACATTAATCATTTTAAAGATGCAATGATGTAAGAAGCTTCTTTCCCTCTCCATCTCACCTCAAGTCCTCCATTCAAGATTAAATTGAGATCTCTCAGAGAATTTTGTTTCTCATTTTCCATCTTTCCCTCGGATTCCATAGGCAGTTTATCCCGTTTCAGTTTTGTGATGCACGTAAATGTTCCCCATGAATCCTGAGAGCCTTAGGGTCCATGGGAGACATTGATTAGGCTTAGAGGGCCCATGGGGTCCACATATACACATTCACACAAATACTGTCACAGTGAATCATTCCTTGGAGCAGGGGAAATCAGCTGGAAGCAGAAGCCTTCAGGGGATAGAGCTCAGACATGAGGCAGCCTTTCATACAGATGGTTTGTGCATAGGAGGCCTGGCTATAATTAATTTTAAGTGTTATGTATATGTATGTATATATATATATATATATATATATATATATATATATATATATATATATATATATATTATATATATTATATATATATATATACACACACATACACACAAATATGTATGTATATATATATATAGATATATACATATATATATATAGATATATATATATATCTATATATATATATATATATATATATATATATATATATATATATATATATATATATATATATATATATATATATATATATATATATATATATATATATCTATATCTATCTATATATATATAGATATATATATATATAGATATATATATATATATATATATATATATATATATATATATATATATATATATATATATATATATATATATATATATATAGATATATATATATATATAAAGCTGGAAAAAAAGCCCTTCATCAATGAGAAGCAAAGAAGAGCTAGGCTGAGGTTTGCAAAAGACCATAAGGATTGGACCATAGGGGACTGGAATAAGGTCATCTTCTCTGATGAGTCCAATTTTCAGCTTTGCCCAACACCTGGTCATCTAATGGTTAGATGGAGACCTGGAGAGGCCTACAAGCCACAGTGTCTCGCACTCACTGTGAAATTTGGTGGAGTATCGGTGATGATCTGGGGGTGCTTCATCAAGGCTGGAATCAGGCAGATTCATCTTTGCGAGGACGCATGAATCAAGCCACCTACAAGATTATACTGGAAGAAAACTGGCTTCCTTCTGCTCTGAGAATGCTCCCAAGCTCTGAGGATAGGTTTTTCCAGCAGGACAATGCTCCATGCCACATAGCTAAGTCAATCAAGGTGTGGATGAAGGACTACCAGATCTACATCGTGTCATGGCCAGCCCAATCTCCAGACCTGAACCCCACTGAAAACCTCTGGAATGTGATCAAGAGGTAGATGGATGGTCACAAGCCATCAAACAAAGCTGAGCTGCTTGAATTTTTGTGCGAGGAGTGGCGTAAAATCACCCAACAGCAATGAAAGACTGGTGGAGAGCATGCCAAGACACATGAAAGCTGTGATTAACAATCAGGGTTATACCACCAAATATTGATTTCTGAACTCTTCTTAAGTTAAAACATTAGTATTGTGTTGTTTATAAATTAAAATGAACTTTTTTTATTTGAGGTCTGAAAACACTGCACATTTTTTTTGTTATTTTGACCATTTGTCATTTTCTGCAAATAATTCAGGAATAGGTTTATGTGCTATATTGCCCCCCACCAGTGTATTTTGATATTTTTATGATATAAAAATATAATATTTGAGTCCTTTCCTGACAGTGTTGATGAGCCACACTGTCCTTCAAATCATTTTTTCACACAATTTAAGCTGTTACTGAAATGGAATAATGACTGATGACTATAGTAGACTCTGGGAGTCTAACGTCATCCTCTAGTGGCAGTAAACGTACAGTACAGGTTACAGTTTGACCATGAATAAACTCTGCAGCTCCTGAATACACTACAAGATTTTCTGTTTGAATGACAAGTCCATTTTGCTAGTTGCACACGGTGCGTAGGCGATGTATTTACACTTGATTTAGTCATGGGTGTGTTTTGGGCAGAACATAAATCAAACCAATCAGAGTGTCGTCTTTAATTCACTTTAAGAGCCAGGTGCGCCAGGACCTGGAGCATATTTAACACTGGTACTCGTCCTCAATGAGGGACATGTATACGGTTGAATGTGGAAAAGTTCAAGGGGTATGAACACTTTTGCAAGCCACTGTAAATGCCGCAAATGTCAAGCCAAACAAGCCAGTGGTGGCTCATGGGATAATGATGTTTGTGTATTAGTAGACACAGGGAACAGAAGATTACGACACAAAAGTGTTATTGACATTAGCCCCTTTCACACAGAGAAGCCGCATTATCGCCGCAGCGGTTGTTCGCCAATTCTCCGCCGTCGGTCATTCACACAGAGCCATGCATTTCCACCTTAAAGTACCCATCACCTGGTATTTATATCGCTTTCAGATGTTGAAATGATCTTAAATCTACATTTTTGAGAAAAAATATGCAGTATTCACTTCTATTTAGCCCTTTTTGTGTATTCACCTCGCTCTCGCGAGGGAAAAGCGTGATCTTGAGTCCTCCGGAAGCCTGGGGCAGTGCTGAGCGGGGGTTAGGGAGGGGGCGGCAGGAGAGCTGCGGGCCTGTCACTGTCCGCACAGCAATACAGCGTCCTTAGTAACAATCATGGCTGACGTGAACTATGGCATAAGACCGTTCATGTTTGAACCCGAACCTGCTGCACCCGATAATGAAGCAGAAGAGGAGGAGGATGCAGCTGTAGCGATGGAGCAGTTATGCAGCGTTCACGTTACCGGCTACAGAGCTAACGTTACATAACAGATGAATATGATAGGCTAAATGCTAACGTTAACTCACCACAAGCTGTGCTGTAGTCGGTCCCGTATGCTTGGAACAACTCCTTTTTCTAGCCGAAGCTTCTTCGCTAATCCAGCATTATACTGTCCCAAGTTTGTAAATGAGTCCGGGGAAAAGTGTTGCCGCAGACAAACAGATAGCCCCCTGGAGCAACAGGAACATTGCCGTTGAAAATAAATGTAATCCACCTGTTCCTCAAATCATTGTCGCCAGATGGGAGGACAAAAAGATTTTTGTCTTGGTCTTGACAGCCAATAACTGAACAGCTATGTCTGCTGTGCAGCTCTCGTTTCCTTCGACATGCTTTAGTGAAACCGGGTAGAAAAATGGCAGAGTCGCTTCCTTCTCTCCAGATAATAGTGGGAGCGGTTTCCCCACCTGGCCCCTCCTGGTCTGCTTCTTGACGTCAAGAAGCAGACGAATTTGAATTCGCGTTTTTTCCTCCTGCTTGTGAACTGAGGGGGGAGGAGGCGAGAGTGACTTTCTTTGCCAGAAAAAAATGTCAGCCATTGTCAGTGACAGAGAGGATTGAGGCACACATGAAATTACCTGAAAAAAAGGTGATGGATCCTTTAAAGACGAACCGCTGTGTAATTCACACAGAAAAGAGGCATGACGGTACACGTCATGATGATGACATCTGTGTGTTTTCAAGGTGTTTCCCCAGGTTTCCCCCTGGTTATCTAAACCCGCTGACAGTTTATAACTATATGGATGTTGCTATAATGTGTAGTGATTAAGATCCTGACCCACCAAACATCCTGGAAAGTGACAAAGTTACATTTTTCGTTCTAAATTACATAATTACATAATTGCCATCAGTAAACTGGACGCTGTCTGACTCTCTCACTCGTGGGGAGGGAGGCTGTTTTCTGGGGGAAAGTTCACTGAAGTCTCGGTTTGGAGGGCTGACTGTTGCGGTGATTTCTTTTCACACAAACACTTGGTGAGTTAAAGTTTTTTGCCAGTGACAGACGCTGTTTTTCGGGCAGAAATGTGACGAAGAGTCAGTAGGACAGGCGGGAGAACAGACGCTTTTCCACGTACAACTGCGGTATGTTTTTTCCTCATATAAGTTGCCAAAGATAGTTACAGTTACTATGTTACTTTTGTTACCTGTAACGATGCTTTGTGGGACATTTCTCTTTATTAAGTAGAGTGAGGGACCAGTGCAGTTATCAGACTGTCTGATCGACACGCCCTCGATACCACAGCCGGCTTATCCATTCACACTGGTTCGGTTCGCCAATAATGCGCCTCTGATACTACCTCCAGAGGCGGATCAGTGCCGGAGCAAAATTTCACCCCTCGCCACCTCTGAGAGATTCGCACTGACACAGAGGTGGGGAATTGGCGGAGGATCCCTGCATCCAAACAGCAGTGTGAATGGGGCTACTATCTTTGTGTTTCCGTGGTGATATAAGTGTCAGCAGCATTGCTGCTATGCTGGTCAGCCATGAGACAGTAAAGGAAGAAGTCTGTACTGCACAAACTGCACAACTGGAGGCAGAAACACAGTTCACAGTTGACTGCTGTTGTGTTTCAATGGAGAGTGTGATGCTGATTTTATAACAGCATTTCCTTAACTTTTCTACACTGCATGTCTGCAGTCGACCACAACTCTTTTCTGAACCTATCACTTCTCTCAGTCACAAACCTTGTTTAAGAGCTAAAAATCTTTTTTCTTAAGAGCAACTTTGCCTCCTGCTTCCTACTGCATGGCGCCACTACTTTTGATACTGTTAACCAATTCATTTTACCTAACAATCTACACTATCTTGATTTCAATGTTTTTTGCTCAGAACTTCCTTCATATTTGTCTGATCAAACATGGGTGATCTATACTGATGGTGTCTCATCAGCCTTAAACAATATTGCCACTCACATTAACTTCTTACGTCAATTTTTGTTCAGAACACACTCATGACACTCCTCTTTAAAGGGATATTCCGGTGTAAATCTAATCCATGGTCTAACACACCTTGACACCTTGAGTAAGACTCCCCCTCGAGAGGTCAAGTTTGCTGACCACTAGCTTAGCTAGTTTTAGCAACCTCAGAAAAGACCGCACGAAAACAATAAAAAAAAAAAAGTATGATTATTACTCCATTACTTCCGTTCTTTTCCCTGTCTCCTCTCAATAATAAGAACTGAGCATTCCATGGAGTAATAATCAGTCATTTTCATCCTTGAGCTGCGGAAATCTACTGCACTCGGTAATTGACTCGTCGGGGCTTCCCGACACAGGCAGGCTGCTGGAGGAGAGGGTGAGTTGTGCTGTGTTTTTAATACCAATCCAGCTAAGCTAGCAGATGTTTGATACTTCGTACTGTGTGCTGGGACTGTACATGTACTGTTGCTGAAGTTTGGTGCTGTTCTGACCATTAATTGTGGCTTTTTGATGGCGGTTTCTAATTGGAGGCGTAAGCGGCAGTGTATTGTTTTCGAGCGGTCTTTTCTGAGGTTGCTAAAACTAGCTAAGCTAGCGGTCAGCAAACTAGACCTCTCGAGGGGGAGTCTTATTCGGTGTCAAGGTGTGTTAGACCATGGATTAAATTTACACCGGAATATCCCTTTAACTCAAGCTATTTCAAGCTTGCAATTTGCCTTTAATGTTTTTCAGGGTTCATGTAAGGTTCAGTATTCATTTAATTATCATTCTACAACACAGGATTGTACGATGAAATCTAAGTTGTAGTTCCTTTATGCTCCACAAGAAAGGCTATTTTTCATGGTGAAATGTTGAGGATGAGTTTAGGAGTCTCAGCCTGGGGAGTGAAGCTGCTCTGTAGTCTGATTGTATGGCAGCAGATACTTTTGTATCTTTTGTCAGATGGCAGCAGAGTGAACAGACTTTGGCTGGGGTGGGTGTTGTCTTCTAGTATCCTTTGGGCTCTGTGCAGACATCTCACTTCACTGATGTCACTGATGCTGTGAAGATGGTATCAGTTAGGCCTGCACAATATGAGCAAAATGTGCGATGTGCGATGACACCCTTCAATATTGCGATGACAATATGACTTGCGATAAATAAGAAAATATTTAAGTTTGCATACAGTTCCTGTGTCTTTCAGGTTTTTCTGCATTAATAGATTCCCTGCTTTGAGGAACTCTTAAACATTTAATAGCTGATGACAATTAAATAAAAAAATAGAAAAAACAAATATTTTTGAGCATGCTTTTATTGAACAAAACCCTTATAACATTAATGTACACATGTTACTGTTGCTGCAGTGATGGTCGCGTTACTTGACTGCTGCTCGATGTTTGCGCTCTAGACTGACTGGCCTTAAATTGCTCGTGCAGCTCTTTATGGTGGTGCAGCAGGTGGTGATGGAGGTTGGTGGTGTTACCTCTGGATGTTGCTACAACTGTTCTGCAGGTCCTGCACAGTACCTGGGTCTGTAAATTGTCTTCTGGCTTGAATCCAAAGTATCTCCAAATGGCGGAGTTGCTATTTCTTTTTGCCACAAGCGTTTCGTCAGCATTTTCACCGCTCTGCTCTCCTGCCTCGCCATCCTGTTTACTCTGGCTACTAATTCTTGTGCAGGAATGTGAGCAGAGCTGGGCGTCATCTGATTGGCTAAACGGACGGTGTGCATGCATGGCCAGGGCCGCATCTGATTGGCCAAGAGTCAGCACGCTGAGTGTGAAAGCATGGCGGATGTAAATAAAACTTATCGCACTTCAGACCAGCTTTTGCGATGGGTTTATCGCGCACGTTCACATCTCGATGACGATGAAAATACGATTAATCGTGCAGGCCTAGTAACGGTGATGTTCTGGGTGCTTTTAATAACCCATTGCAGAGCCTTCCTGTCCTGGGCCATGATGAACCATGCCAGCTTGTGGTGTTTCCAGTCAGAATGCTGTCTATTGCTCCTCTGTAAAAGTTACTGTGAATTTGGCTCCAGAATTTAGCCTTCTTACGTTTCCGAGCCTGTTCTGTGCTTTTTGCATGGTGGTATTGTGTGATGACCAAGACAGGTTCTCAGTGATGTTGATTCTTGATGTTGGTCTTTGCCAACACATCCAATATCTAGTTGCAGAGTGTTGTACTGAAGCCCCGAGGATTTTGTTCTTCAATCAGCTTCATGGGTGAGATTGTGTTGAGTGCTGAGCAGAAGTCAACACAGAGCATCCTGATGTAAGTGGTTGGACATATCTGCATAATCTCAGGCTTGCTGCCATTCATATGCTAAATCATGTTGAAATTTAAATCGTCCCGTTTTATAAATACCTGGGAATTTAGCTAGACATTCACTTCACATTAGATCACCCCACCCTTGAAGAAGGGAAAAGATAGCCAATTCAATAATTCAGTCTCATAAAAAGGTACTCAACTGTTTGTAACTCTGATTAATAATTAACTTAATAACTACAACCCAATTTACCATGACAGCTAGTAATGGTCGAAGGATTTTGGAGTTCTTGACAGTGCAGAGGTTGGCAACATTCACTCTTGTACAATATTAAATGGACAGCAAGAAGGTTCAAAGGTCTTTTATTTAACACAAAGATGAAAACTCACGAAGTAACATGTACTATGTACAGGTGTGTGTGTGGCTGTGTGTGTGTGTGTGTGTGTGTGTGTGTGTATGTGTGTGTGTGTCTGGCAGAACAAAGAAACAATGGTGGTCACTGATATCACATGTGAGTGTGATATGCTCCAGGCTCAAGGAATGTATGTGTGTGTGACGTGATGCCAGATTAGAGAAGATGGTAAATTGCATGCAGAGACCCTAAGTCTTTGTGAAGCATCATTCAACTAACGTCAAATTAGCCGTGTAGCAAAGCAAACTACCAATGACCTGACCTGAGATCACAATAACACTCAAATGTTATTGTAATCTCACATGTTACCAGTTTACCAGCTTTAGCACAATCATTCCCTGGCTTCTGACTTTGTCCTGTATAGTATGACAAATGAGTTCACCTTTTAATGACCTTTGTCTTGCAAATTAATGACCTGATTATCCCCACAGTGCTGACCATTGCGAGAATGAAGAAAAAAACAGACTCCTTTTTCTCTATGGACCCTAAACACAAAAGCCAAAAAAATGCCATCGTTGAACACAGCATCCAGTTTGTAGTCCTTTAAACTGTCTGAATGGATCAACATGTGTGAGCCAGTCCTTTGTTACTCTCCTCCCAATTAGGACTGAATGCTCATACATTCCCCTAGCGCTGTGTCTCTACAGAGAACTAAAGTTAAACTGGAACATCTAGGTTCTGTTCCCAAAGTCATTAAAAAAAATTACATTAACACTTCTAATAATGTAAATAACTAAAGAATCCAGCCATGAAACATGAACTTACTCAACTGCCTGCTATGGTTCACTACATATGTTCAGATCAAAATTAAATTAAAATTAAATTAAAATAATTTCCAGTATTTGCTGGCCTTTCAAGAGCCAGTGTGTAGGATTGAGGGAATCTATTGGCAGAAATACAATATAATATTTATTTGTGAATGATAATTCCAACAATACTGTCTATAATAAGAGCAGAATGGACTGAATACTAGTTTTAAACAGCAGAGACAACAACTATAAAGAAGAAAAAATGACTTTAAAAGATGGTGCTGGAGCTTCTGCTGGAGTGGAGCTTATTTGTCAAAGAATACGTATAAGAAACTCTAGGAACAAGGTTTATTTTTTGCAGAAAGAGAAGCACCGAGTTCCCTTTCAGTTGATTCACTCGGTACAACACATATAATATGGGATATCAGGCCCCCGTGTGGCCTGACTGAAGACACTTCTATTCACGTCTTTATGGCAGATGATCTGTGGTGATGTATGTTAGGCCCCGCCTGCACATATACGTGCACTGCCACAGTCATCCTTCAGTTCCTACAGTCTTCACCTTTCTTAAGAACACCTCTACCGAGTCAGGCTAACTAGCTGCCGCCTGGAAAGGCGGGTCCCCTCTCCTTAACTAGCTGCTGCTAGTTAGCTTGGTATTGTTGTGGCTACTGCCGCCTCGAAATTAGCTTAACTGCCCCTGTTGGTGTTAGCCGCTGGCTACCCACGGAGCGCTTATTTCGTCTGCTTTATCTGTTTTTTGTGTCTCGATTTGAGCGCGGAGCCTAAGCAAGCGGAGGGAAAGTCTTCTGTTCGCCCCTGTCCTCAGGTGTACGGCTTCTCTCTGCACGAAAAGGACTTCCACGAAGCGTGTCCTGGGGATTGTCCACGCCAGGAGAGCGTTGACTGAGCCCTAGTCCTGTGAGTCCTGTCTCCAGCTCCGGAGCTCAACCCTGGAAAGGCGGATCAAGTTTGTGGAGAGAGTCTGGGAAAGACAGCCATTGCACAGCAGGACACCCTCCTCTCCGAGTTGAGGGACCCGGCTTCGTCCGAGTCCGGCTGCGAGGAGCTCTTGGTCGAATACTCTGTTGGAAGCTGGGCAGACCACATGGAGTGTGCTGACGGGCTAGCTAGGTTTGAGCCAGCCCAGCTGGAGAAAATTTACCAGACTCCTTGCCTGTGCAATGAGCTCTGTCACCATGCTTCAGACATATCAAGCTGTGAAGATGTGTCTGGCAGAACTTGGGTCACGTATGCCTCCTGACAGACCACTGTCCCCTCTCCTTAACGAGGTTAGAGTTGCTACAGATTACATCCTCCGAGTGTCCCGCTGTGCAGCGCTCTCCCTGGGAAGATGGATGGCTTCCACGGTGGTGGCGCAGAGGCACCTGTGGCTGACTCTCTCCAACGTTTCGGACAGGGACAGAGCTGTTGGTATTAAGGGTGCTGCCCTCATGCTGCTCCAGTCCTACCTTGCTGACAGGAGCTTCTCTGTGCATTTGGGAGATTTCTCTTCTGATGTGGCCCCTCTTGCCTGTGGGGTGCCTCAAGGGTCTATTCTAGGCCCTTTACTGTTTTCGTTGTACATGTTGCCCCTTGGATCCATTCTCTGCAAACATAATGTGTCTTTTCATTGTTACGCTGATGATGTTCAGATCTATCTCCCCTTACAAATGAATTGTAAAGATTCTGTACAAACTCTACTTGCCTGTATAACTGACATCAAGACTTGGATGAGCCTCAGCTTCCTAAATCTAAATGACAGCAAGACAGAAGTCACTGTGTTTGGTCGTCATAAACATTACAGCGATTGTGCTGATGCTCTGCCCCCCTCCCTGGGCTCAAAAAACTGCTCTGTCATTAAGAGCCTTGGTGTCACTTTCGACAGTGATTTCAAATTTGACAGGCAAATTGGCCATGTGGTCAAAAGAGCCTTTTTCCAGCTGCGACTTCTGGCCAGGGTAAAACCTTACCTCTCTCCTAGTGACCTGGAGAAGGTTATTCATGCTTTCATTTCATCAAGACTCGATTATTGCAACTCGTTGTATGTAGGTTTAGACCAGCGCTCACTGCGACGCCTACAACTCGTGCAAAACGCTGCTGCTCAACTTTTAACAGGCACAAAGAAACGGGACCACATATCCCCAGTTCTGGCCTCTCTGCACTGGCTTCCTGTCTGTTTCAGAATTGATTTTAAGATCCTGATGTTTGTTTTTCAAATTTTAAACGGATTGGCCCCAGCGTATTTAGCTGATCTCATACAGGTTCACAGACCAACCAGAGCTCTGAGGTCTGCAAATGAGTTACACCTGGATGTGCCTAAATGCAGGCTAAAAATTAAAATTAAAGGCGATCGATCTTTTGCAGTGGCCGCCCCTAAGCTGTGGAACAGTTTGCCACTGCATATCCAGTCGTCAGAGACCTTGGACATTTTTAAATCTTCTCTTAAAACTCACTTTTTCTCCTAGGCTTTCGAACCTGTGTGAGAAGAAAGTTGTTTTTGTTTTCTGTTTGTATATCTCATATCATATATTTCCCAATGTATTTGGCCTGTGTCCTTTTTAATTTTATCTTTGATTTTATTGTTATTCATTTATGTAAAGCACTTTGGTCAACCTTGGTTGTGTATAATGTGCTCTATAAATAAACGTGACCTTGACCTTGATCTTGACCTGGAGAGCTGTCTATTTCGATGAGCCAGTGTCGGCTGATGGTTTGTTTGGATAGTCGCTCGACGCCATCCAGGCCAAGTTTGAGCTGAGGAAGAACCAAACTGAGGCTCTGTGCAGCAGCATCCCCAGACATGATACTAAGCCCAAACAGCCAGCCAATCTGCACATACTGGCACCGCCGTCTCCTCCCAAGAGGACTGCGATGCCCACGAGTTCGGGACCCCAGCCAGTGAAGGAGCAAACACCCAGTCAGAACCCATGCCCCTTGGCTTGGAGCAAGGGTCTGCCACAGGGACTCTAGAGGGAATCAGCGCCCAGGAGGAAACATCAGCAGTCATCCTAGCATCGGGATGGGCTCGAGTGGGGCTCCGACAGCAGGGAGACACTGCTGCCCCTCGGTTGTTGCCGCCAAAAAGGCCGCGTTTATGTTTTGTTCAGGGGTCCAGTCCCGAGAGGCGCTGCACTCCCCTAACACAGTCTCCCAACCCCCCCCCCCACACACAAATGCCGCAAAAATCGTGCCTGTTCACTGTGTGAATGTTGTAAATGTGCATTTATTGGATTCAATAAAGATTTTGTTTTGTTCTCAAAACACTGCAAATCAAATAAACCGGAGTAGACCAGTGTTGTTGTTCCCCTCCTGCATGCCAGAGGGCGACAGCCCCATCCCCCACAGTGCTACAGGTCAGTCAGCTAGCTGCTCACTTCCCTCAGTGGTGCGCATGCACAGTCTCACCTTGGGTAGAGAGAACCGTTGCCATGGGTTACCGTTTACAGTTCGGAGCCCGGCCGCCTCGCTTCCACTCTGTAACAAACACAGTTGTAGGAGACAAAGCAGCAGCAGTTCTGAGGGAAGAAATAAACAACTTGTTGAACAAGAGAGCGATACGAGTTGTTCTCGCTTCGGAAATGAACAAAGGTTGGTACAGCCATTATGTCGTTGTTCCGAAGAAAGGAGGAAGGCTCCGTCCTATTCTAGACTTGCGAGTGTTAAACAAATACCTACGGACTTACAAGTTCAAAATGTTAACACTCAGACAGCTACTGAGCACGATCAAACCGGGAGATCGGTTTACAACTATCGATCTGACAGACGCTTACTTTCACGTAGGGATTCACCCGGACCACAGGCAGTATCTAAGGTTTGCATTCGAGGGCACAGCCTACGAATACCTGGTGCTGCCGTTCGGCTTGTCACTCGCCCCCGAATATTCACCAAATGTGTCAAGGCAGCATTGGCTCTGCTCTGGGAGAAAGGCGTTCGCATATAAGCCTATCTTGACGATTGGGCTCTTATTGCGAGCTCCAGAGAGCGAGCAGCAGCTCAGCTGTCACCTACCCTGTCGCACATCCAAACGCTTGACTTTTCAGTAAATCTACAGAAAAGTTCACTGACCCCGAGTCAACAGTTTTCCTTCCTCGGGTTGGAAATATGCTATATGGTTGGAAATTCGAGCCGAGCACGTCTGTCAGAGCATCGGGTGGCTGCGTTTCACCGCTGCCTTGCTCAATTTCAGTTGGGACGCAAACTGCGTTTCCGGACGATTTTTACAGCTGACTGGCATGATGGCATCTATGATCGCTGTAGTGCCGCTCGGGCTGTTAAAGATGCGAGCGTTTCAACGCTGGACTCACTCTCACCGGCTGTGTGCGCCGCGTCACCTCCAGAGGAGGCTGACGATAACTTCATCTTGCATGTCGGCTCTTCCCCCATGGAGAGAACGCGGTCTACTACAACAAGGGTCCCCTATAGGGAGGGTTTCTTTTCACAAGGTGGTGTCCACAGACGCATCCCTGATGGGTTGAGGGGCTCTGCGCGAGGGCGCAGCAGTGAGAGTGGTTTGGACGCCAGCACAAAGCAGGCTCCACATCAACCACCTGGAGCTATTAGCAACCCTTTTAGCTCTGAAGCATTTTCATCCCGTTCTGACAGGCCATCATGTTCTGATCAGGACGGACAACACGACGGTGGTTTCCTACATAGACAAGCAGGGAAGGACACACTTCCCCTGTTAAGGCCCCCACACACCGCCCAAGGCCAACTTCTTTATCCGACCACTCCGTCGCCTCCTGTCTCACCCGTTGCATTGAAACACACCGCCCCGGCTACACAGTAGCGTATACGTTCTGCACCTGCGTGAAATGCAATAAGTCTCCTAAACATTGGGTGGCGCTAGTCTCATGCCAGTCACCCAAAATATAAAAACAGGAAATGATGGAATGGAGTGCGGACCGTAGTTATCAAAAGAAAGCACACACAGTGTTGGCTCGGCATTACTTGCGTGATGTCGTATTATGGTGGTCTCTCTTCCATCAGGGCAGCCAGCTGCTCCTCAAAGTCCTCGGTCCACACAGCCATGGCTTCCAAAAATGTATTGGTTTATCCCCAAAATAACGAACGGCGAAGTGTTGTTAGTAACTCCGCACCATCTCTGTTTATGTGGTTTGTTTATCATCGTCACTTCCGCCACCCCTCCCACACGCCGCGCTGATTCACTGGCACACCGCCAATCAGAATCAGCCACACATGTTCGAGGGCACGTGAACCTGGGGCCAGACCTTCTCTCCAGGGGAGGTCCTCTTGTGAGGGAGTGGAGATTGCACCCACTGGTGGTGGCTCAGATATGGCGGCAAGGCGGAAGTGGATCTTTTTCCCTCCAGAGCAAATACCCACTGCCCCCTGTTCTTTTCCATAACAGACCTCAATGCCCCCTGGTAATGGATGCCCTAGCGCACACATGGCCCAACACGCTGCTGTATGCATTTCTCCCGGTGGAAATGATTTTGTCTGTTCTGGAGAGGGTGTGCCAGCAGGGGCTGTCCCTGATCCTGGTGGCTCCACGCTGGCTGTCGAAGTCGTGGTATGCTGAGATAATCAGTCTGCTGGTGGCAAGGCCCTGGCAGCTCCCTCTTCGCAAGGACCCCCTCTCCCAGGCGGGAGGAGAGGTGATTCACCCACGCCAAGAGCTGTGGTGACTACATGCCTACCTGTTGAGAGGTCTAATTTGATAGCTCAGGGTCTGCCCCCAAATGTGGTGGCAACGATCCAGAGTGCAAGGGTATCATCTACTAGGGGCCTATGTGCCTACAAATGGCGGGTGTTTGAGCAGTGGTGTCAGGACCGAAAACTGACTCCGGTTAGGTGGCTGCTCTGCGGGGTGTGTATACATGTCCCATACTATGTGTTGAACTGAGTGAATCAACTGAAAGGGAACGAAATGTTATGAATATAACTTCTATTCCCTGAAGGAGAGGAATGAGGTACAACACTACGTTGCCCCACTGCGCAGCTGGGCTTGGTGAAGAGTGGCTATTGAACTGAAGGATGAATGTGGCGGTGCACGTTTATATGTGCAGGCGGGGCCTCACATACATCACCACAGATCATCTGCTGTAAAGGTTTGAATAGAGGTGTCTTCAGTCAGGCCACGCGGGGGCGTGATATCCCATACTATATGTGTTGGACCTCGTTCCTCTCCTTCAGGGAACAGAAGTTATATTCATAACATTTCGTTAGAGACGCTAAAGGAATAGGAAGTGACGACATGACTTCAGCTCTCTTTTAGAAACGATGAAAATTGACATTTAACCTCATTTAACCAAGGCCTCAATTTTTTTCTCTGGGTGTCAGTTAACATTGGAGTGTCAGCCAACACTGAGAACCAGAGAGACAGTCTCATACTAGTGACTGTAAAAATAGTGGACAAAGCCACAGTGATGTTACCCAGAGGTTTCTGAAGAGCCAGAATTAAGCTCAGACAAGGTGGTACAGTCGTCATCTTGGCAGTGCCTGACTCCACCTAACTCTCAGCTAATCAAAAATGGGCAAAGAGGTAGAGCGAGGCGAAGCTGAGGTCAGCCTAGTTAGTTTACAAACTAAAAGCTAAAATTCTCCAAAAGGCACCAACACCACAAACATGGCTGACAGGTCAGGATCAGTGAATGGAATAGACAGCTGGCAGCTAGCTGTCACTCAAAGTGGACACCCCCCTAACACCGTGTCCTAACTGGATGTGATGCGAGCGAGCATCCAACAATCGCATCACATCTGACGCTCTCTGTCCACACTGATATTGATGAATCCGTTGAATATGTGCATCTGTTGTCATGGAAACACATCATGTTGTCATGCACTCCACATCAGGCTGGAGACATACCTACGTACTCGGTTGAACTGTAGTTAAACTGTTCAACTGTGGCGATCTCCCTCTAGCCAGCTGCCACCTTGTTGACATTTTTGTAGTGCGTTGAGCAGGTATCGTACAGGTAGCTCCTCAATTCAACCAAATGAATTAGCTGCTCCTCATCCATTGCGCTATCAATGAAACGCGAGTGACAGCTTCTGAAACCGGGTGTCGGGCTCTAAACGGCACATTGCATCGCGCTGCGTCGCTTGCTTGCTATTCGATAAGCAGTTAGTGGCCAGGTATGACATCTTTCCTCCTTCACTCTTTAACTTTGTCCTACAGTACAAATCAGCCAGCACTCTTTAAGCAGCGTTCAGACATCTCTATTCCTCCCTCCTCTCTCCCACTGTCTGTCTCCCACCTGACATCTTCTTGAATCTTTGCCTTTAGACTTTCAGCCTTATCACCATTTCCAAGTCATGCAAAGCCTCCCTCGAAATTTTCTCTCAGCTTTCCTTTTTTTCTGTGTTGTTGTTCCTTCAAGGCACACTGTTTCAGTGTCTCTGTACTTGGATGGAAACTGTGCAATAGTGTGGAAGAAATTAAAAAACGTTTCTTGCCTTAAGCCAATCTGGCAAAGACAAATAGACACACACTTCAGCACAGACTGTGTATGTGCATGCAAGACAATGATTGCAAACACAGAGGACATTTACAAGTTATATACAAGTTGTTTTATAATGTGATCCAAGTCAAAGGATCTGAGGGAAGTGGTGGATATGTTTTATAGGAAGCCACAGCAACCGCCAATGGTGAAAATATAAGCACCCATGGGACCTGAGTAGGTGATTTGGGTGAAAGACCCCACCAGGAGGCGTTAGGTAATGTTAGAAAGGTTTGAAGAGGCATGTGTTGGAGTGATGACAGCGACACTGAGAGGATGTATGACTGCAGTAAGAAACCGAGAATCTTATGGATCATGCATAATCCTCCACTTTTTTTGTCCCCTCTGTCTTTCCTTCCTCCGTCCTCCCCATCTCCTCTCCTCTTCTAGTATGGGCTACTGTATCCTTGTAGCTCATGGCCTGGGTCGGCTGTGTTCGGTGGTTGGCCGTTGGGGCACCACAGTCCTCAGTGTCTCCATGTTGCTGCTGCTCCTACTCTTCTCCTGGAAGACCGTCCACCAGAACCATGTCTGGCTCTCGAGGGAGGCCCTCTTCCGGTAAACAGAGAGGGAGAGACTCAGACAGCATATGCTTGTCTTCATCCTTACAGCGTCAGCTATTAGCAGTTTGTCAGATCTTACAATAAAACCAGGCCAATCACAACACAATAACTGTAATTGTAATTTTACAGTATGTGATCGTTAGTTATGAGAATTCGCTCACGTTCGCGCTCAGCATGTAGATCTAGTAAAAGTAGAAATAAGCTCAAGTCTGAATTTTTTTAAGTGACCATAACAGAAAAATTCAGTCATTATCCTTCCACCCATGCTGATGGAAAGTCAGGTGAAGTTTTGTAGTCCATTATACATTTCTGGCGCTTCACGGCAAACAAAGTAGGAAAAAAATGTTTGACTTTGTCTGTTTTCACTAAAAAAGTCAGATTTCTCACTGAGCTGATGAAAAAAAAACACAGTAGAAGCACAAGCTGCTCTTTCTCTAATCTGTACTATTTGTTGCTCCTGACTGGTTGTAGTTCTGCAGTAGTTGTTGTGATCAATTACTTCATTGGTTACTGGCTTGACCTTTTGGAGATAGGTTTGGAGAACAAAGTGACATGATGCAGAATTGGTTCAGTATTGTTCTAAAGTTTACTGAAGTACACAGGAATGTATACAAATAGGAACAAAAACATACACAAGGCTTGAGTTAAGAAAGAAGCACATGGAAACAAGACAAAGTTATAAAATGTCAAAATTGATGAGAAAACAGATCGAGTGATCGGGAGACGAAACATTTTTGTGTCAAAAATGAGCCAAGCTCCGATAAAAAGGTTATGTTCAGGATGTGGTGATAATGGCATGACACAGAGAGAGAAAAACATTTCACAACACTATGTCACTGCCACTGTAACTGTTATTGAATGAGCCACAAAGATTGTGGTCAGGATTAAAACCACTGACTAGTACAGGTGATGTTAGAATCACTCCCCCTCCCCTGCAGATGAAATCTATTCTCAGTGGGGCAACAGACTTCCTCTCCCTGACAGGCTTTTTGTCATTTTGCTCAGATGTTTGCACCTAATGTTTTTATACAGACTGACTTAATGCCTTCTCCTTGTTGTTTCAGCTCTGGTATCCAGACTCTGCCTCACAATGCTAAAGTCCACTACAACTATGCCAACTTTTTGAAAGACAGCGGCCGACACCAGGAGGCCATTTACCACTACACCACTGCCCTCAGGTCTGTTAAAGCCCTCTGACCGTACTAAATCATGCACACAGTCACACAGTATATGGGTGAAGCTGCTTCCTAATGCTAATAGAGCAGTGTCCTTTATTTGTTGCTTCAAATTCTACACAGGTCAAACCTGCAACTATATCATGTTGCCACTGTGCTTCTGCTCTGTGTCTGTTTTCATTAAACCCCTCAGATTCAGTTCAGCATTATACTCAAATGTCAGATTATTTTAACTTGAACTATTTGAGCTGCTGATCAGCCTAAGAGCCTCTCGTCAGCCTACAGCTAAGCTAAACATATTGGAAGTATCCAAGGCACGCAGAATCAACTGTTGTGTTATTATTCAATCGTATCCTAACAATCTTCACAGTATCTTTTATAAGCTTATTGATCTGGAGAAGTATCTCTCCTCCAGCAGAATATGCACACAATGTCTGCCTGAATGTCATCTCCTCCAGCTCCTAATAGTCTAACAGGCTGGACAGCCACCTGACAGGTGAGGGGCAGTGTCTTTCCCGTGCTTTCTGGCTCTAAAAAAAAAAAAGAAATCATGTTATCATATTTATCGATAATTACAGGTTACAGGCTAGACACACTAAATTACATAGACTGTTTGCATTGAGTTTGTGTTTGACATAATTATCAAACTGCCCCTCACCTGTTGTGTGTATTCTCTTGATGTCTGTGACATATTCTACACATACAGAAATTAAAACTGGAACGTTGGTATGATGTCCATATGACTGTCCACAGGGCGTTTTCAGGTCTATTTTTGCTGAGAACCGTGCGTGTGTTGCAGTAGAAATAGGTGAGATTCCGAATCTCTTGATGATGCGACGCAGCAGCCATGCTTGACACGTGCATGAGAAGCACGTCTCAGACATCCAGTGTGAACGCTCTAACCTGTTAACAGTGAAACCAAAATGAAAAGAGATAGGGAACGCCACACAGCAGTGCTGCACATACTGTATATCCTGTGTGTTAAGAAAGTTGATGACATGTTTTTACTCCTTAGTTTCTTCTTCTTGCATTGATAGTGTTTGCAGGACTGTGCTCTGTACTGGTGGAAAAACAACAAAATTCTTGATCCCAAGCAAAATATAAGATCGAATATAATAGTTAGTTGTAAAGTATTTAAAGTACAAAAATTATTGTAAAGTGTTACTTCTTTCACAGTGTTATATCAACTGTGTCAAATTCCAGTCCCTTCTGTATGTCTCCATAATCTGACTCAACATTTGCATAAAAACCCTAAAGTCAAAGCACATATTACTGAAGATGTTCTTTGTCAGACTGTATTTGGATAAAATTTCCTTGTATTTGGATAAAATGTGGGGTCCATACTGATTTTAATGAAGTGTGAAGTTTTCTGCAGGAGTACTGTGGCACTGGGAGTTTAAATACACTGTGACATACAGCGTTATCCAGATAGATTATACATAAACTTTAATATGTTGTCACATGGAGTTTCATTGTGTGCCAGAAAATGATTTGGTGTAGGGACTTTGGATCTGGACTTTTTAGTTATACATTATCATAAGGTGACATTAAAATGTAAGTTAAGTATTGCGACATGGATGTTTTGGCAAATCAACTCTTGTAGTTGATTTGCCAAAAAATTAAACAAAAAACTGTATCCAATTTTCAGTGTATTCCTAAACATAACACTGCCTCAATGGTAATGAAAGTGAGTATAAATGTATCTTTTTTTTTTTTTTTTTACTGGCTTACTTTGACATCCTTTAGGCCTGGAAAGGTAAAAGGCCTAAAATCAGATCAGTGCACAATTCAAAATCAACTACAAAAAAACAGTTTACACTTCTTTGATCTTTTACGTTAGGTTGCATCAGGGCTACATTTGTAATTCAGAAGGCTTGATAGCACAGAAGGCTGCTGCTCCGGCAGGTTAGGGGAGAGAAAAGGTCACTGAACGCATAATAAATCCACAGTGCCTCGAGCAGACAACGTTGAGGTGCTCGCTGTTAAAACTAAACAAAACATAAAGCATTATTAATTTACATTTTTTCATCAGAGCATTCACAATGATCACATACTCATTTCACCATTTCACAGCACAAACTTAATATTTATACGGAAGCATTAAACTACATGCCAGCATAACTCATGGGATGTGCACTTCAGGCGTCACTGTGTGACCCGCTCTCTCGCTCTCACTCTAAAATCTGATTTAAAATGCATTTAAAATAGGTAAAAAAGCGATTCACGCATAACTTCAGTGGGAAATAAAAGAAAAACAAAATAGCTAACATTAATTATTTCACAAAATGTATTAACAGATGTTGTGGCAATAAGTGGCAGTTTCAATCTGGGAGTGTCAAAGTGAAAAGTCTATTTTACATTAAATTTCATTGTTTTTATGGAAGTCTTGTGCTCACGAGGACATTTCAGTTTGATGTTAATATTGATAATGATTTTAAAGCAAGGTTTCTATATCTTCATCAAGTGTTAGATAAAGTGAGTTTGGCTGGTCTGGTGGCTCAGGTTGCTTCTGATTCGCAATGTGTTGGATTAGTATATGATGACAGTATCTGAACTTTTATGTGTGTAAAAGAGATAAGAAATGTATACAGCAACATCTTAGAGAGTGCATGAAATTCCTTTGTGCAAACTTGTTCACTGTCCACTAGTGCTGGGCGATATGGCCTAAAAACCAAACACACCAAACTCGATTACGATTTTAATCGATTTTTTTTTCCTTCTCAAAAACAAACTGCAAATGACAAAGAAATTATTAAAAGCATTGCTTTTATTTTAATGCTTTTATTGTAAACAAAATTGCCCTGCCATTTTAAACAGTGCAACTTCAAACTCACTTGAAAAAATGTGTGTCCCTTTCTGATAAAATGCTTTTGTAAACATACATTTAACATGTCAGATTGCATGTTTTTATAAAAGCAGATCAGTTTGATATTGGGATTGATAAAGTGTGAACATAACTTTCATCAAATACTTTTATTTAGCAGAAGGTGCCTTTTGTTTACAAACAGTATTTTGTATTCCTGCAGATATGGAAACTAAATGAAACATCTGCATGCTGCATAGTAAACATGACATGTTGGTAGATGTACAGAGGTGACATGAGGTGTGTGCTTGCTGTCTTTTGAACACATTTCTGGCAGGAAGACGAGCCTGTCTGCTCCCTCTGGCTTCAGACATGCCCCGTTGCTGCTTCCTAGCACAAACCTGGGGTCAAACATTTTCAGCTTGTGGATGAACCTCCGGCTTTTCCACTGTATATACGGGCACGATATATTTAGCGATATGCAATGTGACTGTCGACTGGGCCCCCATCTTCTCATCCGGGACACAATGATGAAACGATTCCGCTAATGTTGGCTGCTTTTTAGCGGGTGTTTGTGGGCTGCCGCGCTCCTGTACATCTCTTAGTGAACAACAAGTGTCCCATGATGCATGCGTCTGTTTGAGATGCTGAAATAAATGTGTCAATCTGCTGCCTTTAGTTGCAACAGCCTTTAAACAAACTTTGCAGCGGACCGTGGTTTGTTCGAGGTCCGACGCTACATAACCGAACTACTGACGAGACTGTGCCTTTTTGGGAACGAACTCTTGGCTTGCTGCCATGTTGTTGTGTTTGTTTCTCTGTGGAAAGTCAATGCGGCGGGAAGGGCGGAGCCCACTATGAACTACGGGGGCCCATGGGGAGCGGCGGTGGAGCAAGTTAAAGAGAAAATCGATTTTCTTTTTTTTTTTTTAAATCGTCCGAAACCACAAACTCGAATTAAATCAATTTACCGATTTATCTCCCAGCCCTACTGTCCACTTGGCTACATAAAAACATGGAAGTTATGCCAAACATTGAATCAGATGAAATAAAGAAACCAACTATCAGCCTGATTTCCCAGTGTATACACCAGATGAGTCAGTTAAATCTGAAACCACCACCATCAGGGTCAGAGCTAAATGTGAATGTAGTCATGTTCATGTAGGCTTTAGATGTGTTTGTCTGCAAAATAGAAAAACTGAAGCATTATCTTGTTCTCTGACATCATCAAAGCCTCAGTCCCATGAGAACAAAAACACTTCCTCATCCCTCTGTCACCACTGCCAAAAAATAACAGTGCGACAAGGAATGTAATATGGTAAATATTACATTCCTTGTCACACTGTTATGGTTATGCTGATTGTAGTCTCCTTTTGCCAAATAGCCCACCTGTTGTGTTAGATTATCTGGCTGGTTAAATGAAGGTCACACTGTTGCACTGGCTGACATGTTCCTTCATTACCATGATCAAAAACGCCACACACACACACACACTGTAGTTTAGTTTCACTCAGTCCACCATACACCATCCTGCTGCCCCGAATACTCACTTAGAACACCAAATGGGGATTAATCTGCTGCTGAAAATTGTCCCAAGCAATCCATTGTGGCAATGTTCAGTAGTTTGGAGAAAAAGAAGATATTTTTTTTTAAATTGAAAATGACACATGTATTTGTGACCTGTATTTAAAGGTTTTTAGCCTTAACTAGAAGAACCCAGTCATGTTACAGAATTGAAAGTAGATCAAGTACATTTATGACACGCATTTGGCACAAAATGGATAGCAGCAGATTCAAGGTCACTGCCTTTATAATAAGGGACCTCTAAGAAACCATGGACCGAACTCACACATCATGTAGCTCACAAGCATGCAATACAACTTCTAGTATCTGCCCAGACACTAATTAGGCCTCACTTGCAGTCCTGGCTGCTTTAATCCAGCTTGCTTCCTCGGCATGGATTGAAGGTGGTTGCAGCTTCCTGCATTGCTGTTAAAACAGCGTGTTTGACATGGGCATTGAGAACACGGGCAAAGCGGGCGTTTTCTGAGGGAAATATACTCCTTCTGCAGGCGGTTAAAGGTGCAGTTGGTAACTCTGAGGAGAGAGAGGACTTAGCATTAAATTTGAACAAGTACAACTTTCAGATCCCTCCCCCTCCACTGCACTTCTGCCCTGCCTCCAAAGTCCCTCCCCCAGAGGAGGCTGGCGTGCACGCGACGGCCCGCAACCTGCACGCGACTGAAGAGGCCAGGTAAACAACATGGCGCTTGAATCGGTAAAAACGTAACATGAACTACATTCCACACAGCTGGATTAGGCACACAGATATGGTTAGAGTTTTGAGACACTGGGCTCAGATGAAGAGTACACCCCAACAGCTGCTTCTACGAGCACGGGTAGACGAGGGAGCGTGGACGAGGTGGATCAGGCCGGGGCCGGGGCTGTGGACGCCGGGGCAGAGGGTGTCATGCTGGCCAAACACCTGATGACCTCGGTGCAGATGACGTTCCTCGAGTCGAACATTTGAGATTGCAGAGGATTGCATTTGAACGTGTAAGTAGTCTCAGTAGTAATAGTCTGGTTCTAAACACAAACAATTATCATTGTGTCTAAAGTAACAGTTGTTAGCTGTTTAGCTATGGATGTTATGAGCCTCAGTAAACATCATTTTTACTAGTATATACTTTATCTTGTAATTGCTAGGAGCAAATTCAACGCTTGGATGTACATCAGGCACGCCACATATTGGAGCAAGCTTTGGACCCCAGCCTCATCTCTGATGTCCTCAGCCGGTCAGCACCTGCTGCTCCTCCAACTGCACCTCCTGTCCAGCTCCAGCCCTCATGGTGCATCTGCCAGAGATGCAGGGAAATGCCCACGGTTGGGGTTCATTCCCAGGAGGGTGTAGCTGCTGTTACCCTTGTAAACTGTAAATCGTTTCAGTGTTGTGCAATACTGTACATATATTTTTCTTTTTTTATATTGTTCAAAATTTACATTTCAAAATATTTGTGATTTCATTATTTATCTAATAAAGTTTCTTTCTAAAGTGATTTGTTTCTAATTGCATGAATGTCAAAACAAACATAGCACTTTACCCTATTTTATTGAAATACCCTTCAGACCAGTTTAAAATCTAACCTTCAGTATAAGAAATTGGAATCACTGGGTCTAGGCATGCATGTCTCAAAAGCAATATGCTAATCAAAAACAAGTAATAACTCCATAAATATTGTCAAGCTTTATTTTTCAGACAAACACACATGGTAAGTGATGGATGCAGGATGACCGATGATGTCTTCACTTTGGACATGAATTTTTTCTGGCACTGGTGTTGGTTTGATTGACTCTGGGTCTACAGTGTCATGCACAGTGTCCTCCATGCTGATGGACTGAAGAGCATCCGGGCATATTCTGCTTTTAATGGCACCACCAGTCCTGTATGAATAGAAGAAGCAATGAGAAAAGAAAATAATGTTCATGAAACAGAACTTTTGAATCTAACTCAGGTAATCGCCTAACACGTCAGCTGGGGGTTAACATTATATATATATGTAAGTTTACAAAGAGCAGGCTTAGAGACTGTGTTTGAACAAGCTGCACCCAGCATAAGGTCGAGAGAGCCGCAGGGATTTTCAGTGGAAGATTTTGCAATTTCACATTATGAAAATGGCCAAGTTGCCGAGGCTAGACATTACGTTACTGTTGTGAATAGTCAACATTGCTGGCCAACAAACGAGCAGAAATAAATCATGTCGACATGAAAAGTAATCTGTCAGCAATATGTATTCAGTAAAACCCAGCACACACTGATTTCAGTAAGTTACTTCAATGTTTTTTTTGTAACAGAAACTGTCGTGAATATTGCTAAATGGCCAGTAAAACACGTATGCCAACATTTAGCTGTGAGAGCACAGACACGTTCCACATAATTATGAGGACAAAAACAAAACGATGAGACTGCCAGGTCACTTCATAAAGATATTTTCTGCTACTTTCTAATGAAACAACGCCAACCAGTCACGTTAGCCCTAGCATCGGAAACAAGCTAACGTTAGCCCGACCGCAACGTTAAGGGCCCCACACACCGGGTCCGACGTCTTCCTTATCCGACTTCCTTCCGACTTCCTTCTCCGACCACTCCGTCAGATCCGTTTGGAAGAAAAGTTGCATTGAAACACACCGCCCCGGCTACACAGTATCGTATACGTTCTGCGCTTGCACGAGATGCAATAAGTCTCCTAAACATCGGGTGGCGCTAGTCTCGTGCCAGTAACCCAAAACATGAAAACAGGAAATGATGGAGCGGAGTGCGGACCGTAGCTTATCAAAACAAAGTGCACACATTGTTAGCTCAGCATTACTTGCGTGATGTTGTATTACGGTGGTCTCTCTTCCACCAGGGCAGCCAGCTGCTCCTCAAAGTCCTCGGTCCACACAGCCATGGCTTCCAAAAATACGTTGGTTTATCCCCAAAATAACGAACAGTGAAGTGTTGTTTGTAACTCTGTGCCGTCTCTGTTTATGTGGTTTGTTTATCATTGGCACTTCCACCACCCCTCCCACACGCCGCGCTGATTCGCTGGCACACCGCCAATCAGAATGGTTGCTGAACAGCTAGCTCACAACCAATCAGAGTATCCGACGGCGTCCTAACTCAGACGTCCGACTGAACATGTTCAGTCGGATCAGATGCCGTCCTCGCGCTTCCGCGCGGCTCCGACACAGCTGAACACACCGAACAGAATAGCTCCCTAACTCGTCCGACTCCTTCCTAACACTTCTGACGTCCAACGTCGGACCCGGTGTGTGGGCCCCTTTACAGTAACATCACCTGCACTACGGAGTACTAGTGTAGCATTTACAATTAGCTTTTTAGCCCCGCCGAATATCAAATCAAACATTATGTAAGTCTAGCAGGGGTAATTACCTGTCAAGCAGAAAAGTCACCAACTCTGCGTGGGTTTTGAATCCTTACAGATCACGGGGGGTCCCTCCACCGCTGAAAAGCCACTCCGATGCAGACTCTGGTTTCATCCCGGGCTCTGTCTAATTCTTTCTTTTGTGCTTTTTTTTTTTCTGGCTTCCTCTTTTTACTTGTCTTTACCGTGTATGCTGTTGTTGGTAACGGAGGTATCGGTAGTTTTCTCCTCGTCGATGGTTTTTTTTTGCTGCGCCATTACTTTCTCTAAGCTCCTGAAGCCGCTCTCGCAGATATGAGCTTGACCGAGCGCTAGCATGAGCTGAGGAGGAAGGGGGAGGGAGCTGTCCGCAGCGTGTGCCTGAGCAGTGATTAACAGCTTTCAGACACTCCATCAGACACTAGCCTGGCTCTGATTGGTTCTTTTTGGTCGGTCGCGGTGGATTCGGGCAAATTGCAGTAGCAGCAGAAGGCGGGACTAAATGAGCCTGTTTTTTTTTTTTGGTTTTTTTACAGATTTCATGTAATACTGTCCTTACATAGTGAAAGTTTTAACAAATGTGACAAAAAGTTACTTTTATAAGAGTTACCAACTGCACCTTTAAAGAGGCTAGTTGCACATCTTTTCTGGATCCGGAGCGTGTTTGGTAACACGGGGCAGTTTTAACTCATCCAGCGAGATGAAAGACTGCAGCCTTGGCGGTTAAAATTCAAACGTCTGGTTGCTCCCTAATCATCGTCACTTCCACCACCCTCCCACACGCTGCGCTGATTCGCTGGCACACCGCCAATCAGAATGGTCACTGAACAGCTAGCTAACAACCAATCAGAGTATGATATGGCGTCCAACCTCAGACGGCCGACTTCGCATGTTCAGTCGGATCAGACGCTGTCCGCGTGCTTCCGTGCGGCTCCAACACAGCTGAACACACCGAACAGAGCGGCTCCCGAACTCGTCCGACTCTCTCCTAACGCTTCAGATGTCCAACGTTTTAGCCGGTGTGTGCCGGCCTTAAGTAACAGTTGCGCCGACCAAAGCTGATGCTTACAGCAACACGTAACTCTGGGACTGCCGTTGAAACGGGCATGCAGTTGCTCTAATTTTCTCTGTTCATCCGGTCATTGTGGAACTGACGATGCATTCAGGTTAGGGTGTCCATTTCCTTCACATCAAAAAGGAGGACACTTTACATACACGGGTACACGCAAGCAGACATTTGTTTGGTATGATCCTGTTTTAAATTTTATATGTTTTTCCACCAGATTACATAAAGGTACATACACATACCACATAGCTAATAATAAATGTACAAGATACAGCTAATGACAACGTGCCCTTCCAATTTCATGAGGATAGATCAAGGGTAAAAAAATACAGCACTTTCTGTTTCAGACTTTTTTTGACACACATTTTTAGCCAATAAGTAGTAAACTAACAAGGTAATGTGTCAAAAGGCGGACCTTTTTTGTTATTTTCTCAAAGGGAGGACAAATGAGTGTCCGGCTTATGGCTGTGCCTGCAGCCGGACAAGGCATTTAAAAGCCGGACTGTCCAGCCTAAAGCCGGACGAATGGCCACCCTAATTCGGGTGCACTTGCAGACAATGGGAGATGGGAGTTGTCAAACCTGGGGGGACTGTGTCAAGCAGGCGCCGCCTACTGGACGTTAGGGTCGATGCATTTCCCTTTGCCTATTAGGCTTTGTTAGTGCAATGAGCCCGCATTTGAGCTGTGGGCTACACGCAGGGTAGCTCTGATGTCAGAACCACGTGGACGGTCCCAACATTAACAACTTTTAAAAGAATGAAATTACCTTACGTATGGTCGACAATTCTATAGCCTGATAGAAATAATCCGTCTTAAAATTGCAGAAGACTGCTGTTATACATTTTTTGTTATATCATTTTAATGTGAAAAAAATCTTGTATATTTTAACAATATTTAATTCTCTGAAGAATTTCAGGCTACGTGATGAATGAGATTTCTTTAATACATGCGGCATCGAGACCACCAACACCAACAGTGTTCTCTGGAGTCTTCTCCATTGTCCTGACTTAAATAAAGTCAGGTAACAACAGAACAGTGGTTACAGACCTCAGCTGTCAAATTAATCTTTTAACTTTGATTATTATGTGTTTTGTCCCTCACATCTGGCATATATACAATGCCAGATGAAAAACCATGAGTTGCTAGGAGCAGTGAGACAGAGACAGACTGATCACTAACAAATGTGATATCCTGTGATGCATGAACATTAGCCGTGACTCAAATAGTGCTGACCTGAATCATTGTCTCTCTCTCTCTCTCTCTCTCTCTCTCTCTCTCTCTCTCTCTCTCTCTCTCTCTCTCTCAGTTCAATTCAATATGCATTATTGGCATGATGTAACAGAGACAGTGTTGCCATAGCGTTAAGTAATAATGAGATTACAGTAAAATTAAAAAGAAAAAGCAAAAGCAAAAAGGTACAATTCGTAAAATCAAGAAAATAGTTGAAAACAATGAACACTTGATCTGTGTGTCTGTGTGTGTGTGTGTGAGTTGATGTTGTTGGTGTGTGTGTGTGTATGTGTGTGTTGATGTTGGTGGTGTGTGTGTTGGTGTTGGTGGTGTGTGTGTGTGTGTGTTGGTGGTGGTGGTGCGTGTGTGTTTGTGTGCGTGTGTGTGTGTGTGTGTGTGTGTATGTATGTGTGTGTGTCAGTATCTGGACAGTGAAGGGTCTGGGTGGTTGTGTATTTAGCTCCTACATTTGACCCTCCATCACACAGTGAGTAAAAAATCAATCGTTCTAATAGGAAGGAATTATTCAAAGTTAGGAGTCTATAACCAGGTTATAGTAGAAAAAAAATAATCATTAAATTATTTATAGATCAAATAAATGTATACTAGTCAGGTTTTAATAAACCAGATAAATTATAGGCCTATCAACCAGGTTGACTGATATATACAAGAAATAAGTTGATAATTAAGAATGAAACAATTTTAAAAAAAAAAGTCAATACTGAGTTGTATTTCTCAGGTTCCACTGGCTGTCCTCAGGTCATGACATGAGGTGATAAATTTAGCTGCAATGCTCTCACATTTGGGCATTTCCCCAAGTAAATATGAGAGTTTCTCTATGTCTGTTATGTTTTCAAATTCAGGGTGTATTTTATATTATATTGGGAAAATGTTAATTTCTCAGAGCCTGGTTTTGGGGGCATGAGGTGAGGAAGTGTAGTTCTGACTATACCTCTTGTGGGTCACAGTGGGAGCAGAGTCTCTCCTCCTCTGGCAGTCAGCTCTGTCTGTGCCAACCCTTCTCTACAGCCAGGCTGTGTACATAGTCAAGGCTTTTCTTAATTTAGGATCTTTTACTGTGCTCAGATAATTTGCTAATGTGAAGTTTCTTTTTAGGGTCAGATAACATTTTAATTTACTCTGTGTTTTAGTTGTTTCCTTCCAGTATGTGATATAGATTTCTTTTTGTTGGTTGATAATTTGGTTTGATCTGATTGGCTTGGTGTTGTGGTCCCGAGGCTGTCCGGGCCATGTTAGGTTGTCTGGACAGAGCCCCAGGACCAGCTGGCTGAGGGGACTCTTCTCTGGCTTCAGCTCTTGGCAGGTTAGGGCTTTGTGATGATATGTCTGGAGGTAATTGGGGGTCGTGACTGTAAAATTGAATTGCTCTTTTTTGTATTTTCAATATGAGGGGGAATTGGCCGAGTTCTGCTCTACATGCATTGTTTGGTGTCTTTCTCTGGACATGCATGATGTTCTTACAGAACTCTGTGTGGAAAGATTCTAATATTGTTTTGTCCCATTTGTCAAACTCATGATTTAATTTTGGTCCCCAAATTTCACTGCCATAGAGAATTACTGGTTCTAATACAAATTGGACATTTTTAGCCAGATTTTAATTGGAATGTCAAGTTTAATATTTATTCTAGAAATACAAAGCTCTCCTTGCTTTGGCTCTCAGATCTTTCACAGCTAAGTTGAAACTTCCTGTAGAGCTTATATTGAGGCCAAGGTATGTGTAGTTTTTTGTATGTTGCAATTTAGTGGTGTCCAAATAGAAATTGTGGACTTTTGGACTGCTTCTGGAAGTTCATAATTTTGGTTTTCTTTGGGTTAACTGTCAGGGCCCATGTCTGACACAATTTATGCAGGAGGTTGAGTTGCTGCTGTAGACCTTCTTTTGTTGGTGACAGCAACACCAAGTCATCTGCGTACAGGAGACCCTTAATTTCTGTGTCATTCAGGTTGAGGCCAGGTGCCGTGGATTGATCTAATTGACATGCAAATTCATTAATGTATAAATTGAAGAGGATTGGACTAAGATTGCATCCCTGCCTCACCCCATGACCTTGGGAAAAGAAGGCTGTTTGTTTGTCTCCAATTTTTACTGCACATTTACTATTTGTGTACATAGATTTAATTATATCATATGTTTTCCCCCAATGCCACTGTTAAGTAGTCTATAGAAAAGGCCCTCATGCCAGATGGAATCAAAGGCCTTTGTGAAATCAACAAAACATGCATAGACCTTTCCTTTCTTCTTGTCTAATTCTTGCTCAATCAGGGTGTGGACGGTATAGATGTGGTCTGTTGTGTGAAAATTTGCTAAGAATCCAATTTGGCATTTATTCAAAACATTTTGGTTATTGATAATAATAATAAAACATTTTCTTTAAAAGTGCTTTTCTAAATACTCAAAGACACTGTACAGAAAAAGAACATCAAATCAGCAAAGCAATATAAAACAAAAACACTGTACAAAAAAAGAACATCAAATCAGTAAAACAATATAAAACAGTACACTAAAAACACATTAGACTGAGCTAAACTTTAAAAGCCATTATAAAAAGGTGTGTTTTCGTCAGTGATTTGAATGTTGGAGGGTCAGTACAGTCATGGATGTGTTTGGGGAGAGAGTTCCAGAGGGTGGGGGCAGCTACAGAGAAGGCTCTGTCTCCCCAGGTTTGGTGCTTGGTCTTGGGAGGTGGAGTCAGGAAGTTTGGTAAGTCAGTGAGGTAGGAAGGGGCCTGGTTATGGAGAGCTTTGTGTGTGAGGATGAGGATTTAAAGCTGAATACGCTGTGGAACTGGCAGCCAGTGGAGGTTCTGTAGGACAGGAGTGATGTGATCGCGGGTGCGGGTAAGCAGACGTGCAGCGGAGTTTTGGATGAACTGTAGTTTATTTAAGTCTTAAGTCTTTTATTCATAATGTTGCAAAAGGTTTTTCCCAGGTTACTATTTACACAGATTCCACGGTAATTATTTGGGTCATATTTATCTCCATTTTTATAAAGTGGTGTTATTAAATCTTTATTCCATATGTCAGGAAAAGTTTGGATATGGCCAATTTTAATATATGGTCAGAATATTTGATGATTTTATTAAAGATGCTGTCGACTCCACAGGCTTTTTTAGCTTTCAGGGATTGGATGCTTTACGTCAGTTCTTGCTCTGTTATTGAAGCATCTAGAGGGTTTTAGTCGTCTTGAATGACTAATTCTAAAGTTTTCCACTTGGTGTGTGTTTTGTTTTGGTCACTGTTCTTTGTAATATTGCTGTATAATTCAGTAAAATAATCAACTCAAATGCTGCCATTTTGTGTGATTATGGTGCGTTGGTCTTTCTTTGCTCTTAGTGTGTTTGTATTGTTTTAAGGTGTCATAGTAGTGAAGGCGTATATTTTGGTTATTTGGGTCTCTATGTTTTTAGTTTGATAACTTTCTTAAAGTTTTCCTTATATTTTTGCAATTACTGTCAAACCATTTGTTATTGTGTATTTGTTTTGGTTTTTGATTAGAGGTTTTCAAGTTTGATCAAAATTGTGTCTTGGGGGGACTTCGGGGAGATGAAAGCAGGTTCCTCCAGGTAGGCCTAAGTGCTGATCTCCTTGGATGTTTATAGTTCTAGCGTTCAGGTCCCCGCAGTCTAGCATGTTTCCCAAAGTTTTAAATTGGTTTAATTCCCCGTCTAGAATGGAAAAAACATCTTCATTGAAGTAGGGGGATTCTGAGGGGTGTATGTAAATAGGATTTGGATTTCGGCTTTTTAATCCAAAAGCAGATGATCAAAGGCCTGGGTCGTTGGGGCCTATGTTGACTTGGTTTTGGGGTGTGTTGGTGATGCTGATGAGTGCATCAGCAGCAGCAGCAGCAGCAGCAGCTGTCTGTCAGCCCCCTATAAAATAAAAATAGCCTATAATCCATATTTATTTCAGGATGATTTTCATGTATTAAAAACTGTTCTGAAATAAAACGAGCATATGTATGTGTATATATAATATAGTTCAAATTCAGCTATCACTAAAATAGAATGTTTGGTCAGTAGTTTGGGACTCTCACTGCTTTGCAGTAGGAACAGAGGAGAAAATCTTTGGTGCATACAGACTGTGTGACTCAATATAACTCTCAATACAATCAGAGAAATGTTTATATTTTCTGGAAATCAGAAGATTAAATCGCAACGACCATATAGCCTCATATATGTATTTTTTCACCCCAAATCCAATGCCACCACCTGTGAGTCTACAGCTGTGGAGATCAATTAGACCTGCATGCGGGACTACAAGGAAGACAGTGAGCAGTAACCAACTGTCTAACTAACTTCAACTGTCATGTTGTTCTTTTCACAAATATGGGAATGATAGTCAAAAATATCATTAAAGTGCATAGTTTTATATAAACAGCATCAAATTTTTTTGCCGGCCTATACAAGGGCCTAATTAGATTTCTTTTCATGGGGCCCAAAAATCCCTGGCGGCGCCCCTGCACATGCGCATTACTTAATGTAGTCGATCAGAGGCAGAGTAGGGCCGGTCATGTCGAGCAAGGTAGTTTGATCTAAACTTTATGGATGGCAAGCAGAAACAAACCTCCTTGAGCAGAAATGGATAAAGAAAAGGGCCGTTGGAATGGCAAGTTCAGCCTTAAAACCCTGCCAGATGGTTCTCTCTACAAGAACAAAGTTATTTGCATTTACTGTCGATGTGACCAGAGTTACCACCTTGGCCAATGCAGTGCTGGACCTGACGAGTGGAGATCATCTTTGGAGGGCGACAGGAGCTCTCACTTGGCTTAGAACCTAAACACACAAATTAATAGCACAACACAAAATGCAAATTAATCATGGACAATCATAGGATTAATCGTTTTAATTGATTGATAGCCCTAATTTATAAAGATGTAATTTACAATTTTGAAGTGCTGGAAAGTCTGGAAAATGCACCTTGAAAGTGCTGAAAAAGTGCTTTAATGACTTTAATGACGTTGTAAAAGGAGTAAGAATTGACTGAGAATTGAGAATTGATTCACTGTTCTGGACCTCTTACAGCATTTCTTGTTGAAAGTGTTGAAACTTGTAGACTGTTTAACTCTTCAGAGAATCCTCGCACTACATGTGTTACAAATCATGGGTTCCATTGAAACTGTTAAAAAACATCCACACTGGGGGCGACATGTTTGGCTCTCTAGTCACACTGTACCTTAATGGAAGCATAATGAGCGACTAGAAATAAATCAATTCTTTGAATCTCCTTCAGAAGGCCAGACTTTATGTGACAAAGGTGAAATAAGCAGAAACTGATACAGTTGTTTCCCTAGGTTAGTGTACCATCTTCATCTTCAATCCATCCTGGATTGAAGTGACTCATTTCACAGACGTATGGCTGTGCTAGCAGCAGGGCTCTATGGAGGGCAGTGTCAGTTAGTCTGTGAGTTAGTCCATCAGTTTAGTACAGAGTGAAATGCATTGATTGTCATGATATATGGGACAGATATTCATGTTCCCCAGATGATGCATCCAAATAACGCCAAAAGCACTTTCATCCGGTCAAATATTTAATTTTTCTCTGAATAATAATCTTTATTTGTACAGCACCTTTCTTAGAGAAGGTATAAAATGCTTCACAGAAAAGTACAAAAATTCTGTGGTCAAGTATGAAGCCAGCTTCATGTTCAATACAAAGAGTTGTTCAGTGTCTGATTTCACCTGTTGATAGCATCACCACAACACATGATGAGGCTATGTCATGCTTAAATTATATTCCCAGCATTGACTGTGTTATTCTTAACTTACTTTGTGATGACTGCGTGATGGTGGGGTCTGCCTTGTTCCATTATGGGATATGAGACTACTCTACGAGTACTACGAGTACTACGACTACTACATGCAGTGCCATATATCAGTTTTGTCATTCACTGTGATAGAGGGTGTGGATTGCAGTGAGGTCTGCAGTGAAGAAGGCTTTGTTTAGTTTACTTTAATTGCTGAGTCTATTTTTCTTGAACTTGCTTCATCTTCACTCTAATCTTCACCCGATTGATTAAATTCAAATTCCTGAGATGGTGTCCATGTGGCCACCATAGCACTGATGTGTACTTGTATGTTTGGTTCAGTGCAAGTCAGCTTTGCATGAGACCACCTTAGTTTGACCATAACACAAACAAATAAAGCTTACATTTTGTGTTTGAATGCACTTTTTCAAATTTATAGAGAGCACCTGTTCAAACTAAAATTAGGTGTTAAATTCCTCTTTAAAGGTGCAATAGGAGATTCTGGAAAAGGAAATTTGATTAATGACTCTCATTTCCAGGTTGTCAAATACTGATTCTTTGGGTTGGTTGTTCAGGATGGTAACCAACTCACATCATCAGGATTGGACGGCCTGGGAATCTGACCTTTAGTCTGCAGGCCTGTGGGAAGAGGATGCATAGAAGCCTGATCGTGAAGGTTTTAACAACCTTAGTGGTTCTTTCCTTGTTCCCTCTGCTCGATAGACTGCTGATCAAGCCACCCACAGAGTGATGCGATGGATCTTAGTGAACAGGTAGACTCAGTTGGTTTCTCTCAGGTGTTTCCAGCTGCTCCTCTCTGCACTGTGAAACTGCAGCTCATTAACACATGGAATAAAGTTACCATAGAAATAGTAAAGAGTCTTACCTCTCCTGCCTTGTCAGAATTGTGTCACTATTATGGACACTAACTATAAAAGTGTATTTCAATTACACAGAGGTCTTTTGTAGCAGTGATGAGGGCAGCAGTAAATGTCAGCAGAGAGACTGTTGGCTGCAGCTTCCACATACTCTGCTGCTTATTTATCTGCACCATTTACTCTGAAGATAATGACTATCACTGTGACAAGGCGCTTAGTCCAATCAAGATCATGATATGGTATGCTTCCCTCTGTATCAGTGGTTCCGAAGATGAACATAGTCCACTAGCTTTCTAGCTCTGAACTGGGCATCGCCATCAAACTGACTGTCATGGCCGATTTTCAGCATGATTCACAATGAATGCTAATGGTGCTTTATAACTGCTGGAAGTGTCAATAAGTGTACAGCTCTCAGTGTCAACTTAAAAGGTGATATGTCAGTGTCAGTGTTCACTACTTGTTTCTGCTGCCCCCAAGTGGCAAAAAAATCAGTTATTAAATTTTTTACATTTTCCCAAGTCAAAGACTGTTTTCAATAAATGTTAACTCCTCTTCGTTCCCTCTGCTGTCCTTCCTCCCCCTCATGCTCTTTTCAGGTTATACCCCCGCCATGCCAGCGCCATGAACAATCTTGGCACTCTGACTCGCAGCCCAGAGGAGGCTGAGCACTACTACAGAAAAGCACTGGACATCAACCCTCAGCATAACCGAGCTCTGTTTAACCTGGGAAACCTCCTCAAGTAAGACACACGCATTCAAACACAAACACTGGAAGGCTGTTAGAGAACAGATGCATGTTAACAGGGCCTACTTTTCATCACACACTGGATAATTTGCTCATTTTCTTTTCAACAGTTTCTAAGATAAAATATTTTTCCTCTCTCTGCAAAAAGCTCCTAAAATCGGCCATGACACTCAGAGCTGGAGTCTTAATCTTCCACAGCAACTGTGTAATTGTTGCTAAAACGTAAGAAATTCTCATTAACAGCATGTTTTAGACTTGAAATGAGGTCAGAAGGGATCAGTTCTGTATGATAGTTTTGTTTCTACAGCTCAAGAGAATGTTTGGCAGCATGTTTTAGACTCAGGGTATTGCAGCAGTCTAGTTTAATCATACCATCTTGAGTTGTCCCTCCCATTTGAGGAATGAGAATTTCCTCGTCATTAGACTCACAGGGTGGAACATTGCATAAGCCCAAGGTAAGGCTAGAACTAGTTTTTTAAAAAAAACAGGAAAAAATGGAAGAAAGAAAAAAACAACCTTTTGGCAGGAAAAAGAAAGATGGAATGACCCTCAGGAAGAGCCAAAGAGGAGGATCCCTCTCCCAGGACAGACAATAGATCAGACAGACAAGGATCAATGTCCTGCTCCTTGCCTCTCCCTCCTAGATAGAGAGCTGAAGTCTCTGTTTTATGCTGATGTCCTTGTTTTGCTGTCTCCTACTGAACAAGGACTACAGCACCAGCTGGACATAGTAGAGAAGTTAGTAACAGTAACGTTAATTAGGTGTTGCTATGCACCTCTCCCTGCTGATTCTGAATGATTAATGTGAATGCTCTGATTAATGAACATAAATAAATAAGGCTCAGTTTGTAACAAAAGTTTTAGTTTTTTGTAAGACTGTATAAGTTGCTTGCAGAGACATTTCAACACCATCTATGGAGATGATCATTAAATTATTGTGATTTTCACATTTAGAAGAGGATGCTTTAATCAAAAATTAACAAGAGAAGGAGACAGTTTTAATTAGATTAGATGGGCTTTATTTATTCCACAACGAGGAAATTCACTTGTTACAACAGCTCAAGATGCAACAAGTACAGGAAAAAGAATCAGACAAATATGCGTAAAGTTAAATAGAAAATAAACTAAGTTATCTGTCTGGTGTTCTGCACTATATCCCTGACAAGCCATATTAACCAGGCTAGTAGACGCCACACCAGCACTAACTGTATCACTAGCAGGCACTCTAGTCACCTGCGACATCCCTAGTGTCAAACCTGCTTCAAAACAACAACAGCAGCGCCGACTCCAGTAGGATGAAGGTTGTCCGCTATCAGCAGTTGATGGCAACCACAGACAGAGAGTCAGTTATCCACAAACCTGTATCCCTGCTCCCTGCTGTGATGTGCCAGCCAGTGGTTTTAGCTGTAAGCCTACTGTACATCTCATCATTACTCCATATGGGTTAGGGACCAGGGACAATTAATCGATGCCCTCACATTTCTCTAGCAACCTGAAAAGTCCTAACTAGGATATCATTTGTGATCTCCAACTGCTTTAGATGTAAAGTGTTGAGGCCAGCAAGAACTACAATGTCGCTGTAGCAACATTGTAACATTGCTGTAAGATCAGCCTCTATGTCAAAAGTTCTACCCCTAGGTAAACAGCATACAGTGGCTGGCGACACTAACCTAAATTTGCGCGTATCAGATAGTAGCATTCGCTATCAGAATGTGAGCCATTTGGTAAAAAAAAAAAATTGAAAGTCGAGCAGATTAAATTATTTTATCCCCTTTCAAGTTAGCCAAGCGCTAAACTGGAAGTTTGCTGGCTTGGCCAGCAGAAGCCTCTAGTGCACACACTCTATGGGCCACACAGCACTGAAGATCTAGGTATTTTCATGCATGGGAAGTCGAGCTTTTTTGGCTTCAAAACACCACTGAACAGGCCTGTGAATATTCTCATTCATACAGGTCATAGTTATCTCAAGGAAATTGAATCCAGTTGCGTTCGATTGAATTTCCTTGAGACAACTGAACAGCTTTCATAGGAATGAATGAGACTGATTCTCCCCCACACCCATATCACATTAGTCTCATTAGCACTGCCGTGCTCCCAGTGTGTCTCTCCCCCTCCACCTGTTAGTTTAGTTTGCATATGTTTTTCCCCTCACTCTTTGTCAGTTCCCAGAGGAAATTTTACTGCTCAAAGCTTGCTCCTTTACAGCTCATGGAGCCGTAAACAAGCTCAATAAGAGTTCTCATTTCAGTCTCGTTGTGGTCTCTTTTGGTCTCAAACATTTCTCGTTTGTTTCTCCTAAAATTCCTTAGGAGCAATAGGTGAGACATGACAGCTGGCAACAGGAGCCTGACTTGAGATATGACGGAGCTTTATTTGAGACCTCCTTTGGAGATACATGAATTAAGGAGACTGGGATGAGAGTAGATTGATTTCATAAAGAGAGCTCTTTGATGTCTCTGCCTGAGATCAAAAAGAGACACAAGAATTGAGACAATCTGAGATTTCATTGAGAGCTTGATGAGATCTCCTTTGAAACTTACAGGGAGCCCAAATTGAGATTTTGTGCACCTGTTTCTCAGGAGAAACAACTGAGAAACAGGAAACCAGTAGTGTCTCATTCATTTCTCCTAGACATAGTTGTCTAGGAGAAATGAATGAGACACTACTGGTTTCCCCATTTCAGTCCTGTGTCTCCTGTGTTCCTTATGTTCCTGCTTGTTATCCCACTATTACCCAAATCTTGGTTTGTACTTAATTTTAGTTTTTGTATATTTGTGTTTTTTTCTTGTGTTTTTTGCTGCCTGCCTGACTGTAGACTTCAGCTTATGTTGATAAAGCTCACGTTTTGTTTGTTTACCAGCCTTTCTCCTTGTCTCTTGCATTTGGGTCCTGCTTTGTTTAAACCTGAAGATTGTGCTAAATCCTACACACTGTACCTTAAATTGGTTATCCTGCTTTAGAGTCCTTTCATACCAACTCACGAGTTCATGTTGTGAATTTTGTTGAATTTTTCTTATTTTAAATTCAGATTAATAAATCAGTGACATTAAATCATATTTTGAATATATGCTTTCAATGAAACATAATTTGGCAACTGTTGCACCTTTACCCTTGACGTCTCCCAGTTACATGTCCTACTCTACTACTTCTATGTCCCTCTTCAATTTAGAGAAAGCATGTAATGACCTGTTTAGAAATTGAAACTCAAGCCTTAAAGACTTGGATTCGTCTTGGGACTTAGGGTTAGATCTTACATTAGAACTTGATTCGGGACTTACTTGCAACACAATTTTTCTGTTTCAACTCTGGCACATCAGAAATCATTAAAAATTTAAAGCTTTTGAATTCAGTACTCTGATGGAAATGAATGGTCAGCTAAAGATGAAGTGGCATTAGTCATACTGGATTCAGAGGCTGTAGGGCCTGTGAAATAATGATTCACCACACTTGCTAAATGAAACTTGTCAATTATTTTGAAACCTGACACTGTCGTTGTAAAAGACAAGGTCTTTATGCAGCTGTTTGTTTGTTTTGCAGTCAAACAGCGTAGACTGCCCTGAGCTCTGCTGGCTCTAATAGAAAATTACATCAATAATAGAAGCTAAAATGTAGTCAATTATAACGCCTCAGCTCCATTATCATCTCTGTGTTATCAGTGGAGGTGTGTGATGGCCAACTAAGCCATCGATCCACTGCTGCAAGTTTGTGCATGCGCGTGTGTGTGTTTGTCTGTGTGTGTCTGTATTTTTGCTGTTTGTTTTGAGGATATGAACATATTTAATGTGTATTGCTGCATGACAATGAAATGAAAAACTTTAAGTGTATAATCTGTGGCTGTGATTGGAAATGTCATACTCTTGCTATTAATGATGATGATAGTGATGATAATGATAGTGATGATGATGATGATGATGATGATGATGATATGTTCCAGATCCCAGGGAAAGGAGAAAGAGGCTGTAACTCTGCTGAAGGACTCCATACGCTTTGGCCCACATTTTGCTGATGCTTACTCCAGTCTGGCATCACTTTATGCTGAGCAGGTGAAACATTAAGAAATCACACAGACACTCCTCTCTCACATTCACACACATATGCTCACCCCTACAGAAAATAAGTTTAGTTAGGTGTATAATTAGTACTTACTTCTTTAACACTAAAATAACAAAATATGCTTTCAGTTACTTTTTATGTGGTTATCAAAGATATACTTGCCCATACAAAATAACTATACAAAAATTATAGTGAAGTATACTTGGTTTATACTGGATGAGAGATTGAAGTACCAAATATTAAATGATAAAAATGAAGGAGAACTGAATTGAAATTCGTGGGAAAATGTCACGTGAAATGAAAAATGGATTGATAATTTATTAAGTGATTTCTTTCATTTAAAGCCGATTTGATTGAAAAAGTCGTGTTATGGTGAAAACAGCCATGTTTTAAAGTGACTACAAGGAACGTTTAAGTGTTTATGAAACAGTTTTGCGAGTCCTCCGATCATTATAAATGAACTGTAACAGCAAACGAGGTCATCAGTGAGAAGACCGCAATTTTTATATAGTTATTATTAATGCTTATGCTCAAGTCCGATCATATATGTTACATATAAAATCACATACAAATACATTGTCTAATGGCGATCTGCGGTCTCTGTCATCCGCTTCCAAAACAAATGCACACGCCTCTGGCAACTGCTAGCAAAGATTTGTACAACAGCAGGTGCTGGTGTTGTGCCACTTTTGTCAAAAGAGGCCTCTAGAATCAACAAAAACTGAAAGTTCCTCGAAGTCACTTTAATGTGGGGTGTGTGAACACGAGGACAGCTGGGAACAGGCCCTCGGCTGTGGGCACAGATCTCCCACCCTCCCTCCTGATGTCTAACGTTACACATTAACGTAAAAGGGCTGCTAGCTAGACAATTGACAGCTTTTTCTCACCCTTCCCCATTGTGCTGGATATACTGTAGGATACTGGTCTTGCAAGAAAAACAGTGGGATCGTAAATAAAAAAAAAAATATATCATCACTTCCACATGTCAATTATATTTTGTTACTTTGAGGACACCTGCATTAAATGGTGAATTACAAATTTCTGTGGTGATGATAAATGATGAATGTAAGACACAGTAAATGATGACTCTGTTTTCATCATAACACAACTTTTTTAATCAAATCGACTTTAAATTAATGAAATCACTTGGTAAATTGTCAATCTATTTTTCATTTCACACGCATTTTTACCCCCAATTTTTCAATTTACTTGAATTTTACATCTCCATTTTGATCATTTAATATTTTTTACTTCAACCTCTCATAATACTGACTTGTATACAGAAATACTACTAATCTTTTGCTCAAGACATACTTTATAATTTTGTGTGTACTGTGCTCCACTGGAAGTGTATACTATATATAAGTTAAAGGTATATTTCCAGTATAATAGAAAAAAATACCGTGCACGTTTATTTCATGAGCCAGGTGGTTTGAAGAGGGACAAGTAGACCAAAAGTTGCAAGAAAACTCCACACACTGTCTAACTTGCAAAAATACATCGATATGCGAAGTTAGACAGTGTTCTGGAGTTGGCTTTGTTACCCAAATAGTCACCTACATTTATACTTAAATGTACAAAAATAATTTCTAAATACTGGATGATATAAGTTTGATGTTAAGTTCAGTTAAATGAAAACTTTAAAGTATACTTACAGTATAAAACAATTAAACCAGTAGTTTAATGCCCTAAAGGTTTCAGGCCTTGTGCACATCAATATGGATATTTTCCCAACACTATATTTATAAAAAGTCCTGTCTACACAACCTTCGTTTTCCGTACACACAAGAACCCCAAAAGTGATTACGAATGTTAAAACAGGCATATGGCATAGGTTGCATAGGTGGAAATAAAGTCTACATTTCTGATACAACAAATACCAGAGAAGAACATGGGGAACATGTGCAGTGAACATTTTCCCTTTTGGCAGTAATTACGTAACAAAATGTGCCCACAAGTGTGGACGAGAGGCCAAAACGTACAGAAAAATGTCCGTATTAGTGTGGACAAGGCACACCTGATTCAATTAAATGGCTCGTTATCAGAGAAGCAGAGCTTCATAACAAGCTTGAATTTGAATCTCGTGTTGGGGCAGAGAAACATCTAAAACATGCAGGGCAGGGGACCCACTCGATAAGGATTGAAAACAGTGCTTTATAGTGTACTTCCGTAAGCTATAAAGTGGGCTACAAGTTTGTAACTAGTAAACTAACAGTATACCTATAAGTTCACATGTAGTATAGTTCACAGTAGTTCACTTAGATGTAGGGGTGACCTGGTAGCTCACCTGGTGGAGCATGCACCCCATGTACAAAGGCTGAGTCCTGAGCCGTGGCCTGGGTTAAACTCCGACCGGCAGCCCTGACCTACATGTCTTCCCTTTCTTTCTACCCCCCTCTCATGTCATAATCACTGGCTGTGACTCTCATAATAAGGACCAGAAAAAACTTAGAGTATACTTTGATGAACTAGAAAGTGGACTAAAGTGACCTAACTAGTAAACTAAAAGTCTTTATACTCTCTATATAGGTCTACTTGTGCTATACTTCATAAAGTAAAAAGTGTGCTAAAACTATAAAACCAGTGCCAATAGGTTCACTTCCAGTATAGTTCATAATATAGTTAAAATGAAATAAATCTTAGATGTAAACAAGTTGTGCACTCAAAGTTAACAACTATTAAATTTTAAGTATACCTAGAAGTACAACTTTATAAAGGGTTAGGGTTAAGTGAGCCAATTCAGTACAGTACTCTTAGTACTGCTAGTACACTGATATTAGCGTACTAATTACATAAATAAAATGTACTTGTAGTTAAGTTCTTTGACTTCCATGGTTGGAGACGTATTGTAGTTCATCACTTCTTCATAACCTATTTAAATTATCAAAAGAGAAGGCTGTTAAGCATATACCCCAGCTTCCCCAACCTAGGAGTATTTAATTCCTGTTTTAATCCTGTATATTCCATTGCATCTGCTGTTCCCACAGAAACGCTTTGCTGAAGCCAATGAAGTGTATCTCAAAGGTATAGAGAACTGTCCTGACAGCTCTGACCTGCATAATAACTACGGAGTGTTTCTGGTGGATACAGGTGAGGTAAAAACCAGTGGCTCTTGGCCAATGTACCTAGAGCTAAAAACATTAAGACCATAGTTCTCTACTACATACAGCACACAGACATGCACAGGGTCACATTAACAAAAGCTTTTCACCACTGTCTGTATGTCAAGTGGCTCCTTCCAAAGGTCCATGCAGGTTTTTACTGATGAGATGACACATATCAGATTTGTCCTGACTACTTATTTGGCCCCTTCACAGAAAACTGCATTTTTTCCTGAGTGTACCGGAAGAGTTTTTAAGCTTCTTTTTCTACCTCCCAGGTAGCCATTTGTGTCAGAGAAATAAAACTTGCTGCAAAACAATTAGTCTGCATGTTTTTGACCAAAATGACCTGATTTGTTGTACATTTACAGTTAGTGCTGTAAAGTCTAAAGACTTTCCTATCCAATTTGACTTGCCTTCTAAATTGCATCATCATTTTATGGAGGTTGCTATAATACTTGTGAATTTTGACATGAAACAAAAATAATCAAATGTTCATCTCATAAAAGTGTCTGCGCACATTTGTTGTAAGTGTTTAAAGTTGTGCAGCTTTTTTTTTATAGTTGTGACACAAAAAAGCTGTTTCATCCGATTTTGTAGCTTTGAAAAACGTTCAACATGGACATTTTTGTAAGCTAGATGTAACAATAAAAGTTGGGGCTTTATGGAATGGTAAGTAATTTGAGAACCCTTGTCACTGTTCAGCTGTGGAAATGGACTTGTTTAGACTTGTAGGACCTGACTTGTGCACAAATAACAAGTCAATGAGCCCTGCTCAATAAGTTATTATTATCATCATCAAACATCCTCCACATTAACAAGCTGATACAGCACTTCTAAAACAAGAAGCTGCAGATGTATCAACATATGTTTCTACTGCCTTCAGATGGATGCATTCATACAATGTAAAGCAGCTGTGGACAACAGATGTGTTAGACTCTCTCCTTTTCATTTATAGATACATGCAGACTTATTTACCAATATTCCTGCTGTATTCACATTATAAGTTCTTTTTTTTATCCATATTTTAAATGCATCAGTTGGCTAAGGGGTGTTAAATTAAAGGAGTTTATTTTTGTTAAAGCATTATTGTGTTATTTCTGCCCATTTGCTCACTTTGCTCTTGTTGAGACTGGGAGAGAAGTCGCTTTGTCACTACAGCATCGTAGACACATTTCCCACCGTAATACCAACATCTGTCCACTGCACTGCTTGCACTGATTGTTATGCTGCCATGAAAATAAAGCTAAACTGATGTGATTAAGAGTAAAGATCTTCCCTTTACCACCCTACTTTAGAAGATTGTGAGCAGTGATGTAAAGTCAATACATTTTTCTCTCTTAAAAGCATCAATCAACGATGACCTGATACATGTGGTTTGATTTTGTCTAGAAGAGTGTAGAATTCATCACAACTTCATTAGCTATGTATGAGAAGCACTTTCCCTGAACATATTCGAATGGGATATTTTTTCTTCTAGATGCAACATGATTATGAATGGTTATGTTATTGTTAGTAGTATTGTTGTTATTATTATAAACTAGGACTACAACTAACAATTGTTTTCATTGTGATTAATCTGTTGATAATTTTCTCAGTTAATTGATTAGTTGTTTGGTCGACCTGTCTCACTTCTCTTACATTCTATGTTTTGTTCTTCACTACATCTCTCCCTCTTTTTTCCTCCTATACATGTTTCTTTTCTCCTTCCTTATTTCCTTCCTCATTTCTTCTTCCTTTCTTCTTCCTTTCCATCATCTTTGCTCTCTCCTCTTGTCCAGGAGAGGGGGAGCTGGCAGCAGCTCACTACCAGCAAGCTGTAAGACTCAAACCAGCACACTACGTTGCCATGGTGAACCTGGGCCGTCTGCTCCGATCATCCAATGAGAACAAAGAAGCTGAGTCTTGGTACAAGAAGTGAGTAAAGTATCATGCTTAAGCAGCGGCCTAGAGCAAAAATATAAACAGCTGCATTGATGCTGCTGCTGTGTGGCTGACTTTGACCTTTGACCTTTCAGTGAGAAGAAAACAATTAATTGTTGTTGTTATTGTTACTGGATTGTTTGTATTTTTATTCAAGCACTTTAAGTTTTTATTTCATAGTGACCAAAATATAAAAAAGGGACACATCATCAGCCACATTATGAACAACGATGACAGTTCATACCAGAAGGAAATCAACAATCTTGCAGAGTGCCGCACAGAGAACAATCTGTTGTTCAGCTTCAGCAAAACCAAGGAGCTGATTGTTGATTTTAGAAAAAAAGGAGCCAAAGAAACACACCCCTGTCCACATCAGTGGAGCTGAGGTGGAGAAGGTGAACAGTTATAGGTTCTTTGGAATTACCATCCCTGAGAACCTACCTCGGCAATCAAATATCACCACCCTGGTTAAAAAACACAGAATAGGCTCTACCTCCTACGGTAACTTAAGAAGGCTAAATTCTTGAGCAAGATTCTTGGAAACTATTACAGAGGAGCAATAGAAGGCATCCTGACTGGAAACATCACAAACTGGCATGATTCATCACAGCCCAGGACAGGAAGGCTCTACAGTGGGTGATTAAAACCACCCAGAAGTTCACTGGTACCGTCTCCAGAGCATCAGTGACATCTGTAAAGTGAGATGTCTGCACAGAGCGCAAAGGATACTAAAAGACAACACCCACTCCAGCCATAATTTGTTCAGCCTGCTGCCATCTGACAAAAGATACAGAAGTATCTGCTTCTGTTCCACCAGACTACAGAGCAGCTTCATTCCACAGGTTGTGAGACTCCTGAACTCATCCTCAGTACTACATTTTGTAAAATAGATGCAGCACAAAGGACTCAAACAGTTTGTTCTTTAAACCTCTGTGATTTAAAAAAATCACAAAGGTTTAACAAGTTTCTAGCCCCACTTGAGTTTTTGTTTTTTGTGATGTTAGTTAGATTCTGGATTAATTGTGTTTCCATTGTTTGATGATTTTGATGAACTCACTGAGTGACTTGTGTGAGTGTTTGAGGAATAATAATATGTCATCTGCATAGAGACTGATTTTGTGTGCTGTGTTTGTTGTGATGTTGGTGATACTTATTATTATTATTTTGATGTAGATGAAAAAGATAAATAGTCCCTGTTTGGTTCCTCTGCTGAATAAAAAGTTTCATGAGTTTTATTCATTTGTGGTGACTGTTGCCACGGGTGTGCTGTAGAGAATCTTTATCTATTGAATGTATGATTTTCCAAAGCTGAATTTTGGGTTTTGGGATTTGTTAAAAATGCTATTTTTGCATCTAATGACAGGATTGCAGTGTTGATTTTGTGACAGAGGGATGTTCATCAGATTGAAGAGGTGGAGAGAGGTACTGTATGCAGTTCGTGTGCCATTTCTAGCTTGTTCCATTATCAATAGATATGATGGGCTGTGTATAAGTTGGGGCATATTCTTAGTTCTCATTTTATCATTCTAGCATCTCATCCTTGGCCTCCCAAGCATTTATGTAACGTCCAAAAACAATAAGAGATTGTACTGTATTCTTACTTATGTTGCGAGAAAAAAACATCTTATTGCAGTGGCTTAATGAAAATGTACCAAATGTTCAAGGCTGGTGGGGGGTGCTGTTTGACTAAGTGGCATAGGGGTACCTTCCATGTATAATACATTCAAAAACAGACCAGTCCTGTAACATTTGGGAACCATATCTAAATTACATAGAACCTGATGTCTCTGCTAGAAATGAATGTTCTTATTGCATATTATCATCGTAACGTCTGGTGCTGTGTGTTCGAATCTGTGCTGATGCGTTTTTTTTTCTTTTTTAAATGTATTTTTGTATTTATTAATTGGTTTGTTGGGGTTTTTTATACTTTGTTTTATCTCCCTGTGGATTTCATAATGTATCCATTTAATATTTGTTGTAAGACTGAAAATGAATAGATATTGTTAAAAAAAAAATGTTGACAGGCAGGAGGTGCTGATAGCTGGTGTCTGCTGTGGGGGTTCGTGTGGGGCTGTGGGCCTGGTCTGGGGGGCTGTGGGGGGGTTGTATCCTGAAGTGGTTGCTCTGAGAAGCAGCAGGGGGGCAGCTGGGGGTGGGGGAGCTGGAGTCAAACCTGTTGGAAAAACAGGTTGAACTCGTTTGCTCGCTGTTCATTTCTCTCAGCTGTTCCTCCACCTTTCCTCTGGAAGCCGGTAATCTCTCTCATCCCACTCCATACGTCCCTGGTGTTATTGTTCTCCAGTTTGTATTCCAGTTTTCTGCTGTAGTTGTCCTTACTCTCCCTCATGCTGTGTTTTAGTTCTCTCTGAACACGCTTGAGCTCTGCTCAGTCCCCTGACCTAAAGGCCCTCTTTTTCTCATTGAGTAGGGCCTTCAGGTCGCTGGTAACCCAGGGTTTGTTGTTGGGTAACAGCGAACCTCTTTAGTGGGGATGGCGTTGTCCATGCAGAACCCAATGTAATCAGAGATGCAATCAGTAAGGCACACAACATAAACTCTGTAGTGTTTGATATTAAATTGTATTTATATTGTGTGTGTATATATATATATATATATATATATATATATATATATATATATATATATATATATATATATATATATATATATATATGTACACTGATCAGGCAAAACATTATGTCCACCTGCCTAATATTGTGAAGGTTCCCCTTGTGCAGCCAAACAGATCTGACCTCTCAAGACATGGACTTAAGACCTCTGAGGGCGTCCTGTGGTGGATCCTCTGGGTTCTGTATGTTGGGGGGTGGGGCCTCCATTGGGATCTGGGGAATTTGGAGCCCCGGTCAACAACTTGTTCCCTTTATTGTGTTCCTCGAGCTGTTCCTGAGCAGTGTTTGTGGTGTGTCAGGGCACATTGTCCTGCTGGGGGGCCACTGCCATCGGGTAGTGTTGTTGTGATGAGGGGGTGTACTTGGTCCACAACAGTGTTTGGATGGGTGGTTCGTGTCAAGTGGCATTCACATGAATGCCAGCACCCAAGGTTTCCCAGCAGAACATCGCATTGTGATGAGATGAGCAATGTTATTCACGTCACCTGTGAGTGGTTTTAATGTTATGGCTGATTGGTGTATATATTAATATATATTTTGCAGTGAAGACCACCAGTGTATCTGATGACCTTATGTGCTTCATTTTGATTCCAGTCCAATGGATCATTTACAGGAAGGGGGAGCTGTTTTCAGCTGTTTGCTTTAAGAAGTCCTATAAGTGTACTGTATGATACACATTTTGGTGTTATATCATTGTACATAGCAGCTAAACACTTTATTTGAAGAGAACCTCCACCATGGAAAGCCATGTTTGTGACCTTTGACCTTTGGCTGCAGGGCGCTGCAGGTGACGAGGAAGGTGGACATCCTGACTCCTCTCGGGGCTCTTTACTACAACACAGGTCGCTACGAGGAGGCCCTGCAGGTGTACAGAGAGGCTGCTGCCCTGCAGCCAGACAGCACCGACATCTGGCTGGCTCTGGTGAGCACACACACACATTGCACCATGGAATGCTGTGGCATCTGTGTGTTCAGCAAAAACAGCTTCTCTTGTTTCACACACTCACACACTCACTGTATCTCCACCTCAGGCTCAGGTTTTAGCCATGGCTGGTCGTACCAAAGAGGCAGAGAAGATGACACTGGACATCATATCCAGAGAAGGCAGCTGTATCGAATGTTACCGCCTCCTGTCTGCCATCTACAGCAAGCGTGGCAACTACACAGAGGTGTGTGTGCATGTGTGTGTTTGTCATGGCATTGGTGTGTGTGTTGCTCAGAGAGAAGATAACACAGCATGTTCAGACGATCCCACTCAGGGATGATAAACTCTCAGCAGGAGATGGTTTCTGCTCCAACAGTTACTGTGGAAACTAATTACCTCCGCTGTACATCAGACCAGCAACCATTTGATGCCAAGCCGCTGCCACTCATCCTCGCACTCTGTTCTCACGACCATCAGCACTTCTGCTCACCTGTCTTTCACTGTGCCAATGTGCCCATTAATAGGATCTTATTTTCACTGTTGTCCCATCATGCTTTCATAGCAGCTTGCAGCTGGAAAAAAAATGCAGCATCTTAGTTTGATTTGCCAGTAACATTTATACAGTACAAGTGTATAAATGTCAGAAATAACAGTCAGAACAATAAAAACAAAAACATTCACTGAAGCCAAACCACAGATCAATCCAGAATGGACCATGCATCATTAAAATAATAGAAATCAAACATGTTGTGTTTGAGCTTTGACCATGATGTACACTACATGACATATGTTGCAGATTAGATGCTACACAGAGCGTGTGTGTGTGTGTGTGTGTGTGTGTGTGTGTGTGTGTGTGTGTGTGCACCCTTCAGCAGTTTCTGCATATGCATGCACTCCAGCCAAATATTCAAGTACTCAAGTATTGTGATTATGCAGAGGGGCCCTCTCAGTGTACTATAACATTTTATTTTTTAAATGTTCAACTTTCGTAGTGTTCCCCCTCCTATTGTTTTCTTACTGGTGGTGCCGCTGTAACAAAGAATGCCGTCCGTTCACTCGTTTTTCCTTAGTTTCTATCACTTTCCGTCTTCACCTTCTTTACCACCTCCATCAGCGAGGTCCTTTTTTGTTTGCAGTGTAGAGTTTTGAGTTATTCCACCAGTAACCTGGGGATGGGACTGGGAAAACAATGCCTGTTCCTGATTTTGGTGGTGTCAGACCAAATATTATAGTTAAAGTGAGGTTTATAGAGAGCCAAGCTATAGGCAGATGGTGTCATTTTTCTACAGCCATTGCACTGTGACATTGATATTTACTTAAGAATAATAAGTAGAAGCAAAAAGCTTGTCGCTTATCAGTTTAATCATTGTTATCGATGCATCAACATTGGCTGGGTAGTGTCGTCTTAAATAATGCATCATATTTTACAAACAGATTGTGGGGATTTCAACATTGATTTCTGGTTGAGTGAGCTACCGACGGTTTTGTGTCAAAGACGTCTTTTCTTCAACCAGCTTACAAAATCAATGTGTCACAAAACACAAATTTTGATAATTTGTCTATTTGTAGGTTGAAAGAGAGGCAATATTGTGTAAGGATATTTGTCCAAAGTCATATTGCACTGGCAGGTGAAATGAGGTCTGCATAAACACACAAGTTTTGAGCATATTTTCACCGGAAACCACGTATGGCTAGTTTTACTTTTCTGTTAGTGTGTAGATTTAATGAACATGGTATGGCATGTTAATCTGTGAGCTTTAGAGATATTGGTAGGTGTATTTTTTTTTACCTTAGACAGAGCCTGAGGCTGTTTCCCCCTGCTTCCAGTCTTTACGCTAAGCTAACCATGTCTTAACTACGGCTTCAGCACCTCCCAACAATATCAGTCTCTACTGAATTCATACAAATGTTCACAAATGACCTCTTAATTCTTGAATTCTCTCTCTCTTCTTTTCTGCCTGCCTGCCTTCTCACTGGCAGTGTTGAAGTTGACACTGCTCTTTCTCAGAGACAGAAATAATCTCTACTCTGCTCCTCTTTCTTTAGCTGTTCTTTAGATCAGTTCAGACGTCCCCTTCTCTGTGTCACCTTCTTCTCCTCCCTCCACCCCTCTCTCTTCAGATAGCCTCAGGGTTCAGAGTATCAGGAAGAGAAGGGGGCTTTTTGCTGACCCTGCTGTGATTTCTGCCCTAAACCAGCAGTGACTTTGACAGGTGTGCCAGAAGGAACACTCAAAAAGCAAGGCGCCTGACTCTGAGAGCAGGAATGTGTGGATGTTCATTTAGTCTGTATTGACTGTGTGTGTCTGTATTGACTGTGTGTGTCTGTGTAAGGCTCTGAATGCTCTGGACAGGGCCCTGCAGCAGAATCCCAGTGATCTGACAGTGAGAGCAGAGCTGCATTTCTCCAAAGGAAACCAGCTCCGAGAGATGAACCAGCTGGACCGAGCCTTCGAGGTAATGCTCATTCTTCCTCCTCATTATCTCTTTCTCCATCCAATATGAAACATGTTTGATCTAATTGCGACAGACCCTAAACCCCCTAACCCTACCCTAAGAAAGAGAAGGTAGCCCCTTTGGATCAGCGGATCTCGTGCCTAGTATTCTCGTGCCTAGTATTCTCTAACCCTAACCCTACACTGCCAAAGAAAAACACTTTTCAATTTCACTTGGAGCTTTCAAAAACATATCAAAGTTATGCCAGAAGTGTTTTCAATACAGCAGTTACAGTTTGACAAATCATTCCTTGGGCCATTTTCAACTACAACTTGGCCGTAATCTTCGGTAATGGCTTCACGTAGAATTGCTTACTTTTTATTACGACAAGGTGATTCGGACTTTTTCATTTAAAGTAATTTCATTGCCAGTCTAGCATACAGCCTCAATATTCTAAGGAATACTGTAAAATCATGTAAACCACTTATTTCTTTTCCTTGTGAGAACTTGTATGCAAGCAAAACTTACCAGCCATGTCTTCAAGTCGTCGGGTAAACACTGTCGCTAGTATGAAGGACTGGTAGATGTACTGACCCACCCACGCAACACATTTGAAATCCATGTTATTTCTTAGCGCTGAGCTACTTTGCTATACATATGATTTATATCGTATGTCGTATGACGTAAGGCAATTGATATTGGGGGTTGTATAGAGGCCGTGGGTGAGCTGTCGACACTACCAAGAAAGCAACTTTTAGTATAATAAACATATTATAGCCGTCAATACGTAAAACTCATGACTAGGCTAGAACGAGGCTAAATTTTGGGAATACGTCTATTTGAGGATGTTGATTAAATGTTCACATATAGACCACATTTCACCAGGATTTGCAATACTGGCTTACATCTGAGAAATTAGAGAAATGAGGATAAGATCTTATTTGCACATTCTAAAAGATAAAAGGTGTGTTTGTGGCACAAAAGAAAGAGAAGGTAGCCCCTTTGGATCAGCGGATCTCGTGCCTAGTATTCTCCTGGGCGGGTGGTCACATTATCTGATACGCAACAATACCCCTTACAGAGTCGAAAAGTGGAAAGCATTATATACAATTCTTTTGGTATATTATTTTTTGTGTATTTTGTTCCACAAGTACGGTCTCTGGCAATAAGTGTCCGTGTTTACAGTGTCTGCGCATGCGCTTTCCTGCTGTAAGCGCAATTTGTTGTTTTACATTAATCTATGAAAAATACTTCTGTAACCCATTTCCGGTCAAGTACTTTTATTTTGAAGGAACAGAATGGAAGTATGTTTGGTCTGAATGTTTTTTGGTTGTTCAAGGCTGGAGCGCTAGAGAAGAAAGTGCGACCTGTTCAGTGAATAGAGTTTCCCGTATCTTTATTTTACTATCCCCAAGTATAGCTGCAATTACACCCGCTCAGTTACATTACCATGATCACCAGGAAATGTGTTGTCGGCTGCACACAGTCACTTATTAATATCAACCCTCAGCCTAAACAAATGATCAAAATGAGTCAACAAATTTAATGGTGACTTGTGACACATTCATTTTGTAACCGCATCTTCAAATCAGTGTTGAAATACCAGTTGGTGGCCACTGGCATCATAGAAACGACATATTCCTCTGGATCATCAGTGATATGTCCATGCCTAAAGGATTATACCGCTGGAAGAATAGTAGTATGTCCATGCCTAAAGGCTTATACCGCTGGAAGAGTAGTAGTATGTCCATGCCTGAAGGCTTATACCGCTGGATCAGTGTGTCGATACAGAACATCATATTGTGCTGAAGCAGGAGTGGTATATGTAACATTTGCTGCTGCATAGACATGTGTAGAATAGCATGATCCAAGACCTAGATGGAACATAGGGGTAACAATTAAATTGAGACACTACATTTTCAACACTTTATCTCAATTAGCCTGTAAACCTGTCTGGGTTCAGTAGCTGTTAAACCATGAATTAAAACAAGTCATCAAATGTCTACAGTGCCACCTCCTGGCAGATATAGGAACCTGCGTATCCACATTGACAGCACTGAACTACTTCAGGTGTAGTCAATATTTCACACATACTCATTTCTTGAGCTCATGAGCAAAAAACCCAGATGTGTACAACAATCCTCCAGTGAGCATTTTTCAGTTACACAGAAATCACTAGCAACTCGATGTTCAACTGGCTCTGAAGTGCAAATGTTTTATAGTATATATGAATCTATCTATCTATCTATCTATCTATCTATCTATCTATCTATCTATCTATCTATATATATCTATCTATATATCTATATATCTATCTATATATCTATCTATATATCTATATCTATATCTATATATATATATATATATATATATAGAGAGATAGAGAGAGAGAGAGAGAGAGAGAGAGAGAGAGAGAGAGAGAGAGAGAGAGAGAGAGACACATACATACCTTGTGTCACACATACACATTGATTGACCATAGTGACAAAATATCTTAACATGACATATTATTATGTTAATTATTATGTTAACATATTAACATGATACATAATATGCCACAATGGTTAATGTTCTGCAAAGTAAATTTTATGTGAAGTAATGTATTATTGTGTTCTCCTAATAATGAAAACCTGTCATTAGTTATTGTTTGGTTGGTTGGCTCAAAGTTTCTGCTATCGATTACTCAGACTGGCTACGGTGGCTGGGCTAACATTAGCCATGTTATCTAGGGCTAGCACTTTTATTAGCTTTATATATTATATTAGCACTTTATATGCTTACATCTCGACAACATAACATACATACGTTCCTTTACTTACGGCAATGTGTTAAGTTAGCATTGTCAATAAAGATTTCTAAGAAAAGTATACATTTACGGTGGTACTTGTCGTCAAACCAGCCCCATGGCATTGTATTTGCATATTTATCTGGCGACGGTACCCATCCGACAGTGTCTCAGGGCCATAATAATCTCAAGCGGCACATACCATCATGTGTCGGTGGAATAACAGCGGCATAAAGGCAGCATAACACTCCAAGGAACTTTATACCAGTCTGGGGATCTGTATATACCAGTCTAGGGATAGGTATATGCCAGTCTAGGGATCTGTATACCAGTCAGGGGATTGGTATACCAGTCTAGGGATAGGTATATGCCAGTCTAGGGATCTGTATACCAGTCAGGGGATTGGTATACCAGTCTAGGGATAGGTATATGCCAGTCTAGGGATCTGTATACCAGTCTGGGGATTGGTATACCAGTCTAGGGATAGGTATATGCCAGTCTAGGGATCTGTATACCAGTCTGGGGATTGGTATACCAGTCTAGGGATCGGTATATGCCGCTGAGCGGCAATCAACATACCTTCAGCCACTTTTCGATCTCGGCGTCACTCGTTGAGCTTCACCAGCAGTTTGTGATCAGTTTGTAGCTCTCCAGGCTGCACAAATACAGATAAAATTTCTCTGATGCCCACATGCCAGCGAGGCATTCTTTCTTATTTGTGCATATTTCTGTTTCCCGCTTCACTGAGTGTGTGAGAGCAACAGGCTACATGTGGCTAGGTGCTACCACGATCCTGTAACTGTACTCCACCTAGTCCAAAGCTAGATGCATTGGCTACAATGGACAGCATTGTTGAAGGTTGAAGTACTGGATCATGGGCACAGAGGATATTAATGTCTATACCTGCCTGAAGGTTTCTCCCTGCTGCGGGCCCCACATCTATGCAACACTGAACTTAAGAAAGTTTGTTTAGAGGATGTGAGACAAGTGAGGTATGCATATCCCAACACCATTCACCATACTACCATTCACAATTCCTCGAGTACCTCGAATAACTCGATTACAAAAAATGATCGAGGAATTTCCTCTGCCTCGAAGCCTCGTTTAATTAAATTTAAAGCGCACGTTTCGCACAGATTCTTTTGTGACACAACGTGCTTACGTCAAAGGCTATGCGCGGTGAAAATAAGGAATGCGTCCCGTCACGTGTGTCACCACGCGCCATTTGTGTATCTGACAGTCAGGTTACACACCACACAATTCATTTGAAAAACAGCGGAAATTAAGCAGCTTCTTTGGTGTTTCACCACCACTGAAGAAACGGCAAACCGAGCCTGTTAACTGGTCCGGCATGGCGGGGGAGCTGATACGTTTCACTGTCAGTTTCCAACGACTGCGGATGCGCTGCGTCACGGCTCCGGCAGTCCGGAGTCGCCCTGATTCACCCCGATTACTCGATTAATATTCGATAGAATACTCGATTACCAAAATATTCGATAGCTGCAGCCCTACACCATACCAAGCACTTTCCTCAATTTCGAACACCAAAAAATCATCCATGTAAACCACCATGCCCTCGTGGTCTTGCAAATGTCCCTGCATTTTCCTTTCAGAATATCTCTGGCACACATGTGATTCCAAAGGGGAGACTTTTAAAGCAATGGCATCCTTTTTAGGGCTATGAATGTGGTAAGCTTTGTAATTTCCTCATCCAAGGCTAGCTGCCAAAACCTGCTTGCTGCATCCAATGTGCTTGATCAGACCCAGGTAAACTCTTACTGATCTGCTTAACAAGCTGTCACAAGTAGATTTTACTATTATCCTGAAGTAACAGTCTTTAGTTTTTCTCCCTTTTGTTTTGTTGTTCATTGGCCGAGAACTGTCCCCTGTGGTCTACCTTTCCTCCTGGGCTGTCGTGGTTAGCTGTCTCGCTTAAAGATCACGTTGCACTTTAGCAGGACATGTCGGCCAAACAGCTCCAACATGTAATGTAATCTTTAGCCTTTGCCTCTTCAACCAAGGCAAATGATTTGTACAGTCATTCTGCCTCTGGGCCCATGGAGTAAATCAGCGCACATACCTGACATGGGCTGGCTCTTTGTTTAACTTTGTGCCGACTCGCTACATGGTGAAACGTCATTTAGACATCCCTAGTTAGACTTTACTTCTAAAGGCCCCCACACACCGTCCAGGCTCAAACCAAGGGCCAACTGCCTTTATCCGACCACTCCGTCGCCTCCCGTCTGACCCGTTCGGCAGAAAAGTTGCATTGAAACACACCGCCCCGGCTACACAGTAGCGTGTATGTTCTGCACCTGCGCGAAATGCAATAAGTCTCTTAAACATCAGGTGGCGCTAGTCTCGTGCCAGTAACCCAAAACATGAAAACAGGAAATGATGGAACGGAGTGCAGACCATAGCTTATCAAAAACAAAGTGCACACACAGTGTTAGCTCGGCATTACTTGCGTGATGTCGTATAATGGTGGTCTCTCTTCCACCAGGGCAATCAACTGCTACTCAAAGTCCTCGGTCCACACAGCCATGGCTTCCAAAAATATGTTGGTTTATCTCAAAAATATCGAACAGCAAAGTGTTGTTTGTAGCTCTGCGCCTTCTCTGTTTATGTGGTTTGTTTACCATCGTCACTTCCGCCGCCCCTCCCACATGCCACGCTGATTCACTAGCACACCGCCAATCAGAATGGTCATTGAACAGCTAGCTAACAACCAATGAGAGTATCCAACGGCGTCCAATCCTCAGACGGTCAACTCGCTCAGACTTCGCATATTGAATCGGATCAGACGCTGTCCGCGTGCTTCTGACACAGCTGAACACACCGAACAGAGTTGTTCCCGAACTCATCCAACTCTCTCCAAATTCTTCCAATGTCCGACATTTTAGCCAGTGTGTGCCGGCCTTAACACCAAAATGGGGATGTTCGCTTACTGAATTGACATGTAAGTGTTGAACAAATGCAAAGCAGAGACGATGGGCGATGCAACAGGCTTCTGCTTTTTTTTTAGTTTTTCTTCATGCCATAAAGCATTACCTACATTGTTGCGCAAGCGCAGGCTGACAACAAAGAAAACAGGCTCATGCCACAGTGGTAGTATTATGATGTGGGGCTGTTTTGCTGCCAGTGGATCTGAAAACTGAATTCTCCAAATTCTTCAGGAAAACCTAAAATCATCAGCCAGAAAGGTGCAGTTGTGTTCAAACAAGACAATCAAGGAAAAGTGGCTAAATCAGGTTAGAATTTACGTGAATGGTCTTCCCAAAGTCCTGGCTTGAACCCTTGAGCCCCCATGCCACACTGCATTGATGCAGTCATTTGTGCAAAAGGAACCCCGACCAAGTATTAGGTGCATAAATCAACATACTTTTCAGAAGGTCGACATTTCTGTACTATAAATCCTTTTGTAGATTGGGTTTGTGTAATATTCTAATATTTTGAGATATTGGATTTTTGATTTTCATGAGCTGTAAGCCGTTATAATCCAAATTTAAAAAAAGGAGTTGAAATATTTCACTAACACACCACAGAGCACAGTGAGGATCATCACACTTCATGTTTAACCTTTTTTGTTGTGATTTCTGGAAGTTATCTAAAGCCAGGCAAAATTTTACCCCTGAAAAAAGCAACTAGTTTCTATGCATGGAATTTATTAAAGTGTCATTGTCTGAGCAGAGTTCTGCGTAGGGCTCAAAACCAATCATTTACCTGTGTCTTTTAGACCGTAAGCCATCTGGTGCTGCTGAATCTGAGACATTAGCCCAAGACTATATGATTGTAATTGTTATGTTTCATGTAGGTGATTGTTGAACCCAAAAGCTAAGACCAAAGCAGGGAAAAGGTTTTTAAGATTTTTTTTTTTTAGAACACACAAATAAAAAAATCTGTAGACAAACAATATGGCACATATAAAAACTGGAAAGCATGTGAGCTGCCATATTCTGTAAACATAGAACATTAGTCACACAATACAATACAGCACATACAATAATACATAGTTAAAAAACATTAAGAAAATAAAATGAACAAGACCAGCAACCCATCTGCACAGTGTAACCAGTGAGCTTTTACAGTATCTGTTGTCTACAACCCATTGCATTGTGGTCAAGATGTTTTTAAATTGCTACAGCCTTCCCTGAAGAACTGGAGCTCCTCTTTATACTGTCTGCTTTATTTCATCCATTCAGCTTGCCAAGCTACTTCAATAGTTACTCTCTCTCCCTCTTTTCTCGCTTCCCTCTATTTTTGCTAGAATTATTGGTGGAGTCAGAAAGAGGAAGTGAGAGAAAGACAGAATTTTATTAAGTTACGTTTGAAAATAATCCACCACCCAGCCACATGTAAATTCTTGATAGGGTTAGTGTTTTCAGCTGCAGTTAAAGAAGGTGATAAGAAAACCTGCTATCACAGGTCTAACCTCATAAAAAACATGCCAGAGATCCAACTCATTACTGTGATTACAACTGAAACAGATCTACTGGCACACTGACTAACTTTTCTGCAGATCCATGGCTCATATTTAACCTGTGATGGAAGTTGTTGGAAGGCACTTCGCCTGCACAGGAAGCACTATCGACTTCCTGGGAGACTTCCTTAGAGAAAGCAGACTCTGAGCACTATGTTGGACAAGCACAAGGAGAGCAGCAGAGAAACTGAAGTAAGGTTTGAAACTAGTTTATTAAAAGGACTTTTATGTCTGTCTTACGGAGCCCCCCTGGTGACATAGGATTTAAAAAAAAATGCGTGGCCACGCATCATTATCTCGTGGCCATGAATTACTATCTCGTGGCCTCGAAAAAATAATGCGTGGCCATGAGATAGTTAATGCATATTATCTCGTGGCCACGCAGTAACTATCTCGTAGCCACGCATTATTATCTCACGCATTATTATCTGGAGGCCACGAGATAATAATGCGTGTCCACGCATTATTATTTTTTTAAATCCTATGTCACCAGGGGGGCTCTGTACTGTCTCGTGTATCAGAGCAGAAAGTTTGAGCTGCTGATTCAAACAGGCAAAGCCCTGCAGATAAGACACATAAATACATGTTTAAATACTGCACTGTTTCCACTGCTGTGGCTGGGTGCTGCTGGGTTATGACTTTGTTCAAATCTAATGATTTGTTCCATACAGATCAAGATTAAGCGTTCTACTGAAATAACCAAGATACACTTGCAGTAGAAAGCCCCCCTAACACTGAAGAGGAAAATAGTATAGAGGGTCAAACTTCAGTGGTGTGTATTTTGTCTTTGAATCCTTTTTCCAGAGAACACTGAAAGCAATGGTCAGATTGATTACAGAAGTGTAATGATGCACACTGCTGCTTGGTGTGCTCATAGCTGGAACACTGCACTGTGTCTATACATCACTATTCAAAAACACTGGATTTTACCTCGACACAGGAAGCTCAAAATCTCCACCTACCAGTGTCCAAATGTGAGCTCACGCTGCAAGGTTTTACTCAGTGTATTTTTTTTCAGTGGCCTGCACTCAATATAGTGCCTGAATGCCTCCAGTGTAGACACAGACAAGGGACTGAAGCTACTGTAACAACATGCTGTTTTTACTACACAAACCTGTGTAGACACAGTGCAAGCTTTTGGACTCAGAGCTACCGGAAATCTCTTCTGGGAAGAGAAGATCACTCTAGTAGACAGAGATGTCCCAAAATGTAGGGTATATGTATTCTGTTGTTTCTGGGCTGTCTTCAAAGGTGTCGATGTGTAGTTTGGTGGAATGATAGCACAATCTTTATTGAAAGGGATCTCAAGCCTGCGTCCGAACCAGTGTGGCCACACTCTGCCAGCTATTGGGAAACGCCAAAGTTCTGCCCAATGCTTTGCCCTCTGCTATCAGAAATCCTCTCAAGCCTTCAATCTTAGGAAATCTACAAGTAACCACCCCACTTTCTCTGCCTGAGTGGGCCTTTTTTAAAGTCCCTTCACCTGTACCTACCTACTTCTTCTAATTGGTCATTTTGGTAATTTGAGGGTACATCTATCCAATAGACAGTTGGTCTTTCTCCCATAAATCACCTAACTCAGCTGCTATCACTCCTTAGGTCTTCTACCCTCAAAATGGGAACATAAACGTTTAGACATCTCCCACCATCTAGCATGAGGGTCAAACTCAGTTTTAGTACTTTATGGTGGCCTGGTTTTCTCGCTAAAAGCTAACACACACACACACACAACTGAATGATGACTCCTGGGACCCCTGGACCTGTAAACCCAACACCGGCCACATTCCTTAACTCACATAAGGAAAAGCAACTGGTCATAGTTAAAGCTAAACTAAGTTAAATCATAATCAGAATGTGTCGTGGTCCAGATACCACAATTCAATCTGTCCTCAAAGTGACAAGGGGTTACTGGAGAGGAACTAAATAAAGATGCATAGTGATATCATCAGTGATGGCCAATTACAGCTTTAAATGTTGATACTTGGCTGAATTGAACATTTCTGCAAAAATAATAGGCTGACAATATGTTCACACTATGCGGACTGTTGACAGTTATATTAGAAGTGATTCTTATTTTTTGAATGTGTACATTTTTGAAAAATATTGTATGTCTGCACCTGCCAGTTGACCATCATGATAAAAGTACACATAATATTTTAGTTATTTAATCAGCATTGCAATCAGCCAAGGCAAAAATCAAATATGGTGCATCCCCAATGCACAGCTTTGGATTTTATGACAGACGTGTTAGTTAAAAGTTAAAGTTATGCAGTACTGTGTGTTACGGTTTTAAAAAGGGAAAACTAAAAGGTGAATCCAAAAGCAGACACACAGGAGGCAAGATAGGGGAGAACAAAAAGCAAGCTTTATTTTGCCAAAGCTGAACACCAAAAACATAAGAAACAAAATGGAGTCACCAGGACTAAATCAGGAAGATACAATTGCTAATACAAAGTACAACCTAAAGCAAAGTTCAAATTAAAATGGAACAACGAAATCAAAATCCAAAACATACCAAACGGGAGACTGGAGACATGAGAGGAAACACCAGGAACTTCACGAGGGGTATCGTACCAACACACACACAATGAACTGACAAGGAGTGCAGGGGAAACAAAGATTTAAATACACAGACACACTGATGACTAGACGAGGAACAGGTGAGGTGAGAAGGGAGGGAAGAACAGGTGAGTGGAGACTGGCTAGTGACAAATATGCAAGGAGGAAGGGGAATCATAGAGGCAAGAACACAGCGGAGACACTGAAAGACACAAGAGGGCATGGAATCAAAACACAAGATAAAACAAGACACCGAACGAAGCAACTCTTTGACTCATCATTCCCAATTTCTACTGAATCACTGAGCCAATCAGTGCCTGAAGTCAAGTTCACTGTGCAGTGATTTCTTGCAACTCAGCTAAGGGTTTCACATTCAATTCAGCTCAAGTGTCATACGCTGAGACTGAGTGCAGTCGCACGCATTACTGTCATGTGTCTGGCTTCAGATCTGTCTGCAGTGACCTTGTGTGGTCTAATTTCCCCTCTCCAGTCAACAGTTGGACTACAATCTTTGCTTTCACCTCACAAGCTTGTTTGGTTTGTACTTTTTCTCACTAGCACCAAATGTACACACATTTCTTTAATGCAGATAAAGGTTGAACAAAATAGTTCCTAAACCACCTTCAAATGTGATTTGGATGACTAAATTTTCAATGGCTCTTGGATGTGCTCACACTGTAGCTTCTCAGTTGGGCTAAGACCCCAGTGTGAATCCCCTTTTATGTTCCATGACAGGAAGGGTGTGACTGTCTGATAAGATGTGACACTGACCCCAGTCTGTTTTTGTCTTCTCCTGCTAGAGCTACAAGCTGGCTGTGGAGCTCAAACCTGACCAGTCCCAGGCCTGGATGAACATGGGAGGGATTCAGCACATTAAGGTAACAAACAGCACATCATTTTAAGTCAGAACGCAACAACAGGTTGCTATACTGTGATAAGTGAACAAACAACCTGAGGTTTTGCTGTAGGGAAGAGGGTATTCCAAAACATTTTGCAAGCCACAATTTGTACTGTCGGTTGTTGTGAGGTGACAACCTCACAACAAACAAACAAACAAACAACAGACAATAGTGAAAAGAAAATTAATCAGCTGGTTAAACATCATCACAAAATACATGTTGGGGGGCTGTTACTGTGGCACGCAGCGTCCAGCTATCTAAGCTGCAGTTCAGAACAAGTTGAGCTGAGCACACAGAGCATTTCAAATGAAGATGAAGTTTCTATATAATCTCAGTTCCATGCACAATAATGCTGCAGCCTCTGAAAACTATAATTAAGGAAATAGATTAAAAGCTTCCAGAATTCTAGATGTCTCGGAGTTAAGAATGCCCCAGCAACCTTCCAACAGCTGATGGAGCTCGTTCTGGCTGATCTACGAGGGAAAATCTAACCCCTAACCCTAACCCCTGTACATTTGGATGATATCATCATATATTCAACAACCTTTGAACAACATAGTTATGACCTCCAGGCCATTCTCGGCAAGATGGGAGAAACTAATCTCACCGTGAACATGAAGAAGAGTCAGTTCTTCCGCACCTCCCTGAAGTTCCTTGGCCATGTTGTTTCCGCCGCTGGGGTTGAAGTGGATGCTGAAAAAACAAAGGCCTTGCAAGACTTTCTCATCGGGTTAGGGGTAAGGGTTTCTCATCTCATCAAAACATTAAAGAGCTCCAAAGATTTCTTGGGATGGCAGGCTGCTATCACTGGTTCGTGCCCAATTTTTCCCAGCCACTCAATGCTGCAAGCGAAAAGGAGCCAAGTTCATCTGGACTGCGTCATGTCAGGCAGCTTTTGAGGCCCTGAAGCAACTCCTGATTTCTTCCCCAATCCTAGGACATCCTGACTTCAATTTCCCCTTTATTACCTATACCGACGCTAACGATATTGGATTGGGAGCCGTTCTAGCTCAACAGACTGGACTGGGGACGGAACAGGTGATCGCCTTTATTGAAATAATTATTTAAATTTAGAGTAAAGGAAGGAGATTGGAGTCAGCTCAAGATTCAAAGGAAGTTTTATCTTGTACAAGAGGAGCATTCACAAAACAACACACAGATCTGTTACAAAGGAAAGACTCAAATTATGAAGAGGAAAGCTTGGTTTTTATCTCTCTCTCTGTGGGTGTGACTAAAACTCTAACAGCTACTTATTTATGTGCCAATTTCCTGCACTCAACAAGATAAATTCACAGAGTTGAGGAAAACATTAAGTGGTTAATCAATACCTTATGTAAGTAGAAAAAGAAGTCATAAAACAGGTCATAAATCAAGGTCACATGTCATACTTAAAACAGTTACTTTGACCATAGCTATGTAAGACTTCAATTCAAATGTCCCCTGATGGGGTACACATTTTCCATCACATATCCCTCCTGTTTATGCTGATTTCAAGCATAATTATGACATAAATTTTGTGGAGTGTGAGAGCGAAAACCCTATCAGGCAGATCAAAACATTCTAGTTTACCATTATCCTTCAAGATAGAGAAACTCTCTCATGGTCCCGCTGCCCCGGCAACCACACCCCATTTATCAAGACATAGCTAGTCAACCCATCGCACTTGGCTACGGACCTGTCCTTGCCTGCTAAGCTATCCCTTTGCACGTAAAAGAACAAAAAAAGAGACAGGGTCACTTCCAATATGTATAGTATTTACAAATGCTGAGTGTTTTTCTCCTAAATGGCTCTAATTGGCCAATTCAGAAAGCTACAACTTCAGTTAGATTTTCTGTAGTTTCATCATAATCAGTAGAATAAACACATTAACAGCCATTTTCTCTTAACCCTTAGTGTCTTTGGCTTCGTCAAAAAGGTTACCATATAGATCATCATCTATCGAATCAGTTGTAACATATTCTTGTGCTGTATTCTCATAGTCCTCTCGGTGGTCATCGGTGGTGGGGACCCTTTCATACAGCATAGCTGTTTTGGTCACAGCGGTGTCAATGAGTCTCTGTAACAGTCCTCTCAAACAGGGGATACAACAACATCCACAAGTGATTAGAATGGCATCATAACAGCTACAGATAACATCATAGCTATTATAGAACCTGCCCATTTTCCAAAAATGTCCTGGAGCCATCCTGTCAGGGGATCATCGAAACCAGAGTTTTCAGCTTACTCTGCAGATGGGGGGTTAATCCACCCAACGCCTTAATGATGCTGCCATCAGGTGCTGTATTGTTGGGAATAAACGTACAACACATATCTCCAAACATTTTACATACTCCTCCCTTTTCGGCCAAGAACATATCTAATGCCATCCTTTTCTGCCATGCCATTAAGCTAATCTTATCTAACTGTTGATGTATGCCCCCAATTGCATTCTTGGTAAAGTTCAGATATCTCTGTTGATTATAATACACATAATTTATCAAATTCACATTTTTATTAACGGATACCCACCAAGCCAGGAGTGATTCAAACCCTGCAGCGACCTGATTTCTGGCCTTAAACTTGTCAGGAACACCTCGAGGAACACCAATTGCATCTATGTAAACTCTGTTATCAAACAATCCTTTTGGTAGATTTCTTTTTATGATATGTGAGCTATGTGTCGTCACTTTTTCTGATGTCTTAGTGTCATATGGCAAGATGTATGTTTGCATTATTAACTGTACCATGGCGCAGGTTCCCTTCCAATCAGTTGGTAATTTTGCTCTTAAGTGTCTTACCCCCGCAGAACCACCATACGTCAGCTCTAGCCATGTTATGATCATTCACTACGCCATCAGTGACATTGCTCTCGCCCTTGATTACATCAATGGTGGTTTTGCAGTCTGTCAACATCCCTACTGACACGGTACCTTTGCTTCGTGTCAAGCAGGTGTAATTTCCGGTGTACGGGGTAAATCAAGGTGGTTTAATCAGTGGTGACACTGGTGGAAACAAAAGTTTCAAGGTGGTGCAGTTTATACCACTGTCTGAGTTATATAAATCCAGCATGCACTGAAAACCTTTCGGGTCATTCTCTGGATTAAGGGGAGGGGCATGCGCATGCTAAACAGCTGGACATGCTAGAAACATGCTGTTTCGGACTGTATGAACAATCCATTGTAGCCATACATTTGAATCTGTATATCCTGTTTCTAAGGCATACGTTTCCTTTAAAGTTTTTACATCTCACAGGATTATTTTTTATCGGGAACTGTGTGGTTTGATTTCTTGAATTTGGGGACATATCCCAACCGGGTTTTTTCCGCTCACCCATGCTACCAGCACGTATGTTCCATTATCAGTGAGTTTGGGAGTCTTGAGCGTTATTATTACAGGATTGCAGCTGTTTACTTTACAAGTATCTGGGTCTGACATCATTTTAATAATTGTCGATCCATTTTTTAGTTCGGATCTTGAGTTGTATCCCCAATCCCGTGTTCCTGTATAAGCAATTACCCACTTCCAGCTCTTGCACCCACACCCATACCTGTTAACGGTTTTACCCTTCACATTTCTATATGCGGTGCATGCAGCTGTGGTGACGCAGATATATTTTTCTGACCCCAGCCAGTCAGAGTTTTGTCTTGAACAAGGGAAAATCTGACATGCATCAGTCTGAGCAATGCAATTTATCCCTTCAGTACATTGTATTATCACTGCACCTCTTCTAGTGTCCTGACTGAATTGTTTTCCTATAGCTCTCTTTTTTTTCTCTCATTTTATCATGTGCCTGACCTTGTGTCAATATACTTGAGATTAGGAATGCAATCGTGGTCAAACATAAAACAGTTATTACATATTCTTTTAATTTTGGCATGGTGAATGCTTCTAATTATCTGACAATGATACTTGTGCTCTTTTGCAATGTGAGATGGATCCATGTCTGTCTTTCATCTTACATCAGTACTTCATAGGGCCCTTCCCAACAAGGAACTGACCAGTTCTTTTGCCTCAGGATTTTGATGAACACCCAGTCTCCTGGGTTTTTTGGCCCTCCTGTTGGTGCTGGATCTGTTAGAGGAGATACTGTAGACATAACACTTTTGTTCTTCATCATTTTTGACATATAGTCAACGATTGTTTCAGTTAATCCTGTATCATCTCCCTTCGTATCTATTAGTGGTGCCCTAAATGGTCTTCCATATAATATTTCAAATGGTGATAATTCTGTACTGTTGGGTTGGATGTGTAAGCTTAAAGGGATATTCTGGTGTAAATTTAATCCATGGTCTAACACACCTTGACACCGAGTAAGACTCCCCCTCGAGAGGTCAAGTTTGCTGACCGCTAGCTTAGCTAGTTTTAGCAACCTCAGAAAAGACTGCACGATAACAATACACTGCCGCTTATGTCTCCAATTAGAAACTGCCATCAAAAAGCCACTCATAGCCACAATTGATGGTCAGAACAGCACCAAACATCAGCAACAGTACATGTACAGTCCCAGCACACAGTACAAAGCATCAAACATCTGCTAGCTTTGCCGGATTTGTATTAAAAACACAGCACAAGTCACCCTCTCCTCCAGCGGCCTGCTCGTTGCGGGGAAGCCCTGACGAGTCGATTATCGAGTGCAGTAGATTTCCGCAGCTCAAGGATGAAAATGTATGATTATTACTCCATTACTTACATTCTTTTCCCTGTCAGCTCTCGATAATAAGAACTGAGCATTCCATGGAGTAGTAATCATACATTTTCATCCTTGAGCTGCAGAAATCTACTGCATGTGGTAATCGAATCGTCAGGGCTAGGGTTAGTCCCTTTAATGCTACAGCTGGTAAACATGTTATCCAACTTGTCCCTGTCTCCTCCATAGCCTTTCTTAGTTTTGCTTTAATAGTTCCATTGTTTCTTTCCACCAGTCCTGCTGACTGTGGATGATAACTGCAATGGAACCTGAGTTGGATTGAAAATATTTCAGATAATTTTTGTATTACTTGATTCCTAAAATGTGGACCATTATCACAATAAATCTTCTCTTGAAAACCATACCTTGGAGCTATTACTGTAGCTAAGATTTTGACCACAGTTACTACATCATTGTTCACTGTTGGTGTGATTTCTACCCATTTGGAGAACATATCTATTATTACTAAACAGTATTTCTTTCCTTCAGCTCTATTCAATTCAATGAAATCCATACAGATAAATTGGAATGGGTATGTTGCTTCTGGGAATTTGCCTGGCTTTGGACATATCTACCTTGAGCATTGTGCTTGGAACATATTAATCATGAAGCACAAAAACAAATTGAGTAGTTTTGAAATCCATATGTAGTAAACATGTTCTCTATTGTGGATACCATCCCTCCTGTTGAGACATGGGTAATCCCATGACTCAATATTGCAGCAAATCTAAATACATTTTTTGGTAGAACAGGCTTTCCTTAAAGACTTTGCCAAATGCCTGTTTGTGTCTGTGTGGCACCTATATTACGCCACATGATTTTCTCAATCTCTGGCGAGCTGTTTTGCATGTCTCTTAAAATGTCATGGTCTATATGTGTAGGTATAATCTCAATTTTTATATATATATATTTATATGTCACAAAACAATTAAAAAAGAGAGGGGGGATCCGTTGTGTGATAGCTCCGCGGAGAGTCAGCAGCTGGATTTTGCACCCACGGTCAGTAGTATTAGTGGGTGTATTGGCAAACAAACAAACAACAACCACAACGACCATTATTCATTGTATTATTACATTTGTTGGAAGTTATTTCAATAAAGATTTTCACTTCCCCACAAACGTAATAGTTATTACATTTGTGGGAAATCACGTGTTACACTTGTAGTAGGCAGCGGCTATTACGTTTGTGGAAAATGTATTACATTTGTGCGTTTATTACATTAAATGCTGCAGATTTTTATTACGTTTGTAGTTTATTACATTTGTGGACATTATGACATTGGTGGGTGTTACAAACGGCTTTGAGTAATCAGGGAAAGCTAATACAGCAGAGCTCACTAGAACTTGTTTAAGTCTAACAAATGCATCATTCGCTTCTTGAGTCCATGTTATTTTATTTTGAGCTGCCATAGGTTGGTCATATATAACATTTTGGAGTGGTTGTGCTATTTCAGCATAATCAGCAATCCATTGTCTGCAAAAATTAGTCATGCCTAGGAAAGACATCATGTGTCTTTTGGTGGTAGGTTTTGGTGCTTGTAAAATAGCTGTTTTAATTTTTTCATCTAGATGTTTTCCTGACTGTGAGATATTAAAGCCTAAATATTTTACAACCGTTTGCCATAATTGTAGACCAATAATTCTCAGACCAACTTTCACATGCCTGCCGAGCATCTGATAAATGATAAACTGGACATGGAGATTGTTGAAATTGATGGTAGAGTATGTGTGGTTATTAGAAATGAATAATTACCAATAGTAATGATTCAAATTATAATAATCAAAATTATTAATGAAATCTATAAAACGGGGCACCACCCTTGAATCTGATGTTCCAAATCTGGTGTAGGTGTTACCGCGACACACTGTCTGATGTTACAGCTGGGTCGTTAACGATTGTCCTGTTAGGTCCAAGATGTGATGATTAACCGTGTTTGCAATTGTACATTAGGAAATGACGGCTGTTGGTCTGTTTTTGCCCTCTGTTTTGCATTAACAGGAAGGTGTTGTGGGTATCTGTTTCATCCCCCTCCCTTTTCAAGCCATTGTTTACGACATGCTGTTCTGTGTCTTGTGGAGGGTGAGACCTGGATTGGAACAGACTTTAAGAAGATCCTTTTTGTTTAATAATTCTTATTTACCAGTAAATGTTTTTAACATGTTTGCGTTAACAAGTATTAAGCTAGAATTACAAAAGATTTGTATAAGCCATAAGGTCTACTGCACACTTCTATTAGTTTGTTTAAGTTTAATCAAGTTTATATCTCTATGAACTTTAAGTGATTTCAACCCTGCCATGTTATTTCACATAGACATAATCCATGTATTAAGCCATGGTGACATTTTGGGAAAGGTGAAACACGATCTTGAAACATTAAAACTATAGTTTAGTTCAATTAAGTTTCGTGAGTTTAGACTTATAATATGGTCTAAGGCGTGAACCCTGTCACCCCGCCCCTCCAGGGAGCCTAATAAAAAGAAGAGAGTCATGCACTCTCTCGCGCTCTTACTCTCTTGCAATCTTACTCTTCTTCTGGCTCTTCTGTCCTCTTCTCTTTTCTCCTCTTTTAATTTTTCATCTTTTATTTTACTCTTGGCGACACAGCAATCTCCACAGAAACCAACGACATGTTGATTTTCTCAATTCTTTTAAGTACTTTTACTTTTTAAAACTCTAGCAGATGAATTTCTCTTTGTTTTTGATTTTGTTTAATATATCGTTAAGTATCACTGCCTGATTCAGAGGAAGTGAATTTAATTTAATTCATCCTCTATTGAGTAACGATACAGAGAAGATCCACCAGGTTAGCGTTTCATCCTCAAGTTATCTTAGTCAAGAAGTTAACTTAGTTCCAAATCAGAGCTTAAGAACCACCACTCGAAGCAACGAAGAAGAAATCTTGCTGCCTTAAGAAGTTGCAGCAATTGGCTGCTTCAGAAACTGTGCAAACGGTTTCCAAAGAAAGAGAGACATTTGTGCCAAGCCGAGACCGGCTCTGCCCCCAACGCTCTCAAGCGGACATCCCGCAACTTCCCTCGGGCTGCTGGAAAGACTCTGCAGCCCACCGTCGAGCTAAGAGCACCGAGGAGACCAAGGCCCGGACGTCCTGACTCCCTGACAAAGTAGGCTGAACATGTCCATATATCTGGATTCACACACGAGAGACATGAGTTTGTGTCTTAGGTTCTGATATCTATCTTTTGATCTTAAGACCCTGTTAGGGTCTCGTTAGTATTAAAATTACTCTCATAATATTTAAAGGCTTTCACCCGACCTGTAATTTCACCATCTGCACAATAGTCCCATTGTCTGTTATCTGTTGTTGTTCGTCTAAATTACCATTTCATTTATTTACCCTGAACTATTTACTTAATAAACATATATAATCGCATGTCGTTGTCTGTGCAAATTTAATTTTAATGTGAAGAACCGATGGAACTGTGTAAAGGAATTACTGCTTTAGATATGAGAATGAATTATAGAATTTAAATTGATTAGAACTTTTACAAGCTAAACTTGTCCAGTCCAGATTTTATTAATTTCCTCCGGATTATTCAAATAGATCAAACAACGGATGTGGTGCCCCATTTACGAGAGTGTAATTTAATCCCCAGTGATTAATTACGTTTATTAAAGTAGTGTATCTCCTACATTGAGTTACACATCTCTGCTCTGGATCGTGTTTACGTGTTTGGTAAAACAAGGGCGGTAGCACCTACACCAGATTCAAGGGTGGTGCCCCGTTTTATAGGGCTCGTCCAGCAAGATGAAAGAGGTAAAAATCCAAATGCTTGGGTGCTCCCTTTTAGTAACAGCTGTGCAGACGAATGCTGATGCTTCCAGCAACACGTTACAATGGGACTGCTGTGAAATGGGTGTGCAAATGTTTTTAAGGTTCTTATCCAGTCGCTGCATAGAACTGACAATGCGCTCAGGTGTGCTCTCAGACAATGGGAGATGGGAGTTTTCAAAACTGGGGGGATTGTGACAACCAGGTGCCACCGACTGGACACTAGGGTCGGTGCACTTTCCTTTCTTTATGTACTGTAAAGAGGCAGCATTAAAGCTTTGGTCTACATGCAGGCCACTCTATTGTTAAAACCATGTGGTGAAGGTCCAAACAAGGAAACTCTGTGGTGGGGAACCATGTCTTCAAGTTTAACTTAAACTTATGTTGTCTTGTTACTTAGTAGAGATATTGATTCAGATCATGTAATGATGTAATTTACTCAACTCCATATCGAGTTATCCCATAGAGTAGAAATCCACTGTATTGTACGAGGCGTAAAAGTGAAACAGGAAGTTGCGCCATTAATGCATTATTTGAATTCCACAATTGTGTAGCTTAAGTCACTCACTCATCTCTTGGAAGTGGTCTATCATTAATGCTTGAGCTCCTTGTGACACTGACAATATTAGGAGATGCTTCTCTCATTCGTCATAAATGTAGTTCTTCTGTGGCAAACATCTAAAGATATAATGTGGAAGATTTCTGTATTAAATTTCTAAAAATTACTAGACAAGTTTACTCAAGGTAACGGTGTGTTTCATTTGGTCATCTGTCTGTTGCTATAGCTTCCTTGATAGAATAAATAAGGCAGTCGGTGAACAGGATAAACTTAAAAACATGATCTTGTCCCTGAACACCTTAGTGATAAATGTGAGTGAAAATGAATGCACTTTTTAATCCCAAAAATTCAAGAGTAATCTGTGATCCTCTCATCAGTAAACAGCCCTGGATCAGAGCAGAATCTGATATGACTCCGGTTGTTTATTCCTACAGAAGGTCTGGCTCTGCACCCAACTCTTTCCTCCAGGGATGGCTGACTGTGAGCAGCAGAACAGCAGCTCCCCCCAAACAACTCGCTTTTGTTTTGTTGGACAGATATTACATAGTTTGTGTTTACATTAAATTGAATACAGTGAAGTTATCAACAGAGCTACAGCTCCGAGCAGTTCTGGATTGAACCTACTGTTTGTAATGCGTGTATTGTTTTGTGTTTGTGTATGCAGGGAGACTATGCAGCAGCCAGGATGTATTACCAGCGCGCACTGCTTTTGAGTCCTGGTTCCAAACTTCTGAAGGAAAACCTGGCTAAACTGGACCGGTTGGAGAGGAGACTGACAGGGGGAGCGTAGGCCACCATGGATATACCAGACGCTGCACCTTCCAGGGCACAGATCAGGGGAACAGGGCACTGCCCAGCCCTCTGGAGCCCAAACACCAGCTTTCAGGCTGCTGGATAAAACGGACCTGGTTACTAAGACGACCTGCCAGTGTGTGTGTGTGTGTGGGGGGGGGTGGCGTGGGGTGGAGGCAGTGGGGGGCTGGGGGGGGGGTTGCCGCGTGTTCTGAGGTGGACCCAGTGTCCTGGAATCAAAGAGACTGGTCGAGCCACAGAAGCCTTTCCTGGGGTCAGCAGAAGGGAATGGCTGGTTGAAAATCACTGGGAGCTCCTTGTGTTGGCCTGCCTTCATCAGCTTTACTTTAACATGCACATCTACTGCAGACATTTGTGTTTGATTGATTTATTATTTAGGTTGATGTGAAGTCATTTCCTTTATGGCACTTAATCACAGATTATAATTCAGTCCTCTGCTCTGCCTTTGAGAATTATTCATGTATTTACATTAGTACAGTGAAAAGTGTGTGGAAAATGTTATTATCACGAAGGACATTAGCAACTTGAGCTAAGAAAGGCCCATTTGTTAGCTTTTCAGAGTTTTCAATAACAAGTCCAAGTCTTTTTCAGCAAGTAGAAATTGCTTGAATGTCATCAACGAAGACATTCATATTTAAGGACATTTACCCAGCCACTTGATTCTCTGCTCAGTCATCTTACAACAGCTTAAACTGACTTGATGCAGCAATACTGTTTATTAAAAAATATGTATTATTATTATTATTATTATTATTATTATTATTATTATTTATAATTGATTATGCATTACCACCACCCACTATGATAAAGCAAGAAAGGAAAGAAACTGATTTATTATAGTGGTCAGTTTAAGTTAATTCTGCTTAATTTGACACACATTAACCGTTAACTTAAAATAAAGCGCAAAATGCACCAGGCTAGGAGGCTCTGTCTACAATTCCTAGTCTACAATATCCATATTTCCTTTTTGAATATCATAATTACCATCTAAATTGTATATTGCGACACCCCCACCAACAACTAAAGCAGCATTTTTTGAATGTACCCTTGCGATAATCTGAGGTGTCTTTTGTTGTCTGTTGGGCTGTACTGCAAACCTTTTCCTCTTGCTTGTGCCATGCATTGGCTGCTTTGACCTGGCCAGCTGTGTTGAAAGCTCAGAAAGGCTCAGAAGTGGACCTTTGAGTTTTAGAATGGACAGAATGGTTTGACACAATTTTAATATTACTCTCTTGGCGTAGCTGTTGCTCAGGAAGGTACACCAGTGATTGGAAGGTCGCTGGACCCGAAATTGCTCCTGATGAGCAGTTGGCCCCTTGTATGGCAGCCTCTGCCATCGCTGTGTCATTCAGTGGGTTCATGTGACAATTTTTGTAAAATGCTTTAGTATCTACAGATACTTTGGTCGGTATGCTATACTGTACAGAAAACACTGTAGTATCCACTGATACTTTGGTCAGTAGATTATACTAACCAAAGTTTCAGTAGATAGTAAAGTGTTTTACAAAACTCGTCACATTAGCCCATTGATAACGCAGAAAGGCGCTATAGAAATGCAATGGTTCGTTTACCATTTTACCATTTCCATCTATCAGAGTAAAGCAGTAAACATAACACAGAGATCTTTGATTATGACTTATTAGAAATGTCATAGCATACATAACAGCTACCTTCTCCTTAGATTATAGTAAGTTCATCTGACCTCCATTTCCAGAAGTTGCTACTCGATGTCACCAGCCCTCTGCAGTTAGAATAAGCTAGTGTGTCTGCTCCTGTGTGAGGAGCTGAATCGTGTGGCTTCTTGTATACCATAACCTCTGAAGATTGCTGTTTGGTTGCTTGTTGTGGTTTTGATGACAGTGATGTTGACTGTGAATGAATTTTCTTGTGGAATGACAATGGGGTGACAATGAAGTGACTAGTGCAATGACTGGCTTGCACCAAGAAAATAAAATATATGTTTTATTAAACGTCTTTTTGATTTTTTACTCTGCTAATGTATGTGTATTAAACAAATACCACTCCACAGGATTGTAAAAACCATACAGTAATGTTTGTTTGTTCCTGACTGCAGTCTGTACTGCTTGTGCAGTATTAATATTAATAACGATTAATATTATACTATTGCTATCATACACTTGATACAGAAGTTTTAATGTTACAACATGTTGAGCAGGGAAATTGCAGAACTGACAACTGCTTAACTGGCATTGCTTTGTCAGTTATGAAGAAAGAAAGAATAGTGTACAAGTTTGCATCCAAAAGTGGGGAGGAAACACAGCTAAGTAGGAACATGTCTGCTTGCCAAAAGGCCCTTGACAAAAGCAGCAGGTGGGTACATTTTCTGTTTTGTACATTTATTCAGTATAATAAAAGTGGGTTATATGCACTCAAGTGGACTGGAAAGATCCCTTCCAGGTTGCCACCTCCTGGGCCAGGAGGAATTTGGGTCGTAGACTCAAGCCGGAGACCATACAGGAGGCTGAGGCTTTCCTAAAGGCCAACCTTACACAGCAGGCCCCCGTCGACACCAACAACAACTTGCAGGACAGGAGCGTCCCCCCACAGACATCTGCACGCTCCATCACCGTCCAGGCACAGGTACATGCAGCCACAGCCCCAGCCCCAGCCACGAGCGTGGCAACGATGACTGACCAGAGGGGAGAAAATTTGCCCCCCTTCCTCCAGGCGGTCGACGAGGACTCCCTCCCTCCTCCTCCTCCTCCTCCTTCTCCTCCTCCTCTCCTTCATTCTCTCCCTCCTCCTATCCCACCTCGATCTTCTCCTCCTCGCCCTCTTCTCTCTTCTATCCTCTCTTCTCCTTTTTTCCTCTCCTCCCCCTCTCTTTCCTCCACCTCCGCTCCCCCCTCGCTCCTCCCTCCTCCCTTCACTTCTGGGACCTCCTCCTCTTCAGACGAAGCCAGCCAGCCCTAAACCTCAGAGACAGCAGAGGACGGTGGAAGGGAGTGAGGGAACTAGGTCCACAGCAGCTCCACAGACCAACACCTCCACGACAACTCCATCCACGCTGCACACCTCACCGGCCCCCCCTCCTCTTCCCCCACGCAACCCAAGCGTCTTCTGTGAGGACCTTTTGATCCAGGCCCTGTCACAGGATAAACAGACCGGGGATTCAGCCCTGGGCTCGGATCAGGTCTCTCCGCCCACACCCCCGGGTCCACACACATAGGCCCCCAGCTGACACCCAGGGCCCAACTCCTAACATCTTCTAAACCTCTCGTACCTCTACCACAGAGAAAAGACAACCAGGGCGCCGTCCAGGCTCCCACAGGAGTTCCACAGCCGTCTGCTCTGAACCAGAGTCCCTCCCAGCAGCCGACGCCACGGTCCACGCCAGCACACACACCCACACGGAGACCCACGAGACATGTGAACACAACAAAAAAACTAAAAGACTGGTCTCTATGTGTCAGGAAAAAAATCCTCATTATAGGGGATTCTAATGTTTCCAGATTTCCTCCCTTCCAAAACCAGCACCTACAGGTGGACAGCTACCCAGGAGCCACGTTCTATCATGCAGAGTCCCTACTTTCCAAGGCTGTCTGCACCATGAGGGTGGAAACGGCCATCCTCTCATTCGGACTTAACAGCAGGAGTCAAAAGACTCGGGTCACCACCATCAAACAGCTACAGAGAGCTTTAAGAGTAGCTAAGAAAAGATTTCTGGAGGCAACAATTCTGGTGCCTATGATTAACTTTTCAACTGTCCTTTCCAGGAAGGATCAACTCAACTTGCAGAACTATATTGGCAAACATTGTGACTTCATTCCACCTCTTCCTACCACGGAGTTTCAGGTGGAGCTGGACAGAATCCATTGGACTCACCACACAGCTGCCAAAATGTTTGAACACTGGATGAGCCAGGTAAACTAAAGGTCCCCGATAGCCTGATTCCTCAGGAGGGGTATAAAAATGTAATGGTCTTAGCAAAAAATGCTAACTTAACTACTGCACAATTATCTCTTCTCAACAGAGGGCTGAATTTTATTCCCACCAAGGGCAATAACAAAAATATAAAACAACAAACTAGGCTGGACCTACAAAACTACCACAGGAGATTAAAGATATGGGCGTTTTATGGAGAAAAGGAGGGCTCTGAAAAACAACCCTTCACTCCTAAATCTAATTGGACACCCCCAGAGGTGAGCTTGCCCCCTCATATCCCTGAATTGATCAAAAGGGATCTTGATTACTTCCAAAATCATTTCCAGATCCTTAGAACTGAAACCAATTTGTCATTGGAAGAAAATTCAGCCCTCAAAGAATTGATAAATAACAAAAATATTATTATTAAGCCAGCAGATAAAGGAAGTGTTGTAGTTGTGATGGACATCGAGCAGTATGTGTGGGAGGGAAATCGTCAGCTTCAAGATAAGAGGTATTATTTGGAACTGAACAAACCCATCTATATGGAGACATTTACTCAAGTCACCCAAATTTTCCAAAAACTCTATGAGAAAAAGTACATTAATGCTAAACAATGTAATTATTTAATTGGTGAGTCTGAACCTAGACCCAGACGATTCTACTTGCTCCCAAAAATACACAAAGATCCATCTAGTTGGAGTAAACCCTTTGAAATTCCTCCAGGGCACCCTATAGTCTCGGACTGCAGCAGCGAGACGTATAGGTCTGCAGAATTTATCGATTTTTATTTGAATCCTCTCTCTACCAAACATGAGAGTTACATTAAAGACACCTATGATTTTGTTAATAAGGTTAAAAAACTAAAAATTCCTACAAATTCTATTCTATTTACAATTGATGTTGACAGTCTCTATACTAATATTGACACACAGGAGGGTATTCAGGCTGTAAAAAACATATTTTTTAAGTTTCGAGATATAAGGAGACCAGATAATGAGTTGTTAAAACTGTTGGAAATCAATCTCACGCGTAATGATTTTGAATTTGATGACAAATATTTTCTGCAAATAAAAGGTACGGCTATGGGCAAAAAATTTGCTCCTGCCTATGCAGATATTTTCATGGCAGAGTGGGAAACAGCTGCACTTGAGAAATGTGTTAAAAAGCCCCTCTATTATTATAGATACCTGGATGATATCTGGGGCATTTGGACCCACTCAGAGGAAGAGTTTGCTGTCTTCTTGGACATTTTAAACAATCATAATCCCTCTATTAAATTAAAATCTACTACTGACTATAATTCGGCTAACTTCTTGGACACAACCACATTCAAAGGACCAAATTTCACACAACACAATCAATTGGATATAAAAGTTTATTTCAAAGACACAGACACACATGCACTTTTACATAAACACAGTTTTCACCCCAAACATACATTTGCAGGACTCATAAAGTCCCAGCTTTTAAGATTTCATAGAATATGCACACAAGCAGAGGATTTCAAAAAGGCAACAAAGGTGCTATTCTCTGCTTTGTCCAGCAGGGGTTATACTAGGACCTTCCTTATAAGGAGCTTCAAAACATTTCTCTGTTCCAAGCCCATCTAGGTCTCAGCTGCTCTCCCTTTTGTCACAACTTATTCACCATCTACAGTTAAATTGGTTAAGCATATTAAAAACAATTTACAACTTATTCTTCAGGTACATCAACCCCAGAGTGACCTCAGGATTATTGCTGCCTTTAGAAAACATAAAAACCTTCAGGACTATTTGGTCAGGTCAAAGGTCAAATCACAGACAGTGCAGAAGCCTGGCCCTAATAGCAGCTATTTTAGACAGCTGCAGTGGATTGATGTACCACAGACACAAAAGGTCTTTAAAATCTCTACACAGAGCAGTATTCACACTAAAAACTGTGTTTATATTATTATTTGTAAGCAGTGTGGTTTGAGATATGTGGGTGAGACTAGACTGTCCATACAGGTGCGTTTTACATGCCATAAGCACAATATTGTGAGGCAGAAGAACACCAACCGTCATGTTGTACAGCACTTCATCTCTCATGGCTGGGATGCAGTGCAAGCCTCAGTTTTGCAGTGTAACCCGCACTGGTCCACAGCCCAGAGAAGGAGGGTGGAAAGAGACTGGATCAATCAATTAGGGACAACATTCCCACAGGGCCTCAATGAGAGGATGTACTTTCGACCCTAAATTTGATAAATTGATATTAACTAACCCTTTTTTTCCTGCCCTAACCATAACCATTCTGGGCCTTTACACATAACCCCAGGTTTATTTAACCCTAACCCTAACCATACTGGGCCTTTACACATAACCCCCCAGGTTTATTTAATGCTAACCCTAACCACCTTGATTTTATTGCCTAACCCTAACCACCTTGACCATAAACGCCTAACCATAACCCTGTGAACTCTTGCCCCTAACCATAACCATATTTGACCCTAAAACATAACCCCATGTGAATTTGACCCTAACCCTAAACGCCTAATCCTAACCACATTCGACCCTAAAATATAACCCCATATGAATTTGACCCCCACCCTAACCAAATTTTATCCCTACAGCTTTCTTCTCCTCTCCTCTCTCTCTTCTTCTCCTCTCTTTCCTCTTTTCTCCCTGTCTCTCTCTCTTTCTCTCTTTCTCTCCCTCTCTCTCTCTCTCTCTGTGCACATGCGTGAGTGTGAGCTGTGCGAGTGGGAGCTGGAGTGATTGACGGTGGTGAGTGTTTTTTTCAAACTTTTCTATCTTTGTTTGTCTGTTTGTTTTGTATGTTTTAGTGTAGTTTGTGAGTCTTGTTATGGTCAGTGTGTGTGTGACAGCGGGCATCATGACCGGTGTCGGAGTGGATGAGGAGGAGCTACAGAGACTGACGAGGCGACATGCGGTCAAACTTTTGCCGGCTGTCACCTGTTCAGTTGAGGATGCAGCATATGTCATCGGAGAGCTGGTGGGGTTTCAAAGTGTAAAAGCTGCCTCACGGATGAACAGTGCTATTGTCATTTTTTTGGAAGATGTGACAAAAGTGGAGAAAGTGGTGGAGAGTGGCGTGGTGATCCATGATACCTTTACGCAGGTATTTCCTCTGGTTAATCCGGCGAGGAGGATCATGATATCTAACACGCCGCCTTTCATTAAAAATGAGGATTTGACAACAGAATTGTCCCGCTACGGACGAGTTGTCTCCCCTATAAAGATGCTGATGATGGGGAGTAAAACCCGACCGGAGATGAAGCACGTTGTGTGTTACCGGCGGCAGACTTTTATGGTGCTCAAAGACGGCTCTAAAGATCTGAACCTGTCTTTGAGTTTTAAGGTGGAAGGTTTCAATTATGTTGTGTTTGTCACATCCGAGACTACGAAGTGTTTTGTTTGCGGAGCCGAGGGGCACTTGGCTCAAGCCTGCCCTGAGGCCAGGGAGGCTGCCGGTGGCGCAACGGGGCCCCTCCCCTGGCGCGTCGGGGCCAAGGCCGCCCGTGCCTGGGGGTCGGGGGCTTCGGCCTCTCATGAGCCGGCAGCTGATGCGTCAGCGGATGGTGAGTGCAGTTCAGTTGAGAAGGGGTCAGGTGAGACGGGCTCACCTGTTGTACAGCAGCCGGGAGCTGAGTCAGGTGAGTCAGACTCGCCCGGTGTGCAGCGGCCTGATGAGACGGCAGACCCACATGTACAGGAGGTGATGGAGCAGGAGCAGGCTGTTAGCCCAGGGGAAATGTTGCTGTCACACCCGCTAATGAAAGTAAACAGGAAAAGGAACATAATGTGAATGTTGATGAGGTGGTGAATGAGGTGATGGAGGAGGACATGGCTGAGGATAAAAGATCAGGAAAAAGGAAAATTGGTGAGCGTCAGGAGGGGGAGGAGGAGGAAGAGGAGGATGGGGAGGAAGATAGTGGAGATGAAGCGGGTGAAGAGTGCGCCATAACTCCATCCCAGGAGTCTCAGACCATCGCTTATTCATCAAGAGAAATTAAAAAGTTCCTAAAGGACACAAAAAGGAAAGCAGCTGTGCAGGTGGAGAATTTCTTCCCCGACCTGAAGGGCTTCATTCAGCCTGTGACACGCCTTTAAAAGATGGAAGACTCCTTTGAACCGAAGGAAGTCTACAGACTGAATAAGTTTGTTACAAAAGCCAGGATGAAGCTCGCTGACCACAATGATGATTTATTTTAAAATGCCTTACCACATTATTGTGGCTCTTATTGATCTCTTTTTATATCAGTATGACTAATATAAATATTGGTTCCTTAAATATTAACGGTGCCAGAAATGATGTAAAAAGAGCCTCTCTTTATAAACTTATTGATATTAAGAAACTGGATGTAGTTTTTATTCAAGAAACTCATAGTGATGCTGAGAATGAGAGAGACTGGAAGAAGGAGTGGCCTGGCCAGGTTTTTCTCAGCCACCAATCTTTTAATAGTGCTGGAGTCGGTGTGCTTTTTAACAAAGCTTTTAACCCCCACTCTGTCGAGGTGCAGGATGTTTTATCAGGTCACATTTTGAAGGTCAGAGCACAATACGAGAATGTCAAAATGGTTTTTATTTGTGTTTATGCCCCTGTTTTTAGCAAAGATAGAATGAATTTTTTAGACATTCTATGTGATGCTATTAGCAACTGCAACACTGAGGAGCATTTATTTCTGGGAGGTGATTTTAATTGCACAGAACATCCTAATGCAGACAGAAATCACCTGGAGCCCCACCGTGCTTCATGTGCTCGGCTTCAGCGTCTCATCGAAGCTCATGAGCTGCAGGATGTATGGAGAGGGTTCCATAGAAATACCCGGCAGTACACATGGAGCCACAGCCGTGATAATGTTTTATCCATGGCTCGACTTGATCGGTTTTATTGCTTTAAGCATCATTTTAGTATTTTTAAATCAAGTCACATTATACCTGTTGGCTTCACAGATCATTCCCTGGTTCAGTGCTCTTTTTTTATCTCAAATGTTAAGATAACCAGCGCTTATTGGCATTTTAACACAGCTCTTTTATTAGACAATGCTTTTAGAGAGGGTTTTAATTATTTATGGGTTTTACACAAGCAGAAGAAGTCCAATTTTATTTCTTTACAGCAGTGGTGGGATTTTGGCAAAGTCCAAATCCAACAATTTTGTAAGCAGTACACTCGCAATGTCACTAAGTACATTAGCAGGTCTCTTCAGGACCTAGAGACCGAGGTGGTACAGCTGCAGGGTTTGGCAGACTGTACAGGAGAACAAGGGCATTTTGAAGCCCTTAAAAGAAAAAAGGCTGCTCTAGCCAACCTGCTGGGCATTACAGCGCAGGGGGCGCTGGTCCGGTCTCGATTCCTGAATGCCTCACAAATGGATGCTCCATCTCAGGCAGAGATGGCAGAAGAAGATCATCCACTCGCTACGTGCTGAAGATGGTTCTTCATACACAACAGGCCCAGAGATCCGGAAGTATGCCACAACCTTCTACAAAGCACTGTATTCAAATGAGTTTGTGGATAACCCAGAGCTGGGTGGACAGTTTTTCAATGACCTGCCTCAGGTGGATGTTGCCTCAAATACGGCCCTGAGCTCTGAACTGACTGTGAATGAACTCCATACAGCCCTCATGAGCCTGGCCAATGAGAAGGCTCCAGGCATTGATGGGCTCCCTGTGGAGTTCTACAAGTCTTTCTGGACGGTTCTCGGGGAAGATATGTTGGAGGTCTTCCAGGACAGTCTGAACCGGGGACAATTACCACTGAGCTGCAGGAGGGCTGTAATCACCCTGCTCCCCAAAAAAGGAGACCTGCAGCTCTTAAAGAACTGGAGACCGGTTTCATTGCTGTGCGGAGACTACAAGATCCTATCCAAAGCCCTGGCCCTGAGGCTGAGGGAGGTTGTTGGTGAGGTTATTCATGTGGACTAGACCTACTGCGTGCCCGGCAGGTCCATCAGTGATAATACCACTCTAATCAGGCATGTTTTGGACGTCTCTAGCTCATTGGGCACAGACACTGGTCTGATTTCCGTAGACCAGGAAAAAGCTTTTGACCGGGTTGAACACCAGTATCTGTGGCAGGCGCTGGTTGCTTTTGGGTTCAACCCAGGCTTCATAGCTAAGATCCAGGTACTGTACTGTGACATTGCGAGTATACTGAAGGTTAATGGTGGCCTGGCTGCTCCTTTTAATGTGGAGAGGGGGGTTCGGCAGGGATGCTCCCTATCGGGGATGCTCTATTCCCTAGCCATGGAGCCCCTGCTCCACAAATTAAGAAAGGAGCTCAATGGTGTTGTTTTTAATGGATGTCCTGCTGTTTTTAAACTGTCTGCCTATGCTGATGATGTGATTTTAATGGTGAACACACAAAAAGACATTGACACCATACAAACTAATGTTGGCCTGTTTAACGAGTTGTCGTCAGCAAAGGTAAACTGGAGTAAGAGTGACGCAGTGATGATTAGCGATAAGCCCACAACCAACCTGGTTTCACCAGGAGGACTGACGTGGAAGACGGGGCATAAAATACCTTGGGGTGTTCTTAGGCGATGAGACGTTTTTGAATAAGAACTGGGATAATGTGCTGGAGAGGTTTGAAGGTCGGCTCAGGAGGTGGAGATGGCTGCTACCAAGCATGTCTTATAGAGGAAGGGCACTTATCATCAACAACCTGGTGTCCTCCTCCCTTTGGCACAGACTGGCCTGTGTTGATCCTCCACCTAATCTGCTTTCCAAAATACAGAAGATGTTAGTCAATTTCTTTTGGGACAAACTTCACTGGATCCCTCAAACTGTCCTTTACCTTCCGAAGGATGAGGGAGGGCAAGGACTTGTCCACCTGGCCAGTAGAGGAGCTGCTTTCCGGCTACAGTTCATTCAGCGACTGCTGTACGGCCCCAAGGACCTGGTCTGGAGGCCGCTAGCTCACCTGATTCTCCAGCGGTTCGCTGACCTGGGTTTAAAACAGTCAATGTTCCTCATGGACCTCAGCACTGCAGACTTTCGTACTTTGCCACTTTTCTACCGGAGAGTTTTTACTGTGTGGAAGCTGATGGCAAGGGAGAAAAGCACGGTCTCTCTTTACTGGCTGCTTCAGGAGCCTGTGGTTTTTGGAGGACAATTTGGTGCCCCTTTCTGGGCAGGAGCAGCACTTAGGAATTTTTTCTGTCAGGCCAGGGTCACGACTCTGGGGTCTATGGTTCACCTGGCTGGAGCTGGACTGCAGGATGCAGCAGCCCTGGCAGCTGGTGTGGGGGTCCGGTCTGTGAGGACCATTGGCAGACTGTTGGAGCACTGGAGAGGCTGCCTGAGTGGACAACAACAACTTTTACTGAGCCGGCACTCCCAAGGTTTTATTGCCCCCTGCACTGATGATCCGTTTCCCTCCATCACTGTCCGCCTGGTTTTTAAAGACTGTACTGGTTGGTTTTTAAACACACAGCACTGCACTTTAAGCCTACAGGAGGCCACTGGTAAGGCCCTGTACAGAGTCATGGTGAAGTGTCTGAATGGAAAGACTCTGAACCGTGTGGACACTCCATGGAGAGGTCACCTGCAGCTGGGAGATGAGGTGATGCCTGCCTGGAGGAGTCTCTATAAAGGTCCACTGACAAAAAAAGTGGCAGATTTACAGTGGAGGGTGATACATGGTATTGTGGCAGTCAACTCTTTCCTATCCGTCATCGCCCCAGGGCACACTGACCGATGTGTGTTCTGTGGTGAGAGGGAGACAGTCTTTCACTGTTACAGCGAGTGTGCACGTCTCACTCCTCTTTTCACTCTTCTGAAGAGTCTCTTCAGCGCAGCTAGAGAAGAGTTCTCTGTACAGGTGTTTATCTTGGGTGTGAAGTACAGAAAGGCAGCAGAACACAAGTGTAAACTTCTTAACTTCATACTGGGACAGGCCAAGATGGCAGTGTGTGTGAGCAGGAGAAGGAAAGAGGAGGACATGTTGGATGTTGATGTCAGCTTGTTGTTCAGTCGGATGGTGAAGGCCAGGGTCTGTATAGATTTTAAGTATCATAGTCAGATGCAGGACATGGAGCAGTTCATCAAGGTGTGGACTTGCTCCAACATACTGTGTTCAGTTACGGACAATGCTCTGGTGTTCTCTCACCATCTCATCTAATACATTTCTAACCCTGTCTGTACGGACTGATATGTGATTTATTGGTTTTTTAGTTTGTTTTTTGCTCTTTATATATATATATTTTTAATGGATTTGCTGTGTGTGACTTGTGCTTTTTGACCAAAGTGTAGACTTTTTTGATTGTTAAAATAAAGGTACTATTAAAAATCAAAATCTCTCTCTCTCTCTCTCTCTCTCTCTCTTCTTCTCTCTCTCTCTTTCTTCAGAGGGGACGGGGCTTGTCCTTTAAGAGGGCCTGGATGGAGTGTGCTTGGGCTGCATCACCCCCTTCTTGGGACGGTGTGGCCCCAAAATCTGAATTTCCTAACCCTAACCACCCTCCCTTAATGCCTAACCCTAACCCTAATTAGGGACCGTCCTAACCGGCAAGTTGCCTTCATTCTCGCCGGCTCGCCCAGACAAACGCAGCAATCTATGTCCCGTCGCTGTACGAGCTTGCGAAAGACCCATATTGGGATTCTGGAATTGGCTCTCTAGCTCCGCCCCGGAAGGCCCTGGCCCCTGTAAATATACGTCAAAAACTCAGGCTCGCCGGCCCGGTTCCAACGACGTCTGGCCCGTCCGGATCGGTTGAACAAAGTGCAAAGTCTCAATTCCTCCAGCCACCAGATGGCGCCGGATGTCTGGGAACAGATTGGAATCTGGAATCTTCCACATTCTCATCTACAAATCCTAACCTAGAAATAGATGGAAATCTGGAAGTTTCCAAAATAGATGGAAATTTGGAATCTGGAACTTTCCTAACCTTCAATCCTAACCTCAATAGATGGAAATCTGGAAGTTTCCAAAATAGATGGAAATTTGGAATCTGGAACTTTCCTAACCTTCAATCCTAACCTCAATAGATGGAAATCTGGAAGTTTCCTAAATAGATGGACATTTGGAATCTGGAACTTTCCTAACCTTAAATCCTAACCTCAATAGATGGAAATCTGGAAGTTTCCTAAATAGATGGATATTTGGAATCTGGAACTATCCTAACCTTAAATCCTAACCTCAATAGATGGAAATCTGGAAGTTTCCAAAATAGATGGAAATTTGGAATCTGGAAGTTTCCTAACCTTAAATCCTAACCTCAATAGATGGAAATCTGGAGAAAAGGCAAAACACAAGTGACTTCATTGCAATAACACTTTATTGTTTAAACATTGCCAACATTCAACTCCTCCTGCCCCTGCTCCTGCCCCTGCTCCTCCTCCTCCTCCTCCATCTGCTTCCCCTGCTACCCCCCTCCGCCTGCTGCTGCTGCTGCTGCTGCTGCTGCTGCTCCTCATTCCGTAACTGCTCCACCTGCTGCTGCTGCTGCTGCTGCTGCTGCTTCTCATTCTTTTCACCCCCCTTCTTCCAGAGCCACGGCCGCCTCCCCTACTCCTCTCCCTACTCCTGCTTCCCCTGCTTCTCCTTCTCCAGCTCCTCTCCCTGCTCCTGCTCCTGCCCCTGCTCCTGCTCCTGCTTCCCCTGTTCCGGCTCCTGCTTCGGCTCCTGCTTCCCCTGTTCCGGCTCCTGCTTCGGCTCCTGCTTCCCCTGTTCTGGCTCCTGCTTCGGCTCCTGCTTCCCCTGTTCCGGCTCCTGCTTCGGCTCCTGCTTCCCCTGTTCCGGCTCCTGCTTTCCCTCCTCCTCCTCCTTCTCCTCCTTCTCAGGCGACTCCTCATACTGCCGTTTCTGCGAGAGAAGTAAGACACAGAGATCAAAGTCCAGTGAATATGAACACAGACACATAGATAGATAGATAGATAGACAGACAGACAGACAGACAGACATGTACCATTCTCTGGCCTGCTTCAGCTTCTTCCAATAAGTCAAACCTGGGGGGGCAGGAAGTTGTCACACTGGGCGGGGAATGGACTAGCACGTCATAAGTGGGAAGACAGGGAAAGACAAGGTAAAATAAACATGACTGTGGAAGAAAACCATACTTCCAGATTTCCGTCCATGTCATGGTTAGGATTCATAACCGAGAATCTGGAAGATCCATAGCCCCTTGGCTGAGCTCAAATCCCCGCTGAGACCCGCTGGACCCCTGGCCTGGGTCCCCAGCCCTGGTTCTCCAGTGGTTAGGATTCATAACCGAGAATCTGGAAGACCCATAGCCCCTTGACTGAGCCAGAACCCCTGCTAGTCACCGAATTCCAGATTTCCATCTACGTCATGGTTAGGATTCATAACCGAGAATCTGGAAGATCCATAGCCCCTTGGCTGAGCTCAAATCCCCGCTGAGACCCGCTGGACCCCCGGCCTGGGTCCCCAGCCCTGGTTCTCCAGTGGTTAGGATTCATAACCGAGAATCTGGAAGACCCATAGCCCCTTGACTGAGCCAGAACCCCTGCTAGTCACCGAATTCCAGATTTCCATCTACGTCATGGTTAGGATTCATAACCGAGAATCTGGAAGATCCATAGCCCCTTGACTGAGCTCAAATCCCCGCTGAGACCCGCTGGACCCCCGGCCTGGGTCCCCAGCCCTGGTTCTCCAGTGGTTAGGATTCATAACCGAGAATCTGGAAGACCCATAGCCCCTTGACTGAGCCAGAACCCCCGCTAGTCACCGAATTCCAGATTTCCATCTACGTCATGGTTAGGATTCATAACCGAGAATCTGGAAGATCCATAGCCCCTTGGCTGAGCTCAAATCCCCGCTGAGACCCGCTGGACCCCCGGCCTGGGTCCCCAGCCCTGGTTCTCCAGTGATTAGGATTCATAACCGAGAATCTGGAAGACCCATAGCCCCTTGGCTGAGCCAGAACCCCCGCTAGTCACCGAATTCCAGATTTCCATCTACGTCATGGTTAGGATTAATAACCGAGAATCTGGAATCTAGCCACGTGGTTCAACATTTACATCTATTGCACTAGCAACTTTAGCTTCGTTAGCATGGCGCTAAAAACATACTTTAACACTTAAAAAAGCACTAAAAGTCAATTCAAACTAACAAAACACGCCTTGCATGGACGACGGAGATGACGATTAAATATCAACTTGGCGTTTCTCAAGGGAGGCCCTCCTGTTGCGATATACACCCACCTGTCTCCGGCGATCCAAAGATGTCTGACCAGGACTTCCTGTGGAGAAGGAGAGGACAGGAAGTTGTCACAGCGGGTGGGCGGGGCACAGGTGAGCAATAAATGTGAAAGTGGAATTCTTCCATATTCTCATCTACCAACCCTAACCTCTTCCACATTCCCGTCTATTAGAAAAAATCTATCTGCAAGGAAGGAAGACAAACAAAGCAAGTAAGTGTTTATTAATTTTTCTGTGTTTTCAATAACAACACAACCATAATTGTGTTCTTTTTTTCAACAATGTGCCATAATTTCTTTTTTCCCACTTTGTTAGGGTATTTTCCTTCCTCTTTTCCAACCTGATCTATGCTAAACTGCAGCAACATACTTCGAACATGAACAGAAAGGCACTTGATTGTCCAAAAGTTCAGGTCAGTGGCTCAAACTTGGACGTGAGGCAGTTTGCAGCGTCCGCGACATCTGTGACTGGTGAAGGGTCCTCTGCCTGCGTGCCTGGCAAGGAGGCTGGCGTTTGCTCACTTTCGTTGGAGGAGTGGTCCTCCTCCTCCTCCTCCTGCTGCTGCTGGTTGATCGGCAAGCCCTCATCCGAACAGTGGGCTGGGGTGTCAGACTGTGAGGCTGGCGCATCTGAGGAGGGGGCGGTGGCAGCTGGCACTCTCCACGTCTCCCATGCCTCTAAGCGTGCCAACCTAACCTCGACCTTACGAAGTTGCGGTGCGTCGACGTAATGATCTTTGACAGGGCTGCATCTCAGTTTTTTTCCTGTGTGCTCCCGCCTTGCTCTCAACACTCTCACCTCGGAAGACGACTGTGATGAACTGGAGCCTTCCTCGGAGGTAGTGGACTTCTCCCCCTCCTCATCCTCCTCCTCCTCCTCCTCCTCGTCGATGTCCTCCTCGTCGGTGTCCTCTTCATCGGCGTACATGACCTCTGTATTGTCATTGTCCTCGTCTGAGGACGAGCTTGACTCCACGCGGACCGCCACCTTCTTGGACCTTTGCTCCTTGCGGAGAGCCTTGAGGCGGAGCTCGCGAGTTTGATAAGCTTCGTCCCCCTCCGGAAGAGCCACGTAGAACTTGGTGGCTGTAGATGGGTCGTGGCACATAGACAGTGCCACCCTCCTCCGCTCCTCCTCCGTGAGATGCTTTGCCGCCTGATGAACAGGGAAAACACAGAGAAAGGTAAGTAAAATAGTTAGGTTAGGATTCATAAGCGAGAATCTGGAAGACCCTTAGCCCCATCACCGAGCCCGAATCCCCGCTAGACCTCTGGTATGAGTCCCTTGCCCTAGTTCTCCAATGGTTAGGATTCATAACCGAGAATCTGGAAGACCCATATCCCCGTGACTGAGCTTGAATCCCCGATAGACCCGCTGAACCTCCAGCCTGGGTCCCTGTAAGAGCCCAGAACCACGCTGGATGAACTGGACCACTGGCCTGAGTCCCTGGTCCTGGTTCTCCAACGGTTAGGATTCATAACCGAGAATCTGGAAGACCCTTAGCCCCATGGCTGAGCCCGAATCCCCGCTAGACCCCCAGCCTGAGTCCCTGGTCCTGGTTCTCCAACGGTTAGGATTCATAACCGAGAATCTGGAAGACCCTTAGCCCCATGGCTGAGCCCGAATCCCCGCTAGACCCCCAGCCTGAGTCCCTGGTCCTGGTTCTCCAACGGTTAGGATTCATAACCGAGAATCTGGAAGACCCTTAGCCCCATGGCTGAGCCCGAATCCCCGCTAGACCCCCGGCCTGAGTCCCTGGTCCTGGTTCTCCAACGGTTAGGATTCATAACCGAGAATCTGGAAGACCCTTAGCCCCATGGCTGAGCCCGAATCCCCGCTAGACCCCCGGCCTGAGTCCCTGGTCCTGGTTCTCCAACGGTTAGGATTCATAACCGAGAATCTGGAAGACCTTTAGCCTCATGGCTGAGCCCGAATCCCCGCTAGACCTCCGGCCTGAGTCCCTGGTCCTGGTTCTCCAACGGCTAGGATTCATAACCGAGAATCTGGAAGACCCTTAGCCCCATGGCTGAGCCCGAATCCCTGCTAGACCCCCGGCCTGAGTCCCTGGTCCTGGTTCTCCAACGGTTAGGATTCATAACCGAGAATCTGGATGACCCTTAGCCCCATGGCTGAGCCCGAATCCCCGCTAGACCCCCGGCCTGAGTCCCTGGTCCTGGTTCTCCAACGGTTAGGATTCATAACCGAGAATCTGGAAGACCTTTAGCCTCATGGCTGAGCCCGAATCCCCGCTAGACCTCCGGCCTGAGTCCCTGGTCCTGGTTCTCCAACGGTTAGGATTCATAACCGAGAATCTGGAAGACCCTTAGCCCCATGGCTGAGCCCAAATCCCCGCTAGACCCCCGGCCTGAGTCCCTGGTCCTGGTTCTCCAACGGTTAGGATTCATAACCGAGAATCTGGAAGACCCTTAGCCCCATGGCTGAGCCCGAATCCCCGCTAGACCCCCGGCCTGAGTCCCTGGTCCTGGTTCTCCAACGGTTAGGATTGATAACCGAGAATCTGGAAGACCCTTAGCCCCATGGCTGAGCCAGAATCCCCGCTAGACCCCCGGCCTGAGTCCCTGGTCCTGGTTCTCCAACGGTTAGGATTCATAACCGAGAATCTGGAAGACCTTTAGCCTCATGGCTGAGCCCGAATCCCCGCTAGACCCCCGGCCTGAGTCCCTGGTCCTGGTTCTCCAACGGTTAGGATTCATAACCGAGAATCTGGAAGACCCTTAGCCCCATGGCTGAGCCCGAATCCCCGCTAGACCCCCGGCCTGAGTCCCTGGTCCTGGTTCTCCAACGGTTAGGATTCATAACCGAGAATCTGGAAGACCCTTAGCCCCATGGCTGAGCCCGAATCCCCGCTAGACCCCCGGCCTGAGTCCCTGGTCCTGGTTCTCCAACGGTTAGGATTCATAACCGAGAATCTGGAAGACCCTTAGCCCCATGGCTGAGCCCGAATCCCCGCTAGACCCCCGGCCTGAGTCCCTGGTCCTGGTTCTCCAACGGATAGGATTCATAACCGAGAATCTGGAAGACCCTTAGCCCCATGGCTGAGCCCGAATCCCCGCTAGACCCCCAGCCTGAGTCCCTGGTCCTGGTTCTCCAACGGTTAGGATTCATAACCGAGAATCTGGAAGACCCTTAGCCCCATGGCTGAGCCCGAATCCCCGCTAGACCCCCGGCCTGAGTCCCTGGTCCTGGTTCTCCAACGGTTAGGATTCATAACCGAGAATCTGGAAGACCCTTAGCCCCATGGCTGAGCCAGAATCCCCGCTAGACCCCCGGCCTGAGTCCCTGGTCCTGGTTCTCCAACGGTTAGGATTCATAACCGAGAAGCTGGAAGACCCTTAGCCCCATGGCTGAGCCCGAATCCCCGCTAGACCCCCAGTCTGAGTCCCTGGTCCTGGTTCTCCAACGGTTAGGATTCATAACCGAGAATCTGGAAGACCCTTAGCCCCATGGCTGAGCCCGAATCCCCGCTAGACCCCCAGCCTGAGTCCCTGGTCCTGGTTCTCCAACGGTTAGGATTCATAACCGAGAATCTGGAAGACCCTTAGCCCCATAGCTGAGCCCGAATCCCCGCTAGACCCGCTGGACCCTTAGAACGCTTCCATTTTCCCATCTAATGAACCTAAGTCCTAACCCAAACCCTAACATTTACTTACCTGGGTGGCAACGCTGGCCCTGATCGAGCCGAAACTGATTGAGCCCGGCAAGCCTGCGTCCACCCACGCCAGGTGCAGGGCGTGGCTGGGCTTTTGGTATTGCGCCCCCAAGTGGGTGTGGAACACCATTGTGCTTGGCAGCGTCGCCGCCGCCTGACAGCACTCTCCATCGGCCAGTTTCTGCAACCAGGTGTACTCGCGGCGATTCACCACAAGGGAGGCCTGGCCGAAGCTCCGGACCGTCTTGTGCTCCTCCACCTGGGGGGAGGAGGAGATACCAAAGGATGAAGGAACCTAGGAAGGAAGGAGGGAGTGAGGGAGGGAGCAACGGCGTACTCACCAGCACTTGAAATCGGGACGCATCCATCCATGAGTCAGCCTCGGCCACCTGCAGCCTGGTCATGCTGGTCATCACCACTGAGCGGTGTCCACTGATGATACAAAAGTAGCCCATCAGGTAGCCCATCAGTTTTGCGTGGTTGTTGGGGTTCGGGTTAGGTGCTCGGGCTGCGGCGAAAAGTTCCGGCACGCGCTGCCGAGCGGCCTTCAAGAAGTCCATCTCCATAACAGAGTCCAACCTCTCTTTTGTCTTCTTCCGCCGAACCCTCTGCTGTTGAACCACCACTAGGCTGTGGTTTTCGGCGCGGAGTCTTTTCAGTTCATACATAGCCCTCCCGATGTCCTCCGCCTTCAGCTTGCTCTGGGGCAAGAAGGAGTTGCTTATGTGCTGATAAAAGAGCCCCACATTTATCAGCATGTTTTTCACTGTGGTGGGCATGTAGCCCAAGCCCTTGAGGTAGGAGGGATAGGCCCGCATCCGCTCCATGCGGGCCAGGAAACGCAAGTCTGTGGCGGTGTCGCCCTCCATTAGGCCATCCACCATAAATTGGCAGTACCGCAAACAGTGTGTTGCGGACTGCTGGGCGTTGTCCTTGTCCTTTCTGCCCATCCGGGATCCCAGGCGGAAAAGGCGGAAGTCGTTGATGACTTTCTCGTAGAGGGTCCTGGTCCCCTGGATGGTCTTTCGGACGTGTTGGCCCTTCTCAGCCGAGTTGGGCGCCTTTTGCAACTTGCCCGAAGTCCTTCCCTTCTTGGCCGAAAGGGAGCATTCCAGCTGGGCCACCCTACACAGCAACTCCTCATAGCTCCGACTGGCCGTGCAATGGGGGCTGCACGGGGCCAGGCCGGACAAATTGAGCTGGGGGCATGGACTTTCCCCAGGAAGGGTGGACTTCGCTTGGGGAGAAGAAGGAGCGGTGGCGGGGACGAGGACGGGTGGAGGAGGAGAAGGAGAAGTAAAAAGACGAGGAGGAGACACCATGGAGGAGGATTGGCCAGGTAGGGAGAAGGACATTACGGAATGCCGGGGGTCAACACCATCAGAGGAGGTAGAGGAATCAACGGGCTGCTGTGGTATTTCGCTGTCTACCGATGCTGTGGTAGAGAACACCCCTTCGTCCGACAAGAGCGCACCATCGCCGCTGGAGGTGGAAGGAACCTTCGGAGTGGAACTCCTTGGGGGTTCTTCGTGCTCATTAATAGTGGCGCCTTCCTCGCCGTCTGTTGAGGTGAGGGGCGGGGTGTGGTAGGTCAATTTTAGGTGGAGGCCAAGTGATGAGAAGAAAGGGGGTAGAAAAGGCACCTACCTGAAAAGACAAGAATGCCCAGCGAGGAGATGAGGGGCGGGTCTGGGTCCGTCTCACGAAGAGCGGCAAACTCTTTGGCAATTGCAAAACGTTTGGCCTGGACAAGGTGTGTTTCTCGTTCCTGTGGAAAGGAAAGGTTAGATGCTAACCCTAACCATTTGGCCTGTTTTTGCTGAGGATCTATTAGCTGCTCTGTCGAGCGCGTGCTTGCCTCAGCGTCCTTCATGCAGTGTGTATGTTGCAGGTGCTTGTCCAGGCGGGTGAGTGACATTTTGCCACAGATGCTGCAATCAAGCGCCGCTGTTGTCCTGTTGAAGCAGGGAAAAGAGCCATGAGCGAGCGAGTAGTTAAGTGGGTGAGTGGTTGGGTGAGTGAGTGAGTGAGTGAGTGAGTAAACCAGGGAGGGAGTGAGTGAGTGAGTGAGTGAGTGAACCTTTCCTCAGGCAGGTCCTACCTTGCGTTTCCATACTTCATTAAGAGGTTAAATTCCTCAGGATTGGGAATGACATGGCTGATACTCAGGTGCTGCTTAAGGTTAGAGTATGTGCATAAGCACAAAGCACAGAGTTTGTGGGCCGGCTGCATGCAATGGGAAGCAATGGGAGGAGGAGCACAATTAGGGAGAGAAGGAGGGAACAAGCAGCATTGTTTTTGGACAAGACACATCCACACTTGGACTAGATATAATGACAATCTACCCACCATCTTGCTGGTTTGAAGACAGGTGTACCTCCTACCTGCAGAGAGCCATGACATAAGGCAAATAAACAAAAATGTGAAATAAAAAGGGCTTCCTACCAGTTTTCCATCTATCTTAATCTAAGTTAGGGTTCATACATGACAATGTGGAATCACCCAGATTTCCATCTACGCCATGGTTATCATTCATAACCGAGAATCTGGAAGATCCATAGCCCCTTGGCTGAGCTCAAATCCCTGCTAGACCTGCTGAACCTCCAGCCTGGGTCCCTGGAAGAGCCCAGACCTACGCTGGACCCACTGGACCACTGACCTGACTCCCTGGAAGAACCAACAGCCCCGCTAGACCCTCTGGACCGCCGGCCTGGGTGACCAGCCTTGGTTCTCCAGTAGTTAGGATTCATAACCGAGAATCTGGAAGACCCATAGCCCCTTGGCTGAGCCCGAATCCCCGTTAGTCACTGAATTCCAGATTTCAGTCTACACCATGGTTAGGATTCGTAAGTGAGAATCTGGAACCTAGACATGTGCTTCCACATTCACATCTACGACGCTAGCATTAGCATTAGCATTAGCTCCGAAATTACAACAACACCAAAAGCACACTTTGAGACGGCAAAAGTCGGCACAAATCAATCCATCGTAATGAACAAATGTCGTGGCAAGCGTGGATGATAAAAACCACCCATTATTAATTGACTTACCGTTCTGTTGTGTCGCTCTGATAACTAGTCTGTGCAATCCCAATGAGCCGTCGAGCACTTCCTATGGGGGCAGGAAGTTGTCATAGATGACCAAGTGACCCCTCAAAATAAAACATTATATATAATAGTAATAGATGAGAATCTGGAAGAAATGATCTCCTTCCAGATTTCCATCTATTACCACTAGCATTAGCTGGCTAATTAGCCTCTGGCTAAAGTCCCAGGATATATGGTTCCTCCAGTAGTTAGGGTTCATAAGCGAGAATCTGGAAGACCCATAGCCCCATGGCTAAGCCCGAACCTCGGCTAGTCACCCGATTCCATATTTCAATCTATGCCATGGTTAGGATTCATAACCGAGAATATGGAAGACCCATAGCCCCTTGGCAGAGCCCGAATCCCCGTTAGACCCTGGCCTGAGTCCCTGGCCCTGGTTCTCCAGTGGTTAGGATTCATAACCGAGAATCTGGAAGACCCTTAACCCCATGGCTGAGCTCCAATCCCCGCTGGACCAGCTGGACCTCTGGCATGGGTACCTGGAAGAGCCGAGACCCCTGCTGGACCTGGCCCTAACCCGCCCGCCCGCCCGCCCTTCAGCCATACAAGACCAAACCAAATGAGCTGCTTTCAACCAAAGGCTTTATTTATTCCAACACAAAACTTTTCACACCACCTTGTAATAGTGCAGGAGCCCGATTAACAACAAGTAGGCAGCAATAGCCACCAACAGCACAGCAATCACCAGGAGGACATTGCCGTTTTGGCAGAACGAATCCAATCTGGAGGAGGGAGGAAAGAAGACAAGACAAGAGAAGAAAGTTAGGCTGAATTTACACACGGCTCACCCTACTACCACCATCTAGGATTCACCCACATTTGCCAGAATTGCCCGCTGATGGCTCCTTGGGGCTGGGCTCGCACTAACCCTAATCCTCCTTCTCCTGCCATCAGGTCCATGGGGATCCACAGCGGCGAATGTTGCACCGGCTGCAGCGTCAGCGGCATCACAACGGTGTGTGCCGGAGTTGGCGGTGGTGCCGGAGGCGGTAGCGCCTGAGCCTGCGCCTGCCTTTCCGGTGCCGATGGCGCCAGTTGCCCTGTATGAGTGCAAGGAATGGCAAGAGAGAGAGAGAGAAATGAGGTCTGACGTAGGCACACAACAGCACCAACAATGTGGCAAGGAAGGAAGGACAACCATCTGACCTGAAATTGCCGCCATGGTTAAGGAGGGAAGAAGGGCCGCAGAATGGTGTCCCAGTGGGTGGGTGGCTGGGTGGCTCGGTGGGTGGAGAGAGAGACAAGGGAAATAAATAAAGGTGAATATGGAAGAAAACCAGAAAAATTCCAGATTTCAATCTATGCCATGGTTAGGATTCATAACCAAGAATCTGGAAGACCCATAGCCCCATCACCGAGCCTGAATCCCCGCTGGACCCCCGGCCTGGGTCCCTGGAAGAGCCAAGACCCACGCTGGAGCCACTGGACCACTGGCCTGACTCCCTGGAAGAACCAACAGCCCTGCTAGACCCTCTGGATCCCCGGCTTGGGTCCCCAGCCCTGGTTCTCCAGTGGTTAGGATTCATAACCAAGAATCTGGAAGACCCATATCCCTGTGACTGAGCTCGAATCCCCGCTAGACCCGCTGAACCTCCAGCCAGGGTCCCTGGAAGAGCCAAGACCAACGCTGGAACCACTGGACCCCCGGCTTGGGTCCCCAGCCCTGGTTCTCCAGTGGTTAGGATTCATAACCGAGAATCTGGAAGACCCATATCCCCGTGGCTGAGCTCGAATCCCCGCTAGACCCGCTGAACCTCCAGTGTGGGTCTTGGCTCTTCCAGGGACCCAGGCTGGAGGTTCAGCGGGTCTAGCGGGGATTCGAGCTCAGTCACGGGGATATGGGTCTTCCAGATTCTCGGTTATGAATCCTAACCACTGGAGAACCAGGGCTAGGGACTCAGGCCAGTGGTCCAGTGGGTCCAGCGTGGGTCTTGGCTCTTCCAGGAACCCAGGCTGGAGTTTCAGCGGGTCTAGCAGGGATCCAAGCTCAGTCACGGGGATATGGGTCTTCCAGATTCTTGGTTATGAATCCTAACCACTGGAGAACCAGGGCTAGGGACTCAGGCCAGTGGTCCAGTGGGTCCAGCATGGGTCTTGGCTCTACCAGGGACCCAGGCTGGAGTTTCAGCGGGTCTCAGCAGGGATCCGAGCTCAGTCACGGGGATATGGGTCTTCCAGATTCTTGGTTATGAATCCTAACCACTGGAGAACCAGGGCTAGGGACTCAGGCCAGTGGTCCAGTGGGTCCAGCGTGGGTCTTGGCTCTTCCAGGGACCCTTAGCCCCATGGCTGAGCCCGAATCCCAGCTAGTCACTGAATTCCAGATTTCAGTCTACACCATGGTTAGGATTTGTAAGTGAGAATCTGGAACCTAGACATGTGCTCCCACATTCACATCTACGACACTAGCATTAGCATTAGCTCCGAAATTAGAACAACACCAAAAGCACACTTTGAGACAGCAAAAACCAGCACAAATCAATCCAGCGTAATTATCACATGTCGTGGCAAGCGTGGAGGATAAAAACCACCCATTATTAATTGACTTACTGTCCTTTTGTGTCGCTCCAATAGCTAGCCTGTGCATTCCCAACGAGCCGTCGAGCACTTCCTTTGGGGGCAGGAAGTTGTCATAGATGAGCACGTGACCCATCAAAGTAAAATATTATATATAATAGTAATAGATGAGAATCTGGAAGAAACAATCTCCTTCCAAATTTCCATCTATTACCACTAGCATTAGCTGGCTAATTGGCCTCTGTTTAAAGTCCCAGGATATATGGTTCCTCCAGTAGATAGGGTTCATAAGCGAGAATCTGGAAGACCCATAGCCCCTTGGCTGAGCTCCAACCCCCACTAGACCCACTGGACCTCCTGCCTGGGTCCCTGGAAGAGCCCAGACACCCGCTGGACCCACTGGACCTCCGGACTGGGTCCCTGGAAGAACCCATAGCCCCATGGCTAAGCCTGAAACCCGGCCAGTCACCCGATTCCATATTTCAATCTATGACATGGTTAGGATTCATAACCGAGAATCTGGAAGACCCTTAGCCCCATGGCTGAGCCCGAATCCCCACTAGAACCCCAGCCTGAGTCCCTGATCCCGGTTCTCCAATGGTTAGGATTCATAACCGAGAATCTGGAAGACCCTTAGCCCCAGTAAAGAGACCCAATCCCCGCTCGTTCCCCAGCCTGAGTCCCCGGGCCTGGTTCTCCAGTGGTGGTAGCCTGAATCCCTGCCACACACCCCCCCGGCCTGGCTCCCCGGCCTGGACCCCCGCAACCACCCCTGGTCTGGGTCCCTGGGCCTGGTTCTCCGGTGGTTGTTAGGAATGGTAACCGAGAATCTGGAAGACCCTTAGCCCCAGCAAAGAGCTCCAATCCCCGCTAGACCCTGGCCTGAGTCCCTGGCCCTGGTTCTCCAGTGGTTAGGATTCATAACCCAGAATCTGGAAGACCCTTAGCCCCATGGCTGAGCTCCAATCCCCGCTAGTTCCCCTGCCTGTGTCCCCGGGCCTGGTTCTCCAGTGGTTAGGATTTATAACCAAGAATCTGGAAGACCCTTAGCCCCATGGCTGAGCTCCAATCCCCACTAGTTCCCCAGCCTGGGTCCCGGGGCCTGGTTCTCCAGTGGTGGTACCCTGAATCCCTGCCACACACCCCCCGAACTGGCTCCCCGGCTCGTACCCCTGCCTGTGTCCCCGGGCCTGGTTCTCCAGTGGTTAGGATTCATAACCAAGAATCTGGAAGACCCTTAGCCCCATGGCTGAGCTCCAATCCCCGCTAGTTCCCCAGCCTGGGTCCCGGGGCCTGGTTCTCCAGTGGTGGTACCCTGAATCACTGCCACATCCCCCCCGAACTGGCTCCCCGGCTCGTACCCCTGCCTGTGTCCCCGGGCCTGGTTCTCCAGTGGTTAGGATTCATAACCCAGAATCTGGAAGACCCTTAGCCCCATGGCTGAGCTCCAATCCCCGCTAGTTCCCCAACCTGGGTCCCGGGGCCTGGTTCTCCAGTGGTGGTACCCTGAATCACTGCCACATCCCCCCCGAACTGGCTCCCCGGCTCGTACCCCTGCCTGTGTCCCCGGGCCTGGTTCTCCAGTGGTTAGGATTTATAACCAAGAATCTGGAAGACCCTTAGCCCCATGGCTGAGCTCCAATCCCCGCTAGTTCCCCTGCCTGTGTCCCCGGGCCTGGTTCTCCAGTGGTTAGGATTCATAACCAAGAATCTGGAAGACCCTTAGCCCCATGGCTGAGCTCCAATCCCCGCTAGTTCCCCAGCCTGGGTCCCGGGGCCTGGTTCTCCAGTGGTGGTACCCTGAATCACTGCCACATCCCCCCGAACTGGCTCCCCGGCTCGTACCCCTGCCTGTGTCCCCGGGCCTGGTTCTCCAGTGGTTAGGATTCATAACCCAGAATCTGGAAGACCCTTAGCCCCATGGCTGAGCTCCAATCCCCGCTAGTTCCCCAACCTGGGTCCCGGGGCCTGGTTCTCCAGTGGTGGTACCCTGAATCACTGCCACATCCCCCCGAACTGGCTCCCCGGCTCGTACCCCTGCCTGTGTCCCCGGGCCTGGTTCTCCAGTGGTTAGGATTTATAACCAAGAATCTGGAAGACCCTTAGCCCCATGGCTGAGCTCCAATCCCCGCTAGTTCCCCAGCCTGGGTCCCGGGGCCTGGTTCTCCAGTGGTGGTACCCTGAATCCCTGCCACACACCCCCCGAACTGGCTCCCCGGCTCGTACCCCTGCCTGTGTCCCCGGGCCTGGTTCTCCAGTGGTTAGGATTCATAACCAAGAATCTGGAAGACCCTTAGCCCCATGGCTGAGCTCCAATCCCCGCTAGTTCCCCAGCCTGGGTCCCGGGGCCTGGTTCTCCAGTGGTGGTACCCTGAATCACTGCCACATCCCCCCCGAACTGGCTCCCCGGCTCGTACCCCTGCCTGTGTCCCCGGGCCTGGTTCTCCAGTGGTTAGGATTTATAACCAAGAATCTGGAAGACCCTTAGCCCCATGGCTGAGCTCCAATCCCCGCTAGTTCCCCAGCCTGGGTCCCGGGGCCTGGTTCTCCAGTGGTGGTACCCTGAATCCCTGCCACACACCCCCCCGAACTGGCTCCCCGGCTCGTACCCCTGCCTGTGTCCCCGGGCCTGGTTCTCCAGTGGTTAGGATTCATAACCAAGAATCTGGAAGACCCTTAGCCCCATGGCTGAGCTCCAATCCCCGCTAGTTCCCCAGCCTGGGTCCCGGGGCCTGGTTCTCCAGTGGTGGTACCCTGAATCACTGCCACATCCCCCCCGAACTGGCTCCCCGGCTCGTACCCCTGCCTGTGTCTCCGGGCCTGGTTCTCCAGTGGTTAGGATTCATAACCAAGAATCTGGAAGACCCTTAGCCCCATGGCTGAGCTCCAATCCCCGCTAGTTCCCCAGCCTGGGTCCCGGGGCCTGGTTCTCCAGTGGTGGTACCCTGAATCCCTGCCACACACCCCCCCGAACTGGCTCCCCGGCTCGGACCCCTGCCTGGGTCTCCGGGCCTGGTTCTCCAGTGGTTAGGATTCATAACCAAGAATCTGGAAGACCCTTAGCCCCATGGCTGAGCTCCAATCCCCGCTAGTTCCCCAGCCTGGGTCCCGGGGCCTGGTTCTCCAGTGGTGGTACCCTGAATCCCTGCCACACACCCCCCCGAACTGGCTCCCCGGCTCGTACCCCTGCCTGTGTCCCCGGGCCTGGTTCTCCAGTGGTTAGGATTCATAACCAAGAATCTGGAAGACCCTTAGCCCCATGGCTGAGCTCCAATCCCCGCTAGTTCCCCAGCCTGGGTCCCGGGGCCTGGTTCTCCAGTGGTGGTACCCTGAATCACTGCCACATCCCCCCCGAACTGGCTCCCCGGCTCGTACCCCTGCCTGTGTCTCCGGGCCTGGTTCTCCAGTGGTTAGGATTCATAACCAAGAATCTGGAAGACCCTTAGCCCCATGGCTGAGCTCCAATCCCCGCTAGTTCCCCAGCCTGGGTCCCGGGGCCTGGTTCTCCAGTGGTGGTACCCTGAATCCCTGCCACACACCCCCCCGAACTGGTTCCCCGGCTCGGACCCCTGCCTGGGTCCCCGGGCCTGGTTCTCCAGTGGTTAGGATTCATAACCAAGAATCTGGAAGACCCTTAGCCCCATGGCTGAGCTCCAATCCCCGCTAGTTCCCCAGCCTGGGTCCCGGGGCCTGGTTCTCCAGTGGTGGTACCCTGAATCCCTGCCACACACCCCCCCCCCGAACTGGCTCCCCGGCTCGGACCCCTGCCTGGGTCCCCAGGCCGGGTTCTCCAGTGGTTTTAGGAATCGTAACTGAGAATCTGTAAGACCATTAGCCCCAGCAAAGAGCTCCAATCCCCGCTAGTTCCCCAGCCTGGGTCCCGGGGCCTGGTTCTCCAGTCGTGGTAGCCTGAATCCCTGCCACACACCCCCCCGGACTGGCTTCCTGGCTCGGACCCCTGCCTGGACCCCCGCAACCACCCCTGGCCTGGGTCCCTGGTCCCGGTTCTCCAATGGTTAGGATTCATAACCGAGAATCTGGAAGACCCTTAGCCCCAGTAAAGAGACCCAATCCCCGCTAGTTCCCCAGCCTGAGTCCCCGGGCCTGGTTCTCCAGTGGTGGTAGCCTGAATCCCTGCCACACACTTCCCCGGCCTGGCTCCCCGGCCTGGACCCCCGCAACCACCCCTGGCCTGGGTTCCTGGCCCTGGTTCTCCAGTGGTGGTAGTCTGAATCCCTGCCACACATCCCCCCGGCCTGGCTCCCCGGCCTGGACCCCTGCCGGCGGGGGACCCTGGCCTTGACCCCCGCAACCACCCCCGGCCTGGGTCCCTGTGCCTGGTTCTCCAATGGTTGTTAGGAATGGTAACCGAGAATCTGGAAGACTTTTAGCCCCAGCAAAGAGCTCCAATCCCCGCTAGTTTCCCGGCCTGGGTCCCCGGCCTGGCTCCCCAGCCCGGACCCCTGCAAAGACCCCTCAAAACCCAACCCCACAAACATAATGCTAATAGATGAGAATCAGGAACCGTTCCACATTCACGCCTATTTCCATGCTCAACAGGTTAAGACTAGGATAGGCACCCACACCGGCGGGGGACCCCCAGGGACCCCTTCTCGGCTCTCATCCACTCGCCCCCCCCCCCAAGCACCCGAATCCGACCCTGACCCACTCTTTCCCCTCTCAGGGCCCCCTGACACACATGCACTCCCCTCCCGTCTTGCAGGAGACACACGGGCCCCTCCAAAGAGCCACGAGCGCAGGGACCCTCACGCCCGCCTCCACGCTGGCCCCGCACACCCCGACATGCCCCAACCCAATCCTTTGCCCTCTCTGAATGCCCACATAATACCTCTTCCACATTTGCATCTATCTCGGGATTAGGGTTTATAAAAACTGGAAGGAAACCCTAACCATGGTGGGGGGAATCCCTAACTTATGCTTAGGGACCGTGGCACAGCCTAACCGCCCCCCACGCCCCCCCCCCAAATTTGTAGATGAGAATCTGGAATTTTTCCACAATCCAATCTGTTTGAATGGGGAAAAGGTTAGGGCCCTGAACGTGGCCAAACGGCATCCCCCGGACCCCGCCGATCGCCCATTTTCTCGGCTGCCGTCCCCACTCGCCTGTCCCGACCTCCCCCCGACCCCAAAGGCAGGCATTGGGACCACATCTTATCCGCTCTGCCGTCCCGTTGGGAGGGGGCTGAGGGGGACAAAACGCTCCCGGATGGCCTCGACGGCCACTTAGCCATCCACCCAGCCAAAAAAAGCACGGGAAAAGGCCTCATTTTGAGGCTTTATTGCAAACTTCCAGATTCCCATTGGCAGCCATTTTAGCCGTGGTTAGGAAATATTCCAGAATTCCAGATTCTCATCTACTCATTTTTTTGTGGTCCTATACTGCCATCTAGTGGTCTTCCAAAATTCCAGATTCCAGAATGCCAGATTCATCACTAACAGATGGGAATCCGGTACTGCGTCCGGATTCCTATCTGTATGAATAGCCGATCCCTAACCACACATTTGGACTATAAATTCTAACCCTACCTAACCCTATGCCCTGCCCTGTGGTTTAACCCTAACCCTAACCACCCTCCCTTAATTGCCTAAATTCTAACCCTAATCAAATTAATATTAATTATAACCCTAGCCAATTTTATAATTCATGAATTTTATCTATCAACTATTTCATTTATCAATTTAAAAATAAATATGATCTCTTAACCCTAATCAATTCACATGATTTCTAACCCTAATACATTTTATAATTCATGAATTAATTTCATCTACTATCTCATTAAAAAACTAAAAAACATATGACAACTAATTCATGGACACAGGGAATACAGGGTTAAAAAAATACACATTTGGTTACAATTACAATTCATAAAACTATTAAAAAGGAGGAATTCATACTATTTTATACCCTGTACAGAAATTAAAAACATGTTAAAAACTCTTTACAGTAATAAAAACCCTAAAAAACATTAAAATAAGGTGATATCATGACAACAAATTCAAGGCAACAGGGAAGACAAAATTAAAAAAATACACATTTCATTACCATTACAAATCATCAAACTATTACAAAGGAGGAATTCATACTACTCAGACTCTGAGCATCAGTACAAAATGTATTAAAAACTCTCGTAATGCATTGGAGTGTATTAAAATCCTTAAAAATACCTTTACAAACCTGAGATCCTGTGGGATTCCGGCTACGGAAGGGGAGGGCCTTTGTGGGATAGGGACGGAGTATTTAAGCTCCAGCCTACCTCCTCTCCCAGTCCAAGATCAGCTCTCACACAGCAAACATCTGCTGCTACACTGACACAGACAGCTGTTTTTTTCTTTTTTACGTGTGCCTGGCTTGAGAAAGACCCATAAAGGGTCGAAACGTTGCCCTTTGGCACACATTATCTCATTTAAAAAATAAAACAACATAAGTTTTTTTCTTTTTTTCTTTCAAAATAAAAGGAGCTTGATTTCTCTGGCCTTTCCTCTTTTGGGAAAGTGTTTTTTGTTTTTTGCCTTTTGAAAAAAATAAAAAAATACAAAAAAAGTACAAAAGCACAAAGACCAAAAAAACTATAAAACCAAAAAACACACAAAAACATTACAAAAATAACAAAAAAACTTAAAAATAGTACAAACATTGTAATTTCTTTTCACATTAAAGGACCAGTCCGTGCCCTTTTGAAGATTTTAGTTTGTGTTTTTTGAGTTTCTTGCTTCTGCCTTTCCCTCACTTCTGGGAAAGTGTCCTTAGTTGTTTGGTTTTTACCATCTTTTAATTTCTTTTTTAATAGATTAACACAAAAATAGATTAACACAAAAATAAATAAAAAAACAACACAAAAATAGATTAACACAAAAATGGATCAATGGACGGAGGTGCGTGGCAGGCGTCGCCAGCGCACCCGTCAGACGAACTGGGGTCGGGGGGACGGACGGTACGCGGGTCGGATGGACCGTGCACCTTTCTTCCCTGCTAGGGGAGGGGCTCAGGCCCAATTTCCTAACCCTAACCCTAACCCTAACCCTAACCCCTAACCCTAACCCCTAACCCTAACCCTAACC